>JAEQBH010004148.1:0-444068 GCA_016808115.1 Tetrastigma voinierianum | reverse complement strand
ATTGTTTTCTTTGAGAATGGCAAATGAGATTCAGATTTGTTAAACTTGGTGCCCATGGGGCTTTCTTAGAACATGGGCAAAATTGGGTTGAACAACGCAAAGGCCCATGGGTTTTTCACAAAGGCCCAAACTACATACCCAATTAACATTGAATTAGGCCAGTCTAAACCAATCCAACAAATATCACTGCATTGATCATGTTCTGTAATAAAAAAAAACTTTGTACTATGATCACTTTTACCATATACTTCTCTATTGATCAACCAAAATTAAGTGACTGGTGTTTCCATTTATACTGAGTCCTATAGCTTGAAATGGAGAAGATTGATTTTAGTTTTTGACTGGAAAGCAAATTGTTTCAAATTAAAGTAGTCACAGGTCATTATCAAGTAAATTATTTTATAAAATCAAGAGTATTTATTGATCCTAAAAAGCAAATTATCAATAATCAAATGACCCAATAAACACATTACAAAAGAATAACTTTATTGAACAAAGAAGCATATCAATTCAAAGTGTGTAAAAAAAACAACATAGATCCGTAATCAAGTGGTCGCCATTTTTCTTCCAAATCTATAAAGGATGAAATCAAAGAAAAGTTAAGGTTGAAAATAATTTTTTCCTTCTCCTCAAAGTGTGCTATACCGAACCCTTAGTAAAATTTTTAGGCTTCATTTACTTATATATACAGAGCACAAGGGAACAATTGGGCTTTAACCTAATGGGCTTACCAAAGCAAGAGAGAAGATAAACCATGAGCCTATAGACAATTAATATTAAACCATCTCATAAATGACTCATAATTAACATGTACAATTATACAATTAAAATTGTAATATGATTATGTTTAGTCCATAATTAATAAATTAATCTTACATTCTCCTACTTGGACGACATAATCATAATTCAAATGTTTTCTTAATAGATTTACATAACCATAACCAATCATATACAATTAACATACCGAGATGATGCATAAATCGTACATAATCAGGTGCTACTAATCAAAATCATAACTCAAATTCTTTAACAAGAGACTTATATAGCAATAACCAATCATATACAATTAATACACCAAGAGGATGCATAAATCGTACATAATCAAGCGCTACCTGGCCTTAACTCGGTAGAGAACATTTGATCTAGCACAGTCCAAACTTTTGCAGAGGATTTGCAATGAACAACATGACCTAGCATGCGTTCAGACATGGAAAAAAGAAGCCAACTCATAAGAAATTGGTCAAGCCGAATCTAGGAAGCATACTCTGATTATTTTGAATGAGCGTGATTTGTTGGATTAGTGATGAACTCCTGTGGTCTGATTTGAGTGCCAAGGAGAATTCCATCTAGATCATGCACTCTAACAACAGGAATAATATGTGATTTCCAAAAGGTATAGTTGCTCCGATCTAATCGGATGTTGAGTGGAGTTAATGTGGATGGAATCACCATAGGTATAGTATGAGAAAATGGGGATGAGATTGTATATGAAGGAGAGGAAGGAGAAAAGGCCATTTTGACACACGGCGCCTATGATACCAACAAGTGTAGTTTTTATTCATACAGAAGCAGAAAGTTCCAGATTAAATTCAGCGGTTATTGATATGGGTGACACAAGATATATGCAGTAATAGAAGATTCCAGATGATCAAGTAGTTACAAATCAATTCTCTTGCCTAACACCTGAAACACATGAAGCTCATCTGTTTGTTTAAATTCCTCATTATGAGTATAGTATATACTCATTTTATCTCCATATTTTGCTTAGTTTATAGTGAAGCATATAAATAAAGTGTTCAATGCCTTCTAATGCCTCATATTTTTGTGATTAGGTTAACTTTTGGAGAAAAAATGAACAAAATGAGCTTAAATGGAACCAAAAGGAAAATTAATAAAACTACCACACACAACAAATGATCTGATCTTTTGATTTTTCTCTATTAATGACAACATCAAATGGCTCTGCTCTGCCTAGTAATGTGTTCTAGAGTTAAAGATCTTTCCAACAAGTCCAGAACACCCCACTGGAGTCCGATGAGAAGGTTATGACCTCTAAAGTTCATAGTTAAAGTGTAGATGAACAGTTCATAATGACATCACTGTTCACATACCACATCGCGGCCTAGATTTGTCAATTCTCCAAGCCAGCCCATTTTAGCCATTTCTAAGACACTTCATAAAAACATGTTTTTTAGATTCTTTAGGGTTCAACTTAGTGGAGTAACACCCATTCTAGGGTTTCTCTCATCCCAAGCTTGGAATCACTTAGGGTTTCGATTTTGTTCTTTTACTTTGAAGAGGAGGAGAACTCTCAGCTGTAGCAGAAGCAACACACACTATATAAATACAGAGGCTTCACTTCTCAAATTTGTTTAATCTCTTCCCTTTTGTATTTCTTTCTTTGATAGTAGTAATTCTTTTCTAGTTATGCCTTAGTTAGTTTTCTTATGTCTTTAGATGTAATCAAGACTTGTTTATATGAATATTCCTTTAATTATAGTTGATTTATGCTTTTATTTCCTTTCATATTCAGGTTATGCTTCATTTCGTTCTTAATGCTTGTGAGCAATTGGCCAATACTTGAATGATTTGTAGTTCAATTCAAGATCTGAGAAGTGAGAATTGGATTAGACCATGGATGAATTACCATTTAATTGTCATGAGATAGAGATATAAGTGAGATTAGGTGTGGTATTGGGATTTGTTAATGCGCCTTGAAAATTCAGGCTGAGCAGAGATGGAATAGCTTATCCTAAGGGTAGATTGTGAGTTAATGTAGAGATATTTACATTAGTGAAATCACCCATCAATATAAATGAAAAATGAACATTAATTGATTGGATTAGGTTCGTAGATAGGCTTCAATTATGAAATCTATGCCCTAGGTTTTAGTCTTGAGTCTTTATTAAATTAGAATTTTTACATGTTAATTTAGTTAAATTTTAGGTATTTTACAAATTTTCCATTGTTCAAATAGAGCTCAAGCTAGGATTAGAGCTGTAATTAATAACCAATCATCGTGGAACACTATCACTATCACTTTATTACTTGGATACGATTATAATTTGCACACATAGGTTATTGGTTTTACATACACGCATTACCGCTATCAGTTTTTGTCAGTTGTCGGGATTGTGTTTCTATTAATATTGGTTTGAAATAGTTTTACTCTACTTTGGATATGGTTAATCTTGTTTTATTTTCTTTTTCTATTTTACTTTGGATTTTTTGTTTTTTTTTTTTGTAGGATTTTATTCACAATGGATGCTTTCACCGAATTGTCAACTCAATTGGCTCTCCTAAGTCAACAACTACAAATGAGGCAACAAGCCTATGGTCGACATCAAAGGGTGGCAAGTCTAGTTTGGCATCCAAATATGCCTTTGAGGGAAGTTCAGTCTATGGGTAACCCATACTTGAACACATATGATTCGGGATGGCAACTTCATCCATACCTCTCATGAGAGACAAAAGAAAATATTCCTCAACTTCCACAAGCAAAAGAGTCAAACCTTGAAAAGAGCAATGGCTGAATTTGCCAATTCAAGGGCTGAAATGGAAAATTATCAAGTTCAGATGTCCACCTCTTATCTAGAAGAAGCCATGAATGAAATGGTCTCAAGCTGAATTTGCCAACTCTCTATCTCAATTCATGCATTAGACAAGGGTACATCTTGAAATTCAGTCAACACAACTCAAAAGCTTGGAGGTGCAAGTGAGGCAAATGGTTAAGATACTTTCTGAAGAACAACAAGAGAGTTTGTCTTCACTTGAGGAACCTAGTAGCAGAGGCATGCCATAGGAGCCACATGAGTTAGTTGCAAATGAAGAGGGATCAACTCAAAATGAAAGAAAGTAGGAAAGAAGTTAAACAACTCCGGAGATGATGCTTTGGGGAGAGACACATGAGAAGTTGGAAAATCATAAAATAACTCCCATTTCGTAGTTGGATGAGATCATTACTTTAGCCGAATGGAGAATTGAACTTAATCGTGTGAAAAAAGTCTCTAAGTACCTAAGAATGCAAGCCAAAAAGAATATGTGCTCAGACAATTACATGGGCACTATTTCAGCTTCTTAGTGAAGGATGGAGGAGAAAGAATCACTTTCAACTATTCTATAGTTAAAAAGCTCTAACTAGACTCTAAAAATCCAGAGCAAATTTCTTAGAGGCACCTCTAAGCTCAATTAGTTTTCTTTCCCTTTTATTTTTCTTAGTTTTGAATTTGGTTTTGAATAAATTTTCTTGCTTGATCTTGTTTTAGTTTTGATTTCAGGTTTTTGGTGATCTGAAGTTGGTTATGGAGGTAGAAAATCTTGAAAAGTGGAAATTTAGAGCATCTTGGAAGTTCAAAGAATGAAAATTGAACAAGAAAATTATTTTCAAAGATCCTCCTATCTCTTAGTTCATCCTATTCTTCCTATTTTCAAGCCTCCCCTCATTTGGAACTGAGGCCTAATCCCTCCAAACATCTTTGCCTCTTTTAGAAACCATTTCAATTCTTCTCCAACCCCTTTCCATCCCTCCCATCTTTATTTTGAAAGCAATACACATTCTCTCCATACAAAACCCACCAAGCTTACGAACACATCCCACCACCCACCTCTTGGTTCACCATAAACCTCTACTCTCATGTACTTATGAGTTCAAATCCATCAGCTTTACAACATTGAAACTCCATGAGTTATTTTACACATTTTCTTGTTGCTAGTGTGAACGTGGAGCTCAATTTAGAGTGTTCAAACTGATCAATCTGAAGAGAACTTGATGCTTGGAAGGTGATTGGCTGATGATGTTGTTGCTAATTGTGAGCCAGAGCCCTTAGCTGTATTTGCAGCCTCCAAAGCCTCGGGTCATTCCAAAGATGAGTTTACATGCTTATACATGTGACGCCCCAAATCCGGGGTGTCCGTTGACTATCCGTCACAATGGAATACTGTGGGATGCCTGCTGACCCGACACCTTCACGAAAATCGGCAGAGTCTCCTTCAGATTTTAGCCTACCCAAATACAAAACCCGTCCCTAAACCACACCAATGACCACACAGGTCTCATACAATATAATGAGTAAAACTGCCACTCAGCCCCGTGACAATACTTCCAACAATATTATCCCAACCAAAATATACCACATGGTTCAAGAGTTAAGATATCACTTTATACAACATATATTAAAATTTATATAATTCTAATACATGAGCACAAGCTTTACTACCAAAGCCACAACCCAGCTTTCTTCTAAAGCTGTCTCAATGATGAGCTGCTTCTCTGCGCTCCCTGCATCTAAACATAATTCTCGACAGTGGTGAGCTAATGCTCGCAGAAGGGAGTCAATTCCCAGTGGGCTACTTCACCCAAGTGTGCATGCAATGTCTTAAAGTAAACACACACTAAGCAAATTGTCGTATCCCACTTGAATGTTCAAATGATCAACCACATCCCAGTCCACCACTTCACATCATTTCAAGCCATGTATGAGAAAACATCTTTTCAAAACAATTTCATGAGCCAAACTATACTACTCTAAGTGCCTTTAAAATGAGGACTGTTCCTCCGAGGCTAATGTGTTTGAGAACCTTCCGAAACGCCATGGTCCTCATTCGAAATGATCCGTTGGACCGCCTCCCAACCCCATTCTCCGAACTCATCCCGTGAAATTCTTTCAAAAACGTTGCTTTTTCTTTCAATTCTTCATGTCATGCACTCACTCCACTTCTTTGGGCACCACATAGAAAATGCATTATGCCATTTCAATCATTTTCAACCAATATATCAATATGCATATATTATCAAATTTAGAATCACACATGTAATTCAAATAATATCAATTAACTCCCAAATTTGCTCACTAGCTAATCACTATTCCATTTCCAATGGTTTCATAACAACGGCCACCATATTCCATATAATCGCGGACATCAAGTTAACACATCGCTTGCGCATTAACATATTAAAATTCACTACCGGCCTACAAACACAATTATATTTTTATATAATTATGTCATTATGTTAACATATTAAAATCATGTATTAACTCCATATCTATTTCAACCACAATCCTCGAACCATTCATTTCAACAATTCAAGCACACAACACATGGACTATTTTCATTCAATTATTGACAACCCGGACTCGATTTTAACAAACCTAAAATCTCGCATTAGCATCGTCCATGGCAAATTCGACTGCCCAACTCCTGCCTCCACTTTTGAAACCGAATTCCATTAATGCTTTCCCATCTCATACACACCACAAATACAATTTAATGCACAATTTCCAACACAAATGTTTCAATTCGCTTCTCAGACTGCTATTTAATACCCATATGAGTCCTAAAATTCCTGCCAACTCTGGCCCCATACTAGACCACTAAACGACTCCCTCACCTACCACGCAACCGAAACACTATAACCACTTTAAATAAAGTGTAAAACCCAAGTATGATAAATCCCCTACCTGATGGAGTTTGTCAAAACTCCTCAAAACCCGAGAGCCCACGCCGCAGGGCCCCGACAAGTAGAGTAGCTTCTCCTTCTTTTCTCGACCTAGTTCCGACTCATTGGATTCGCCTAGAAACCCAGGAGAGAAGTCTCTCTCTCTCTAAACGAAATCTCCAAATACCGTAAGTCCTTTCCTATTTTTTCATGCTTTATCTTTTGATATTTGAAGAGGATTACACTATTCCTCTTTTTGTCTTTTTTGTCATTTAAGAATTTAAATAATGACCATTATGTCCCTAAGCTTGGATTTTCGACATTTGGCACTTGTATCCTACAGTCCATTTCCATCATCTCTTACCATGTAACTTTGTATAATATGTGTACATGTTATGGCGTACTTTAACACATCTCAAGTCGCCGACACCCGAACTCGATGCTCAAAAATCTCACTGCCTCGTAATTTGACGAAATTCGACGCGGTTAGCTAGATTTCGCGAGATCATTCCAAATCCGTGAAACTCGCTTTGTCTTTCGACTTTTTACCAACATGATTTTACCCTTTTCCGTAAATTGCCCTGCCCTACATTCTCCCTCCTGTGCGAATTTCGTCCTAAAATTCCTTTGACAATCAAAACACTCACATGCATATGCAACCTGCACTATACCATGCATGTAAATTCGACTAAACCACGTACCTTCATCCCTAAACAAGGTGATAAAATCTCGCATCGTGTCCTCGCCTCCCATGTCGAATTCTCCACCCATAATGCCGCCATATAAAGCACCTTCACTAGCCTCACTGCCCGCGCCGCAACCCGATCATGGCTATCCAAATGCATACCGTCCCTCCTCGAAGGTCCTATCAAGGTCAACCTCAACTGTCCCCCAATCCACCACATGAGCTGATCCGGAGTATACTCCGAAGCATGAAGACGAACACCGTGACGACCGACATGTCGGGCAGAACGCCTAACTCCAGACGCAATGTCACCTCGAAGATCCTCGAAGGCCCAATGAACCCTGGGCTGGACCCTCGCCATCGAACCCGACCACTCCTCTTTGTGCAACACCTTCAAGAAGACGATCCCCAACCTCAACCCAAGGGCCTGACAGCCACATTAGTACAGCCTTCCGCCGCTTTCCGAACCGTGAGAAGACGCTGTCGTATCAAGCTCACCTTCTCTGAGGTGTCTCTTAATCGGGCCCTGGGACCCGTGATTTTTGAGCCTCCTCTCCCACCTTGGTCCAATGACAATAGCGTTGATCTGGGAAATGGCCTCCCACACATGCCTCATATGCAGGCTACACTTTGCATACTCATCGATAACTCATTGTTGTTAGCGAATTCCACTAAGGGCAAATGTTCTCCCAGCCTACCCTTACGATTCAGACGCACGTCAGCAAAGATGTCTCTAACACCCGTATATAATCCATACAACACGAATCCTACAACCTTTGCCAGTAAACGCCGACCTTCCCATGGTCAACCCATCGACAATCCAATGAACTGTCAATCTAGTCCATGTCGTGAATGACATCCATTTACCGAGCTCCTCACGGCCAACAACACCCACAATTTCAGTGGTATCCAACCGAAGTCACTTCTCGACTCCTATCATCCCTCCAACTGGCGTCACTGACAATCACCCGGTTATCCTCTGAGTCACCTCAATTCTGGTCACCCAACTGGTCATGATACCTGACCGTGTTTTCATCTCGGGCAACATAATTCTTTAGCTGACACTTCGAGCCTCTTAAATTCACACAGAAAATCCGGATATCTCCACGGTCCCACCACAGGCCTGGATGGCTCCCTGCCTCTTTACACCCAATACTTAAATTCCCGAATTTCTCCACTCCAAGTCTCTTTACACCTCACGTAAATTTCAGACGTCTCCCTAAGCCCTTACACCCACGCAGTAAATTCCGGATATCTACCCGGCCCTACACCCACATACAGAGTCTCGGATACCCTCCCACAGACTCCACACAAAAATACCCGGACATCTCCCCACCTCACCCACACGTAAATTCTGATATCTCCTGCCTCACACCCTAACTCCAAGCTTCACCCAGGGGGATTAAAGGCCCTCTTGATTCATTCTACACACACTCCAATCTCTTCGTTTCCGATTCGAACCAGGAGTCTTCATCGACGAATCCAAAGACAAACTCAATCCATACCACCAAGAGTGGTGAATGACCACACCAGGCAACCACACCTGACTAACGATGTCTCGCTGCACATTATGCACCTAATAATGCTAAACTCCGTGACACCTCATCCTGGTCCACCCCGAGCAGAATCTCGAGATCTCTAACTCACAATCCTCGACCATTTCACAACTCTCACCCTACACCCTAGGGAAGAACATCCACATCTTCCCTCTAAAGGCCTCAACCTCTAAGCCCAAATCTATCAAGGCTAATAAGACATGCATTAATGAATGAATATGATGCATCCAATTTAAACGCTCCTCAATTTAACAAGTGCAAGAGAAACGCACCCCGCATATCCAGTAATCTTCACGCCGCCCGTATTCACGACCTCTCGCTCCTGCGACACGGTCTCATATGCCCAGCCGGGGTGACAAAAATAACATATGAGTCCCGCCTCTTTACCCGACTGAAGTCCCGCCGTGAGTCCCAGATTCGACCTCGACCCTACGACCCCGCCCTCCGTCAACCCAGGCGTGAAGGTGCCTCGGGAGGCACCACGAAACCGAAACTGTTCCCTGGGTCCGTACTAGGGTGTGGAGGAAACGAATTCCAGTCCCTCTTCTTTCCTACCGACTAGGATCGTGCTGTCCCAAAGTCCCGGGATCCCCGTCTCGGGGCAATCCCTAGCCTGCCCCCTCGCCCTGATGACTGACTCCTGAACCTCGCGAACCCGAAGCCTTCTACTTCTTTCCCAAACTAGAAGAAGCTGATCCTCCTCTCAAGCACACCCGCATCTCGAGTGCTCCGAGCATCCTCGATCTCTCTCTCTATAGTCAGGGTCGTCCCAACCATGGAGTCCATGTCCTGTAGGAGAAGTCCTACATCCTAGCCCAAATGGACAACTTCAACCCATTCTTGAATCTCCTGACTTTGGCCATGTTCGTACACAAATCATCGAAGAAAACTGCAGTCTCGTGAATCTAGCCACATTACTCCATCACGCCATCGCCCTCGTCACTCTCTAGGAACTCCCGAGCCGCGGCTGCCTCGCAAAGATCCGAAATTACTTATCCATGAACAGCCCCGAACTCCTCGCCCATGTCATCGCCTAAGTCTCTAGGAGGTCCTGCCCATTTCCACCATACTTGGGCCTCACCCACCTCCCAACGGCCAGCCTATCCCTGCAGTGCTCGTATAATCCACACAGCCCCAACACCCTCTCGACTACACGAACCAATGGTCTCGCCACCACACTCCGATCTCCTCCCCCGTGGAATGTGCCTGAGGATGATGCGCCCTAAACCTCTCGAGGCTGCCAGGGATCCTCCCTAACTACTCGCTAAGACCGGCCCGTGTGAAAGCACCCGCTACAACACCTACAGCAACCTCAACAAAGGCCTCGCTAATCAACACGTGGTCGGGTCAAATGCCGTGCGGTGCCCGACTTCAAGCACTCGTGGATCTAATTCTACTGTCTCCTCTACTAGCCATCTCACCTGCTCAAATGGCGCTCAATTTCAATGTAGCACCTCTTAAGGCATAAACACGCCCGAGACACTAATCATGCTCGTATCACAAAGCCATATATCATGTCCCTGCATTTCTAAGCAATGCAAGTCCACTAATTCAACTTATCAAATCATTTTTTTTATCAACAAAAAGTTTATTTTCGAAAATTTTATTTTTCCAAAATTTTGTCTCATTTTATATGATTTTATTTTATTTTATTTTATTTTTTTTCGAAAAGTTTTGTAATGAAAAGTGTTCAAGAACAGTGCCCAAACAGTGACTCAAAAACAGTACTGAGTCAAAAACTGGTCATGCACAAAGCAGCACACATAGCCCAAACAAGACGCCCAAAAAGGCACAGCACGCCTGCAAGAGTGCAAGTGGGTCATGAGCCAGGTCAGCCAGCCGCCAGGCAGTCACGCTGTCCCTACGTCCAACACGCCCCGTGCCCCCGCGGAGCCCCGTGACGCCTCAGCCGTCGTAAGGTCTCTACTGGGCTCACAAGGTCCGAGTCATGTCACGCGACTCGCCGCACCCGCCGCCTAGCGCCCTAGCTCCGCGCGCCAAGCCGCCCCTCCGCGCACTCCCGCCGCCTCCACCGCGGCCACAGCCTTTATGCCTAAACAAGAGCTCCATTCATTGCTTGCACCTTTTTTTTTTTTTTTTCGTTTTTCACACCCTTTTTTTTTTCCAGCTACTAGAAAATACCCAAACACACACACACACACACACACACACACATATTATGATAAGAGTATATATATATATATATATATATATATATATATATATATATATATATATATATATATATATATATATATTTTCCATTATTCAATAACCCAAATAATTTTATTAAAATTTATTTTCTTTAATTTTTCCTCTCAGCTTTACACAAACTATAAACTCAAACAATTGTCTAACACACCTTTGCTTTTCCTATGTGCCATCCAATCTAAGCACACACCACACAACACACAAAATTTTATGTTATGTATATTTTTCACAATAATAACACCCATCAACCCACAATCACCACAAAACACATGCATGCAAAGGTTCTAATATTTATTCGTGATTGTGTAGGTACTTCACATACCTAACTCTAACATCACAAGCCACCATGGTGATGTTCCTATCTCTTAAGACTATGGCCTTAGCTCCAAGTTTTCCCAAGCCCCTAGGTAGCCGTGATGTCCTAGGCTCCCGATACCAAGCCGCGACTCCCAACCGGGTGTCCGTTAACTATCCGTCAACCCGCTGGACACTGTATGCTCTGGGCTGACCCGACACCTCTCACGAAAAATCGAGCAGAGTCTCCCTTTGTACGGGGAGCTCTACCCAAATACAAACCTTGTCCCAAACAAATACCAATGACCACACAAGGTCTCATATACAATTATAATGAGTAAAACTGGCCACTTGGGCCCCTGTATTAATACTCATAACAATATTATCCCAACCAAAATATACCACATGGTTCAAGAGTTAGCACATCACTTTATACAACATATATTAAAATTTATATAATTCTACTACACATACAAGCCATACCAAAGCCACAACCCGACTTTCTTCTAAAGCGGTCTCTATGATGAGTCTGCCTCCCTCGTGCGCCTCCCTGCACCGAACAATATAACTTCTATTGTGGTGAGCTAATGCTTAGTAGTGGAATCACCCTAAGTGGCTACTCTCCACCTATGCAGATGCAATGTCTAAAGTAAACACACATCTCGCTAAAATTCAGGATCCTACTTGAATGTCTAAATGACCAACCCACATCCCGAGTCTTCACCGACTCTCCCTCACACTTGCCTAATCCATGTATGAGAAAACATCTTTTTCAAAACAATTCTTGTTGTTTTCGAAACTATACTACCGAAGTGTCGATAAAAATATGGGACTACCCTCTTAGGCTAATGTGTTGGAGAACCTTCCTCAAATGCCTTCTCATGGTCCTCATCCGAAATGATCCGCCGGACCGCCTCCCAACCCCATTCTCCCGGAATTCATCCTCGCGGAAATTCCTTTCAAAACGTTTTCGCTTTTTCTTTCAATTTTCATGTCTGCACTCACCTAATTTCTAGTTACCCCAAAGGCATGAAATGCATTATGCCATTTCAATCATTTTCAACCAATATATCAATATGCTATATTATCAAATTTAGAATCACACATGTAATTCAACAATATCAACCAACTCCCAAATTTGCTCACTTGAGCTAATCACTATTCCATTTCCAATGGCCTACACCCACAATTATATTCCATATGAATTCACAATTATATTCCATATAATTGTGACATCAAGTTAACACATCAAGCTTATGCATTAACATATTAAAATCATCTCCAATGGCCTACAAACACAATTATATTTTATATAATTATGTCATTATGTTAACATATTAAAATCATGTATTAACTCATCTATTTCCACACAACTCAAACCATTCATTTCAACAATTCAAGTAATAATAACACATGAAGGATTGGTCTAATTCACAATAACCCGGACTCGATTTAACAAATTAGTCCTTGAAGAAGGCTGTCCATGGCAAGCCCCACTGGGCCCAACCTCGATTCCACTTTTTAAACCAATTCCATTAAGTCAAGCTTCCCCATCCATACACACCACAAATATAATTTAATGCATAATTTCCAACACAAATAGCCCATCTGGCCACGCGCTGATACCCATATCCTGTACCCATTAATTGTCCTCATGTTTTTAAACCGATCAACCTGCCCAAAACATGATTTTCACACACAACAGTATATTATTTATTATTTTACCATTAATAACACACACAAATGGCCAAATCTCTTGACCACATAAAACGAGGCACCCTTCGTCCCTTCACTGCTCATCACCCAATTGTATTATGATACCAAACACACCATAAAACTTAACACATCAGTCTCTTGATCAAAACCAAACCTCGAACCCAACCTGACGCCCAAAATGGGGCTCCGAAAATCCCCGCCCTGCATCATTCCAAAACACCCCTAAAATTCTAAAATTCTATACTTTAGTCTAAAAATTGGGACTTAAATTTACTACTTCCTCTTAGTCTTCAAGAAACCTCAAGCCATTAACGATCTTGAAATGAAATAACACAAGTAGGAAAATTCCTATCTCTGAGCTTCCAATTTAACTCCAAGATATCGTACCCACTCGTCAAGGCATCGACTTTACCGCTCCACCTAAAACCTACATCCTATTTCGTAGATCTTGGGGAGAGAAGCCAAGAAAGAAAAATAAAAATCTTTCTTTCTCTCTCTTTCTATGAACTCTCTACTTTAAAATGATCCCTTATCCTCTTTGACTTGATTCTTTTATTTATCTGCTTTCTTATTTTAATTATTATTATTATTATTATTATTTTGATACATGGTTCATATCGCTTCATCTCTGATTCGTTTGCCTTGAACAATTTATTTCTTTTCAGTTCACTTTATTTTAAATGAACTTAACCTGCTGCTTCATTCCGAGATTCAGACAAATCTTGGCCCCAAGTCAATGCACTTTATCACCTTTAAAATCATAAAATTTACGATTATCTCAGACTGATGAACTTTTCTGGTCACTAGATTTCATGTGACGAAATTAACCGGCAGTCCGCTTTTGTCATCCTAGGGAGATCTAGAAAATTTTCTGGCCAAACTAAAATTACCGCTTTTTTACCTCTTTTCGAAAATTAGGATTTTCTGCCTCTCAAGGTCATTCCGCTGGAAGTTATGCTCACTCCTCGTCTTCCTCTAGAACTTTACTAGCGCTACATAAATTAATAGTACCAAAATAAACAATGTTTGCCCAACGTTCGCTTCGTCGAGGCGGCGAGGTACAAAGCATTTTTCATAAAACTTTTATACTTGTACGGGCCCTTTCATTCACTTCTTGGGGATCCTCAATTGTCCACTTTATTCCTAATTATCTTCCATTGAAAGTCCAAACAAAAGAGTAACGAATTCTAGAATTAACCAAAAAAAGAACAAAACTCGAATCGTAGGCTCCGTCTGTGACAAGTGTGAGAGGTTCCCGCTCAGCGTAGAGGTTCTGGCACAGGCGCAGCGGCAAATCCTCAGTCCACCCAGGCGCAGTGACCCTCCGCCTAAGTGGAGCTCTATGCCTAGGCGTGCACTCCTATGCTCTATCTCTCTTGGACCATCCAAAGAGATACCTCAAACATCCCACTCTCTAAGATCAGGCCTGGAATCACAACCACATACTCCTATCACACTTAGTACATATTCCGACATAGGAAGCAGCTATATGGGTAGTCGTAAGAGACTATGAGTGCATGATGGGAAGTGAGACATTTAATACTATTTAATTTACTAGTTAATTGAGTTTTATGTTAAATTAATACTTGTACATTTATATAATTGTAGCTTTGTTGAGTCACATGAGATGTCATCTCCAATATGTCGTATCTTTCAGGAGAGACTACATCAAGATGGATACAGGTGGAAAGCGATGCCACGAGAGATTCGAGATCTATATTGGGGTGAATTTCAAGTAAATAAATGTTTAGGTTACTAAAACTTGTGTATTTTGTTGATTTAAATTTGAATAAAAGCGAAATCATGTAATTATGTTCAGATATTTTGAATGTTGATATGATTGAAATGCTTGATAATTTCAAATTGATGTTGTTTGGATTATGTTTTTTAAGTTGTACATATTGAGAATTGTCAAGTAATGTGAATGTGAGTTGATATGAATTGGTGGATTTATTGAGAATTGGTGAATATACAGTTGAAAACATCAGAGTCTAATTTTGGATAATGCAATTTCTGTAAACTATTGAATTTTTTAATATATATATATATATATATATATATATATAGTATATATATATATATATATATATATAATTATGTTTGAGATACTTGAATGTTGATAAGATCGAAAATGATTGATAATTTCAAATTGATGTTGTTTAGATTATGTTTTTAAGTTGTATATATATTGAGAATTGTCAAATAATGTGAATGTGGTTTTGACATGAATTGTTGGAATTTATTGAGAATTTCCAGAATATAAATCAAAACATCAGAGGTGATTTTTAAAGTATGGTTTTTTAAGGGAAACTGTCAATTTTTGTTTTTATTTTTATTTTTAAGTCCATGTATATTGACTAACTTTACATATTACTGAAATACTATGAGTGGGAGGATGTTTGGAATGGGATCGTTAAGAAATTGTGGGAGTAGCTCACGAGTAAGAGATACTTGGATATGCTTCATCGTTCGAGGAAAGGCAGAAAACCTGCATTTGTGTCTGATGAGGTGTGGTATAGTCGGGCAAGACGGTAGAATGAGGCCTCATTCCAATCGATAAGAGAGCGTCAATCAAGAAATCATCATAGTGAGACTGGTGGACCAGGATTTGGATTATCATGACATGGTTGCGGGTCCATATCGTTAGCTGAGCACGTAAGATGAATTATCATGACATGGCTGCGGGTCCATATCTGGAAACCATGTTCCTTTGTTAAAGGAAGATAAGGATCGTATATTCCTATAAGCTGTTCAGGCTTCATCACATGACAGATACATGTATGGGATAGGTCGAAATAAATCATCCAGCTTTGCATCTAATACCTCTACATCTCCAAGACCCTCGAGGTGGCTCACACGGATTAGTGAGAGCTTTAGTCCGCACAACTGGCCACAGTGAGGAACTACGTGAGTTATGAAGAACATTCAGTCCTATGATGAGTGGAGACTTCAGACCGAGGAGATGATGCGCCGCGTGATGCAGCAGATGATAGAGGAGAGAGAGAGAGAGAGGTTTCGAGTCAATCAGTTTCCACCAGATGGTCCAAGCACAGATCATACATAGTCACCATCAAATGTTCGGGCCTTAAGTATATCACGCTTTAATGTTTAATACTTTGTTTTTTAACGTTTAATAATTTGTGTTTTTAACATTCGACCTCGCCTTGACTTTTAACGTTTAATACTTTGTGTGTTGTTTTCTTAAACATTGGACTTCAATTCGACTTTTAATGTTTAATACTTTGTGTTTTTAAATTTAAATGATATATATATATATATATATATATATATTAATATAGGTAACAATAATTTTTGCGAAATATTAATTAAAAATTAAAATATTTATGAATTTAGTGACCACAAGATGTGGTCACAAAAACAGAGACTGCTAATGTGGTCACTAAGAAGGAAACTATTTTATGATATATAATGACCACAAACATACAATGACCACGATTTGTGGTCTCAAATTTGCTACCTTATGTAGGTGGTCATTAAATCTTCACCGTTATTAGTGACCACATTAGCAATCATAATTTAATGACCACAAGGTGGTCATGAAATTGGTCATTATCTAGTTTATTTGGTCTTCTGCTAATTACATTTTATGACCACTTGAAGATTTATTTGTGACCACATATGTGGTCATTATCTGTGACCATGTTGTTGTGGTCGCTCAATTCAATGACCACATTTCTTGTGGTCGCACTTTGTGATTGGTCACTGATTTGTCTTTATGACGAGATTTTCTAAGACCACACGTTGTGGTCATTGAGTGGTCGCCATACCTCTCTAGCGACCACTTTGTGACTACTTCTAAGACTCACGCCTTTTGGATTGTTAGCTATTTGGCGTTCTAGCTCTGATACCATATGTTAACACTTGAAATAACTCAAATCTGGAAATTGAAAACATAGCTAATTAATTAAGAACAAAGCAAATCTAGAACATATAACAGATCTAAAATAAAAGGGAACCAAAGGCAGGCTCTAAGAGGAGATTTATCAAACACCTTATATGCACTCATATGGAAAAAACTGAACTTGCTTTATTCATACGTGAAGACTCCTTAAATACAAAACCATTCAACAAAATGCAAGAAATACGGAAGACACTATCTCATGACTTACCCATGACTATCAACCATAAAAGCACAACCCAACAACTCCTAATAAATGCTAAAATGCTATGACTAAATAAATAGGTTTGAAAATTTAAAAACTACTCACAAACGATTCTATGCATTACCCATAACAAGACCATGATCGGGCAGAACCCATTTACCCACTTAATGCACCCTTATATGGCTTATATCTACATTGTTGAACAATAGATATGTTGGCAGCCATGCTCTCAAGAAGAGTTAAACATAAAAGCTCAGAGGAGAGAGATGTGTGGAACAATAAGACATCCTTGGGTTCCTAGATAACCTTCAAGCTATGTTAAGGAAACCCCAAGGCTTTTCCCA
Organism: Tetrastigma voinierianum; assembly: GCA_016808115.1. NCBI lineage: Eukaryota > Viridiplantae > Streptophyta > Magnoliopsida > Vitales > Vitaceae > Tetrastigma > Tetrastigma voinierianum. The sequence continues at coordinate 426,702 of JAEQBH010004148.1, read as the reverse complement.
AAGATCCCCATTTTTTACCACATGAAGCAATCAAGACCGCCATGTTGGTGGGTACTCACATTCCTAAAGGCACCCCTTGCCAGTCAATGCATGGAAGTTGTACCTCAAGATTTCGCATTGTCTAACCTCAAGAGTTTCACTGCAGGAGATTTCACAAGTCATGCAACCTGGATGTTGGGTCAGCTTCCTTTTCAAGCATCCCATTTGGTTATGGTATAAGATCTTGTCCTGGAGTCCATATGGCCTTACAAATTTTTAGAATTTGACAATCGCTTCGACATTTTAAGGATTTGACATGACAAAATTTCATCAAATTCTCCTATGGACATGAAAAAAGAGGATGGTGGTATCACTTATGCTCATATCTCGTGACACCCTATTCCTGGGTCCGTTGACAACTGTCAAATCCAACATGGGATAGACTATTTAACCAGCAATCCATTTAGACAACAAAAAGGTATACATGTTTTGCCGCATCCTACTCTCATCCCTCATGCGGTCCCATATGAGGGTCAAACACCTCCAAGGGACTTGTACCTAAAAGGGGTCCTAATGAAGGCGGTGAGTACTGCTGGGCAGATAGTTTTCCTACAAGGGTTACTCCCCACCTAAAATGCACATGCAATGACGTATATAAACATCAATCACATTTCATACAATTTATGCAACATTATATGAAATGTTCAGTGTCATGCATGAGATGCGACACCTCATGCTCACAAACTGAGTCCCAACCGACTCCCCCACACCTAAAATTGCCAAGTGTGGAAACCAGCCATTGGTATTTAACCCAATGACTTAAACCATTGGACAACCCTCCAATTTTTAATTTATCATTGCGATTTTCTTTTTTTCTTTCGTGGGTCACTGATTTTCGTGTTCACTGCAGATTCGGGCGCATGCCTTCAAATACTCAAACTTACATCGCGTGATTCATGTCTACCGTTGAATAATATTTTGTATCTTTCACCCAGGGGGATATACCCTAATCCTGTTCTACTTTAAAACATGTAATTTATCATTTCGATCAATTTACAATATCCGTGAGTCTCAACCTTGACTTTGTCCCCATTTTTCGAGCTTCAAGACCTGGTCCACCAACACCCTGAATACTAATATCATGCACTCACACCACCACGCGATGTGACCGTGCATATGAAATGCATGATGCCAATGCATTTTTCTTCATGTTACATGTATATATGAGTGCTACATGAAACATTAATACACCATGGACAATTATAATTTTTACATATAATTTACATCCATGCAATCCAGTTAATACATCAAATAGCATATATTAACATGATTTTCACATTAATAACAAAGATGTTATTTATTATTTTACAATAATAATAATGTAAAATGGCTCCAAATCTCGACTCCACATAAAACTATAAGACCTGTCCTTCACTTGCTCATCACCGAATTATTGTGATACCAAAACACAACATCTACAAAACCCGAATTACTACCGGGCCTTCTTGGATCAAAACCAAACTCTTAACTCCACTCCGATCACCGAAAATGGGGGCCTCCAAAATCCCGCTCCGTGACCGGGTCTCAAAATAGTCCCTAAAAATTCCTAAAATTCCTATACTTAGTCTAAAAAATTTGGACATAAATTTACGACCTCTTAGCTCTAAGAAAACCTCAAGCCATTGTGAAATGACCTTTAGGCTGTGAAATAAATACAAGTAGAAAATTCTCTCATCTCGTGAGCTCGACGAAACTCCAAGATATTGGTACCCACTCTCGCCATGGGATCTACTCTTACCTTCCGCTTCCAACGAAACCCTACATCCTACTCAGAGATCTTAGAGAGTAGCGAAGAAAGAAAAATAAAAAAACTTTCTCTCTCTTTTCTATGAACTCTCTCTACTTAAAACACTTCTATCCTCTTTTGACTTTGATTCTTTTATTTACTTCCGCTTTTATTTAATTATTATTATTATTATTATTACTGATATTACTCGCTCATATTGTTTCATTCGGATCTTTTTCGTTTCCTCATTTTGAAACAATTTATTTCTTTTCAGTTCACTTTATTTTAAATGAACTTAACCAAGCCGTTTCCTTACTTCCGAGATTTTTGTACAAATCTTGTCCCTAAAGTCACTGGCAACTTATCACCCAGAAAATCATAAAAATTTAGGATTATCTCAGAATTCGATGAAACTTTTCTAGGTCACTAGATTTTGCGAGACGAAATTAACTGCGCAGTCCGTTTCGTCATCCGAGATCTAGAAAATTTCCGGTTTTCAACAAACATTACCGTTTTACCCTTTTTAGAAAATTAGGATTTTCTGGGGTTTCACAAGGTTATTCCGCTGGAAGTTATGCTCACTCCTCGTCTTCCTCTAGAACTTTACTAGCGCTACATAAATTAAGAGTACCAAAATAAACAAATAATATCGTATATATCCATTATTAGTGGATCCATTACATAGTGTCTGTAATGGGTATGTAATAAGTCATTGTAATGAATAAATGTATGGGCATATATGGAGCTTGAGGTTGAAGCCCATTTGTTCACGTAGCGTTTGGGTGAGTTATGAATGCTATATATTAGAGTTTAGAATAGCAAATTTCAACCCATTTCGGGTCAAGGTCAAAACTGTCACAATCTTAACCCATTTCTATGTAGGTTAGTTTTCGACTAGCACAACCCAACCCATGAGGGTTATGGTCAAAACCTTGTAATGCTGTAATTAATTTGATACTCATCATTCTTCAAATAAAATAAATAATATACAATATATAATAATAATTAATATATAAATGATCGAGTCTAAACAATATAATAATAGTAAACAAACTTAAATAAATAAATAATGTTAGAACACTATTATAACCAAAGCACCAAACTAACTAACTAAATAGTACAAAAACAATAAAGTAACAACTTAATAACATATCTTAAAAAAACAACTTCAAAGTATCATATGAATTCTCATATGCTTTTAATCTTAATCCTCATTCTCATTATATCCAATAATAACATGTAATTTCAAATTAGAAATGATTCCACATTAGAAAGATGTACATCCTCAATGGTGGTTGAGTTATCATCATCTATTAATTAATTTAGAATGTTAACAACATAAATTTCATTTATGTTTGGAATAAAAAAATATTTTTTCCAAACATGCATATAATAATTAAATATCCTATTTGTTTGAAAATTCATCTTGCTAAAAGATATAATCATATTAGGAAATAAATTATAGTATAATTTTTGTTAATTATTTTAAAATGACATTATTTTGTTATTAACACTAGTTTATTTCATTCAAATGCATTCCATAAATTTTCAAGAGCTTTAAATATTAAATTATCATATAAATTATATTAAAAAGATACATTTAGAAATTGAAAATAAAATAATTAAAACAACAAAGTTTAATATATTAATCATATATTATATTAATAATAATTTTTAAAACCCCTATGAGAGATAGCCAAAATAACAAATTTGTAGATGAATCATTGAAAATCTCACTTACTATGTTAGTTACTTAAAAATTAAAATAAAAATTTCGATCAATCTGCACTCCTGTCAAACCCATATGGGCCACAAAGCCAAATGGCTGGGCCAAATTGACCAAGTTTTTTTCGGGCCTTAAATTTTACAATCAACCCCTCCAAAGTTCGGTTAGCTGGTTGGCTCCATCTGCCTATCCCATATTACCAACTTTACTATATATCCTCGTATGAGCTAGATGAAAAGGGCTTTTGACTCAACCCAAAAATAAAATTTTCTCATTTACAACAAAGCTGAAAATCCTAAATGCAATGTATTTTAATAACTGAAAATGTCTTTGAAGAGACACTTTTTAAATATTAAAACTCTTAATTTTAACCTAAGTCTCTTTTAAAGAAACTCTTTTGCAAGTTTCATAAATTATGAATTCAAATTGAAAGTATTTTTTAAAGAGACACTTTCTAAAGTTTTAGAAATGTTGAATTTAAACTAAAAGTGTTTTTTGAAAGGACATGTTTACTTTTTTAATGTACATCCTATGTGGAAAAAAAATTACACTAAAGTTGAGATTATATTTCAAACCATGCTTTTTGTTAGATTTATTTTTAATTTTTATATTATTTTTCTAAAACTCCCTGGATGAAAATCTGTTAATCTTCTGCACCAAACGTAATTGACTGATGTTAATTTTTTGAAGTGACAAGTAGATAAATTGAAGGGAGTGGAAAAAAACTTGCAGACCAAGAAAATTATACCATCCATATTTGAATTTAGACATTGAAGCATGAGGAAAATCTGTTTGAACAGCTTGGTGGAAGTGAAGCTGTTTACTACCATTATTCAATCTTGCTCCAACATGAATTTGTATTCCCACTCCTATTAATTGCAGGGCTTATCCTAGGGTAAGGGCATGACCCTTCAAGAGACCTCGGGGTGATTGATCACTTGCACCGAGGACAAGGAAGGAAAATAAAAATAGAGTTAAATTGATCACTTGCACCTACTTCAAATCAGTTTTATTTAATTTAACTTATCAATATAAAGATTAAATAATTCAAAAATATGTAAGTTTCTAAATAATTTTATTTATTTGATATTTTTATTAGGACAACCAAAATTATTTTCTTTATCAGTTTTTTCTAGTACTTAGGGAAACCAATGAAAAACAAAATGAATGGCATACTTTTCTTCCATTACAACCTTTTAGTCAAATTAATAGGTATAACAAATAAATATTCTTTCCATGAACCTCAAAATTAGTCAAATGTGCCGCTAACCATAGATGTAGTTTGGCCCACAAAAACCATTCGCAAGTATAGTCAAAACCAAAACCTTTACTATTATCCATAAATTATTAGTGCGAAATCCACAGTTAAGACAAAGAAAACAGATGACATTATATATGTGAAGTAGATTTTATTTGATTTTTAGATATACTTGATTCCTGCATGGTTGTAACAACATAACAACCTTTCCTCATTTCAGCTGCCTGCTTTTCTCTATATAAGAATGCTTCCAGTAATCAGTTTTCTGTGGGATGGAGAATAAATTTGTGTCTAGTTAGTTTCAATCCCTTTCTTTACTAATCTCATTCAACAACTCAGTTTCTTCATGCATTGGTGAGCCATTTCTGACCATCTGATTCCTTTCCTCTTTGATCCAGTTTACCCTTCTTTCCTTTCTTCCTGATCTTGTTTACCCTTTTTTCTAGCTTCTTACTTTTTCTGAGTCTTTTCTTGCTCTTTTTCATTTTCGTTTTTGTCAAGCAATGGAACAATCTTCCACTCCCCTTCAGAGTACACTGGTGAACTGGATTGTCACTCCACTACCACAATGTCCTTAATCATGTTCTTCTTCCTATCAAACTTGATAGATCCCAATTATATAATTGGGAAAACGTAAATATGGAGAATACATTTTTACTTGCTTCAAAGAATATATTGATGGAACCGAGCAATGCCTATCCAAGCAATTCATAGTAGAAGCTACATCTTATGTCTATGCCGTTAATATCATCCACAAATTATTAGTGCTAAATCCATAGTTAAACATGCTTATCAACGTGTAAATATGCATAGGGAGGAAGAGTCTCGATTCGAGTCCCAAATGGAAATAATTTACTATATATTATAATTAAAATGTGTCTAACGGTAAAAAAGATGACATTATATACATAAAAGATTCATTTTGGCTTGAAAAAAAAAAGAAGATTCATTTGGGCTACATTGTAAATTTCCATAAATTCCAAAATGCAGGAACATGAACTTAATTTATTCTATCATCTCTATCAAACTACTAGAATGGCATGTGAAACAATAAGATCATGGATATACCATGTTACAAAACCCAAAGTTTATGTAATACCTTATTTTTCATTTGATTACATTCATGTCCCTTCAAAATAAATATTCATTTATTTTCACTAATTGTGAAACACTACCAATTTTTGTACTTTTCTCAACAACATACCGTAATCCATTTTATATGTTAGATTAATTTATTAACAAGTGGACTAAGCATAATCATAATACAATTTTAATTGTATAATTGTGCATGCTAATTATGGTCCATTTATGAGATTGTTTAATATTAATTCAGCATGGCTCATGGTTCTATCTACTTTAGAGCTTGGTAAATATGGGTTGAGCTCTAGGTCACCCTAATTTTAGCCCAAAATTTTTGGAGGGTTGCTATAAAATTTAAAAAGTTCAAATAAAACCGACACTTGGTCCGACCCGTTTTGAACTATGACCCATGGGTTTGGTACTGGTTAGCCCGACACCAAATTTTTATTTTTAAGAACAGCTTAGTAATTGAGATTTTCATGATTCACCTATACCCTAATATTTTTACTATCCCTTTTGTAGCATAGGGTTTTAAAATTATTATTATTATAATATATGATTAATATATTAAAACTTTGTTGTTTTAACTATTTTATTTTCAATTTCTAAATGTATATTTTAATATAATTTATATGATAATTTAATATTTAAAAATTCTTATGAAAATTTACGAAATGCATTTGAATTAAATAAATTTATAGTTTTAATATTAAATATATTTTTATTTATCTCATTAATCATATTTTTAAATATTACAATTTCCTATTTTTTTATTTATCATTAAATTCTAATTTAATAACTAAATTATCATTATATTTTAAATAATTTTATTACTTAAACTAGTGTTAATAACAAAATATACATCAACAAAAATTATTCGCAAATTTCTTTCCTAATATGACTTATCTTCTAGCAAGATGAATTCTTCAAACAAATAGGGATATTTCATTATTATACTGGAGATGCATTTTTGGAAAATGTATTTTTTTTGTTCCAAACATAAATGAAATTTATCTTGTTAACATTCTAAATTAACTAATAGATGATGATAACTCAACCACCATCGAGGATGTACATATTTCTAATGTGTAATCAAATGTTATTATTGTATATAATAAGGATGAGGATGGGGATGAAGATTAGAGGCATATGAGATTTCATTTGATATTTTGAAGTTGTTTTTTTAGATATGTTATTAATAAGTTGTTACTTTATTGTTTTGATACTATTAGCTAGTTAGTTTGGTACTTTGATTATAATAGTGTTCTAAAATTATTTATTTATTTAAGTTTGTTTACTATTATTATATTATTTAGACTCAATCATTTTATATATTAATTATTATTATATATTTGTATATTATTTTTTTTAATTGAAGAATGAATAATTTGTAGAATTAATTTTTTTAACTTTTTTTAAGGTTTTGACCTATTTTATCCCGTTTTGATCCAAGAACCCCATGAGTCGGGTCATCTGCCTAAAACTGTCAAATAGAAATGGGTCGGACAAATAAACTCGTTGCCCATAACCCGAATCTGGGCCGACTTTCGAAAATGAGTCAATGTCCAAGCAAATTCATTTTTACTTCTCCCCTTGCTTCACTGAAAAAGCCCATGTGATCAAAGCTCCACTCTGTCCCTTGCCTTCTCTCTCTCTCTCTCTCTCTCTCTCTCTCTCTCTATATATATATATATATATATATATATATATATATATATATATATATATATATATATATATATATATATATATATATATATATATATATGAGTAAATAGAGACCTAGAATTTTACAAGGGTTTGGTATAACACACTTTAGTGAGATGAAAGAGCTTATTCCCACCCTAAATTTTCTTTCGATTCCATCCCTTGCGCATTTGAGAGATCAGGTGCATGTACCAATAATTTCAAATCCATGCCAGGTATGTTTTCTACCTAGTACGAATTGATATGCTTCATTGTTTCAATAAAGTTATTATTTTGTAATGTATTTATTGGGTCATTTGATCAATGATCAATTGTTTGTGGGATAAATAAATACTCTTGATTTTACAAAATAATTTAGCAATTGGTATTAGAGCAACTTTAATTGACATTTGATGATGCTTTTTCAACCTGGTCCGGCTACAACATGTGGTGGTCGCTTTTCGGGCCTAATTGATTACCGGCAGCTGGGATGCAGGCCTCTGGACTGCTTGGGCTGAAGCAGGATACCAAAGGTTGGTCCGTTGCACTGACTTGGCACCCTCCGCAAAACAAGAGTTAAAGCGGCCCCAGGCCGCCCGCGGGCCGCTCCGATGCCTAAGTCATTCTTCTATATAAAAGAGAGATCGCCAGAGGCTAATGTGTTGCATATGTCGCGCATGAATACGTGTCACAAGCAGCGATGTGGTTCCGCGTATGAGCATGCGCCACAAGGTGCGTATCTTCACCACAAGGGCCTTGTATTTATAGTAGATGTTCAAATCCGCTTGACGGTGACTAAGATTCGTTCTTACTGATGATATTTTTTGTTACATTTCCAGATTCGATTTGGCAAAGGACAGAGGCGCAGTTTATTCGGGATAATCCTTCTTCCTTATCAGATCCCGCTTGATGAAGAACTGCTATCGCCTTTTCTTTCCTTATTTGATGAGATCTTATTGGATTTTAAGTGTGGATAATATATTATCAGATTATTCTATTTTAATTATGGAGATTTCCCATAATCAAGCCAAATAAGCGATTGGACCCCTCACTCCGCTGGCACCAAAAGGCTTGAATGCTGACGTAAAAAGGCCTGAATGCTTCAATGGGCATGTCTCTCATTCGGGGGTTTACGAGCTGGTCCGAGTGTTTCGCTGGTCGGGCCTTTCTCGGGCCCGGCAAGCGGCTTGTGAGCCTATTTTTCAAACCCTACGCTGCCTCGCCCCCTTGTATGTAGCTTTTGAGAATTATCCTACTTTCCTTATTGGCGAGATTTAGTCCGATTCATAGATGCGGGCCTTCCCAATTATCCATATCACTCCGCCTGTGTGGCGAGTGGACCTGGCTTGTTCGGGGGCCGACGCTAGGAGCTGGGTGTTTTATAGGCCCCGCTCCTTTGGGCCTGCTGGAGTGGGCCTGCGCGCCTATTTTTCAAACCCCACTGGGCTGCCCCAGCCCTTTCACTGCAAGCGCAAGGGAGCCGTATCAAGCCAGATCGGTGTGATTTACTGTCGCTCAGTATCGGATTAGCTAGGCTTCTGCCAAGCCATCTTATGTCCGGTGATACGACACTCTTTCTTGCTCATCCTTTCTTCCGCGCAAATAATCCTCCTCGACCGCCCATCTCGCGTTCCCCTCGATCCCAAGCTTTTCTTTGCTTTTTAGTGAGTTTGGACTTCTCTTTCCCTTAGTATTCCATCTGAACCTTCTGTTGTATCGGGTGTGATTTCCACGTGTCAACTCGGGGCTGGATTAGTTAGGGCTTTGTCGTCGTCTTATGTTTGGTGATAATGATGACTTTTCGGTTCTCGCGCTCCTTTCTTCCGCAAATATCCACTGCTCATCTTTATGCCTCTTGATCCGAAAGCTTTTCTTTTTGCTTTTATGAGTTCTAATTCTCTTTCCCTTAGTATTCCATCTGAACCTTCTACATAGAGTCCTTTTCGGCGTCCTGCTTAAGATAGCCTTTTTTATTTATTTATTTTTTATTTTTTTTATTTTTTACGCTTGGGACCCAGGACATATGTAGCCTTTTCCTTAATGTATATTCATTTTTTATCTCACCACTTTCGCCTCTACTCGTGTTCTTCGCGATGTTCCGCGATGAACTGAATGATCCCATCAGCGCCTGTTGGAGCAATGAGCACTGAGCTCTTCAAACTGCCGCTCGGGAGGCCCGTGGGCCGACCTCGAGCCGGATTGGATTCGCTGGGCTGGGCGTGGCCCGAGCTGAGAAGTGGTTCTTCCAAACCGGGCTGTGGCCCGAGGCGCGGCCCGGGAAGCCGAATCGGCCTCACGCACGGCCCGAGCCAGCAGTTGAGCTGAAGCTGTTCCCGCCGTATGGTCTCGCAGATGAATCGACTCCTGGGGGCCGCATGGCCTCGCTTTGGGCAGAGCCGCCAGCTCCCCGAGCTACTTGGCTCGCGGGCTCCATGGCCTCGCGACTGAAACGCCGCCCCGAGCCACGGCTTCGCGGGCTACACATGGCCGTTTCGACGACTGGCTGGCCCCCCGAGCTACTTCGCTCCATGACCGCATGACCTCGCCGATTCAGCCGCCGTGCTCCGGCGCCGAGGCCGAGGGGTCAACGCCCGAGCTGAATTGACTCCTTGCAACACGCCCCGAGTTGCGGCTTTGCCTTTTAATTGAGTCAGGCTCGTGGAAACAAACCCGCCGAGCCAAACTACCTCTAGGCCGTGACGGCCCGCGGCAGAGTAGTCAGCTCGCCATTCGAAATGCCGGCTCCGGCGCCGGCCGAAAATAACGCTTGAGCTGAATTGATTCCCCGAGTAACACGCCCCGAGTCGGGGTGGCCGAAAGCTCTTTAACCGAGCCGGCGGCTCAGCCACGGCCCGAATCGAATCGCTTCTCTTAGGCCGCATGGCTCAAGCAGAGAAGTCGAGCTAGTCACCTGAGTCAGCCTGGCTCTAACGTACGATTGGCCTGAAATAAACCGATTCCCAGGGTCGCATGGCCCGTAGAACCATGAGCTCACCAATGTGGAGTCGCTTCTTTGGCCACACTCACTCGAGTTTAACCGATTCCTGTGACGACGGGGCCCGTGCAGAATGGTTGAGATAGCCACCGAGCTACTCGGGCTCTCGGCACCGAGGCCTCGTGGTGATCCACCGAGCTGATTTGACTCCATGAGGTTGCACGCCCTCGCGGCTGAGCAGATGAACTCACAAAGTGAGCCACCGGGCTCGGCGGCCGAGGTTCGTGGCGATCCAAACAGCTGATCCGACTCATTAGGTCAGTCGCCATACCGAGTAGATGAACCCGTCAAAGTGAGCCATCACCCCGCGCCAGGTAGCCTGGGTGGCGATCCAAATTTCGAAGCAACCGACTTAGGTTGGGTGACTGTATGAGTAGACGAACACGTCAAAGTGAGCCGCCGCCTAGCGCCGAGGCTCAATGTGATGTACCAGCCGACCGACCCAGTCGCGCGGGTCGGTAGAGTAGACGAACTCGCCAGCGGAGTCACGCCCGCGCCGAGGCCGAAAAGCACATACCTTGAGCTGATCTCGACTCCTTAGGGTTGCGTGACTGCAAGTGTGAGCAGTTCGAACCTGCCAAAGTGTGTCATTGGGCTCCGGCGAGTGGCGATATAGCCGAGCCGATCCTCGACTCTTAGGTCATGCGACCCGTGCGAAAGATACGAACTCACAAAGTGAGCCTCGGGCTCCGGCGCCGAGGCCTTGTGGCATCCACTCGAGCCGACCGACTCTAAAGTTACGCGGACTGTGGCGCAGTAGACGACCGTCAAAGCGAGTCGGGCTCGGGCGCCGAGGCCGAGTGGGCGATGTAGCCTGAGCTGATCTCGACTTAGGCCGCTGGGCTCAGAGAGCAGACGAACTCGTCAAAGTGAGCTACTGGGCTCTAGGCCTGAGGCCGCGGCATGAGCAGCCTGAGCCGATCTTACTCCTTAGGTCACAAGGACCTCAAGGCAGTAGACGAACTCGGCCAAAGTGAGTTCCTAAAGCCCGGCAATCGAGGCCGAGTGGCGATATAGCCCTGGCTTCCACCCCACTCCAGTTGTGTGATTCGTGCAGTAGACGAACTCGTCAAAGTGAGTCGCCCTCGGTGTTTGAGGCTAAGTGGCTATATAGCCTCGAAATGATTCGAATTCTTAGGTCGCGGATTCGCGGCAAGAGTGTATTTAACTCGTCAGCGAGCCACCGGGCCCGCGCCGAGGCCTCGTGGCGATCCACTCGAGCCGATCCGACTCCCAGGCTGCGTGACTGCGGCAGCAGACCGAACCTCGTCAAAGTGAGTCACCGGGCTCTAGGCGCCGAGGCCGAGTGACATGCAGCCCGGAGCCGATCCGACCCCAGATGCGTGGCCTTTATGTATAGACCTAATCCCGTCAAAGTGAGCCACTGGCTCCAGCCCGAGGCCGAGTGGCGATATAGCCCGAAATGATCCGAATTCTTTAGGTCGCAAGTGGACTCAAGGCAGAGTGTATCTAACTCGCCAAAGTGAGTTGTCGGGTCCCGGCGCCAGCTGCGGGCGATACAACCCTCGAGCCGATCCGACTCTTAGGTTGTGTGGATCTCGTGCGCAGTAGACGAACTCATCAAAGTGAGCCATTGGCTCCGGCGCCCGAGGCCGAAAGGGCACAGGAGCCCGAGCCGATCCGACTCCTTAGGCTTGCGTGACCTCGCGCAGTGCACTAACTCGTCAAAGGAGTCGGGCTCCGGCGCCGAGGCCGAGCGGTGATGTAGCCTTAGCCGATCTCGACTCCTTAGGTCAAGGCGGACTGCGGTGCAGAGCAGACGAACTCGTCAAGTGAGTTGGTCGGGCTCGCCGGGAGGCCTCGAACCTCTCGCTCCCATGATTGTTCTCCCGCTCCCGGCCGAGGGTGGCCAGCCCATTCCCGATGCTCCTAAAGTGTTGCTTCGTTGCCTTCTTCTCCTGGGGCTGGATGTGGTCCGTGCCCCGGTCCAACCGATGCCCCGCTGCTTCGCCCTGGGAGTGCCGAGATTGTGTTATCTCATGAGGGGGAATGTCGGCTTTCGAATCTCGCTACGCCCCCGTGGTCGGCTTTGATTTACCTAGCGAGTTGTTTCAACTCTCCTTATCAGCGCCGTCAGGAGGCGGCGCACCTCCACCGCGCTCGCAGCAACTCGTATCGCTTCTAACGCGGCCGGAGGTCAGCCGCTCGCGCGAGTCCGACGGGTCTCGCATCCTGAGATTAGCGCGTTCTTCGTAATCTGTCGATACATCGCGAATCGAGAAATCGGGCGAGATTTATAAAGCGAACTGTCGCCTACGCATTTCGCCACTAACCGATGATGCTTTTCAACCCTGAATCGGGCTTCGAAAGGTAGGGGTCGTTGGCCAGACTCGATCAACTAGGGTTAGATCAGAGGCGCGACCGTCCGGGCCGGGGCAGGATCAGCCGCAAAAAGAGCAGCGGGGGTCGACGAGGCTTCGCCCGTGGCCGCCCGATGCTCAAGTCGCTCTTCCCGAGAGAAAAGTAAGAAAGGCCGCGTAGGTGGGGCAATGTGTCATGTGACGCACAGATGAGTATAAAGGTCGCAAGCAGCATACCTTCACCGATGGGGTGGCCTTGTATTTATAGTAGATGTTCAACCGCTTGATGGTGACTAAGATTCGTCTTATTGGATGGGATATTTTTTGTTATTATCAAGATTCGACGGTAAAGGATAAGTAGAAAGAGCGCTTTTATTCGGGGATAATCTTCTTTCCTTATTGGGGGATCCTGTTTGATGATGAACGGTTATCATCTTTCTTTCCTTATTGATGAGATTTGATTGGATTTGTAGGATAATATATTATTGGGGATTATTCTATTTCATGTACCTATGGGAGATTTCCTACACCCAAGCTGCTAAGCATATCGACTTCTCACTGGCCGCACCAAAAGGCTCGAATGCTCGGCATAAAAAATGCTCAATGCTTTAATGGGCATGTCTCTCCTTTCAGTCAGCCAGTGGGCCCCGAGTGTTTCTGCTACCGGTCTCTTTCTGGGCCCGGCAAGGGCATGTAAGCCTTATTTTTCAAACCCTACGCTGCCCCCACCTTCAGTAGCGCTTATCGACACCATCCTACTTTCCTTATTGGCGAGATTTAGTCCGACGGCAGGATGTGGGCTTCCCAATTATCCATATCACTCCGACTCTCGGGGCTAATGGACTGCCTCGCCGCGACGCTAGGGGCTTGGGTGTTTTATATAGGGTCCTCGCTCCTTTGGGTCTAGTGAGTGGGCCTCACACAGCTTATTTTTCTCAAACCCCATCAACATTGGTACGTTAAATTCATTTTTTTGAATTTCCTGCTTTGATCATTTTTGTTGCCATGAAATCAATAGAATTATCTGGATTTGATCTTCGAAACAATGAAATGGGTATTTGATTCCTACCCGCCAGGTCATCGTCATTGTCTACATCGTATGAAGCATGGAAAATTCCAACAGTAGACTGTCAAACTAATAAGCATAGAAAATTACAGGATTTAGGATGACTTTTGTATGGAGAATCATCAATCAATAGTTTGTTGGATGAAGAGATCTGTTTCCGAATAGACCTTGGGAAAATAGTAATTAACCTTATTAGTATTGGGAAGTTTGGAATCTTTTGAAATCGGTTTGATTGATGCGTCAATCAATAACGATTTCACAAGAGACAAATAAAAAAAGGAATGTCTTTTCTATTTGTTTATTTCTTATTGACATAAAAAAAAATATATCAGATTTCAATCTTGTAAATTTTTTTATTATGTTTAATTGATGGACATTAATTCCAGCCATAAATATTGGTTTGATGGGTTTCGGAAACGCGAAATCTTTTTCTTTATTATTTGTTTATTACATTGTCATGAAAAGAAAGATATATTTTCTTTTTTGGGTTTCCTTGAAAAACCAAACCATGATAGATTTATTTTTTAATAATTTATTCATCTATTCCATTAATTACTGGGACATTAAACGATGGTTTTATTTGTTTTTGGACAATTCCCGGATAAACAAACAACAAGTGAAATTGAACTTGCTCTGATTCTGGTTTGTTATGAATTTCATATTTTTTATGGGTTATTTCATGGGGTATTTTACCCCATTAAACATCAAATTTGATCCTAGGATAAAATTGAAATTTACCTAATTTAGTGATATTTTTACTATTTTCTTTTTCACAATATTGCTTTATCAATTTATGTTTGTGCTATTTGTGATTACTTATAGCATCATATTGTCTTTTACTTCTCCAAGAGCCCTCAATGACGTATCATTTGCACCGAGGACAAGGAAGGAAAAAGAAGGAAAACAAAATAATTAAATTCAACATATTATTTTAATTGTCTATCGAATCAGTTTTATTTACTTTAACTCATCAATATAAAAATTAAATAATTTAAAAATATGTAAGTTTTTAAATAATTTTATTTATTTTTTATTTTATTTGATATTTTTAATAGACAACCAAACATTATAAAATTATTTTCTTTGTCAGTTTTTTTCTTAGTACTTTGCAAGAACCAATTAAAAACATAATGTATGACATACTTTTCTTCCATTACAACCTTTTAGTCAAATTAATAGGTATAACAAATAAATATTCTATCGATGAACCTCAAAATTAGTCAAATGTGCCTCTAACCATAGATGTAGTTTGGCCCACAAAAACCATTCACAAGCATAGTCAAAACTAAAACCTTTAATATTATCCATAAATTAATAGTGCGAAACCCACAATTAAGAAGAAATAGATGAGAACATATCTCCTTGAAATATGTCTATCCAATTGCACTCATTTCACTCGCTGTAAATGCATTCAAAGTGGAGCTGTGTTCGTACAGCTTTCCCCGTGCCGTGTTGAGATCCCGTGACCGTGTTTCTTGGGCCATAACTTCACATCACACATCTCGACCGAATTAATCCACTTTGAGTAAACTAGACTTAGGCAAACATATCTCCTGAAATAGTTCTATCCACTTCGACTCCTTTCACTTTAAATGCATTCAAAGGAGCTATATTCAGCAAGCCGGGTCTTGTTTGAAACCAGAGCCACATGTTAAAAAACAAGAGCCTAAAACTGCTGCTTTCTTTTTAGATCACAAATCATGGATTTTATGATACCGGGGGGTTAATCTCTATACTGGGTTATGATGGTATGAGGCTTGAATCTTAAGCTTTTCATCAGGAATTGTGAACAAAAACATCCTTGGTTAAGAGGTGACATTATGACTTTATTGTGTGTTCCAAACAATTGGAGTTATATGTGTTGTGCTTGAACATGGCCATGTTTTGGCATGCTGCAGCTTGTAGGACCGAGGTGCCATGAGCCATGACCTCTATTTGCCTAATTGATGTTAGGAGTTATGGGAATGTATGCTTGCATGATGTATTGAATTGAGTGTGTGGAATTCTAGCATGACAACATGTAAATTGATATTGAACTGTTGTGTGCATTAGACATGAGGGTTCATGGTACACACCTAGTTACAAGGTAAAATGTCCATGTGTAGAGGTTCCTCATACATCAAGCATGAGTTTGAGTGCAGTGGCACAATTGCATTGCATTGGTGTACGACAAATCACCGCATTACATGGGTGTGTGTACGTGGTACTGATTTGGCACTGTGTTTAGTGTTGAATTATGTGGGCTCGGGAATGAGACGAAGTCCAATTGAGTCACACAGTGTTAAATGAAAATAGAAAACGATCAAAGGTCACATGTAGCAAGCAGGAATGTACACCCCCTCAGTGAAAAGCCCAAACCCGGGCTAGACAGCCATCCATCGTGAAAGCCCTCGAAAATTTCAAGGGTGTAAGAGACCTCACATGGGAGTGACCGAGTTATGTTGTCCAAAAGACACAAACGATTAAATAAATATCACAGACTACTGTTATGTGACGTGAGCTCGGATCGACTCGATATTGATTTCCCATTGGCACTTGCATCGGTGGTGGGCCTGGTGGTTGACCCAGACATGGGGCATGTAAAGTGTCATCTCATACATGCATGTAGTTTTTTTCCATGATAGACAAAGATGTTCGCATGAATTGTTTGTTTGTGTGATCATGGAAATGATCATTTGCATGAGCACCTAGCGGAGAGTACTGTAGGTTTTGTTTTTACCGAGCGTAGCTCACCCCATCACGGGACCCTTAGGCACAGTCAGCCGGCAAGCAAAGGCGCTCCCTAGAGGCCGACAAAGGAGAAGAGGGCCTGCCAGGCCTTGATGTATTTTTGTATATGTATGAGAATTGTTACTCGTAATACATATCCTATTTTATATATATGAACAACATTTGGTTCTAATGCACGTATTTGTACCATATGTGTGAGTGAGGTGTTGTAACTCTCACGTTTTGTATACTGCATCGTATAAAGTTATTTTGTGGTACATGAATTAAATATACAGGGATGAGTCTCAGATAATGAGAAATGTGAGTGCGATATCGATACCGATTCCATAGGACTTCCTCAAGTGCAGTTGACAGTTATCGACGAGACCCTCTGCCTTTGGGCATCACATCCATAGCTCTACCTAAGCCTGCCCATGCTCACCCGTAGGCTCTCCTTTCTTTTCCTTCATTTATTATTATTATTATTTTTTGGTTTAAATTGTATTGAAATTTTAAATAAAATAAACTTATTACTTACATTGGTTTGTGTTATTATAAAACTTCACTTAGTTAGAGGTACCTCAGCCAATAATTAGAAAATAATATTTTTTTTAAATACCTCTTTTATATTTTCATTGAATATGCAATATATGATTACATTTGGAAGTGTGGGAAAAGTTTACATCACTACAAAATAAGTACATCCCAACTAGGTTGGCACCTACTTATTTGTCAATCATTTGTACTTTTCAACCACAAATAAGTAAAAATAAAAATACAAATATACAATTAATGAAATTTATTCATCATTTCCAGTGGTGATGGGAACTACTTCAGATCCATTCATGTCTTGATACTTAAATCCTTTCCGGGGCATTTCACACCCTTTTCTTAGGATCAAGATTGTCACTCCTTACGTATGTGATAATGCAAAGCCTTCTCCAATATAATTGATATCTCAGCCATCAAATCTAAATAAGTTCTCTCTCTCCTTAGTTAGATCTATGCTAACACAAGATCAAGGTCAGTCTATTAGATTGAGGTGAAACCTCTAAACATTAAACCGATACATCACCCACCAATCCTCACACCATGAGTAAATTAGTGATCTATCAAAGTAATTTTGTGAGTTCATTAGTTCCATAATATTAATCTAACATACCCCAAGCTATCGCTTCCTACACTCTCGTGAATCTCCTCTCGTGTCACCTCAGGGCCTCCTAGAAATTAGAGCAAAGATACAACTCTTTTCTGGGTATAAGCTACTAATATTCCGAACAACTCATTATATGAACAATACCAATTATATAAATTCAGTCTTCAAACCTACAAAATAAATGAGAATCTTCAAATTTGAATGTTCAACAATTAATCCCCACCCCTAGAGGGTGTTTAATGTTCCATTACTGGATTCCAATCATCACCAATCGAACAACAAGTTAGAAAATGAAGAAAGAAATCAAGAGACAAGGAGTCAGGAGAAAACTGCATTTTAGTTTCAATCTTTGTCTTAAAAGTAATGAAATTTGAATCTCTGATGTATAGCATCGAAATCTCTTCAATACAAATAAAAATATGCTCTAAAACTATTCTAAGATCTACTAAAAATCAAAATCTGCAACAAAACTAAAAAAATTGGCAGTTTAGAAAAAGAAACCTCATAAGAGGTGTTCTTCCACCTCCCGCTCGCCTCTAAAAACCTACAAAATGAGTATTTATAATCCTAGGGTGAAATGGGCTTGAAAACGATCCAAAATATAGATTTTTGGGCTTTTTTGGTTTTTCCAGGACTTGAGTCGCAATATCAGGATTTTTGAGTCACGACATTAGTATTTTTGAGTCGCGACGTCAGCATTCTGGAGGCCTAGCACTTTGTCGCAACAAAGTTTGTCTTAAACATTGGCGCGACAAAGTAAAACAAAGTAAAACTTTGTTGCGACAAAGTAAGACTTTGTTGCTTCCTTGGTCACTGGCTTTGTTGCTGGCTTTGTCACGACATAGTTTGTGCTCAACAGCTTGTTTTTCTTTTTCAACTTGTTAGGGCCATAACATCTTCATTTTAACTCGGAATTGGGCGTGTGAGGTGTCGTTGAAAAGCTCTTTGCATTTACAATACAACCATGAGTGGAGTTGAGCTATTTGATGCTCTAGATAATACAAAGAAATTCATATTCCCACCGAATAATTTCTATGAGACATCCCATTAACTCTCTTTTTGAACTATGTTGCATCTTTTCATACTTCAAATCACTTATTTCATCAAAAATTCCGCAAAACCAAGTTTGGGAGGAAATGTTATGAGTTTTTACACTCACGTGAAATGAATCAAACATAGATGAGTTTTACACTCATCAATGAGGAAAACTCCGTAACTTATTAAGATATAATGTTGTAATGTAGATACTCCTTTTGGTAGCTACAGTAAGAAAGTAGATTAGTAAAAATAAATACTCTCCCGATTTTATACTTCACTAATGAAACAACCGGGCTCTCCATTTGGGAACCCAGAAAGTACTAGGAAGAGAAACACCTTGAAAAATATAAAGAGAATAAAAATATAATCATAATTCCTCAAAATTTTGCTATTTTTTAAAGGGAGAACTATTGTAATTATATTTGAAGGAGTAAGATATGAAGTTTATAAAGAAAATGGTATGGCTATGAAAATTCCTTACTTATTAGCATATATAGCAACACTTTGATATTCAACTTTAGTAAAGGACTAATAAATTAATGGTATATATGTTGCCTGCATGAATTCTATTAATTAACCTGTATAAGCTTTGCCAAAAAAAAATGTATAACTTCTCGTGGTCTTTGAGAGCAAAGATGTGGTTTAGTCGAGAGATCAAATGTCAAGAACTTTGCATTGCTAGCGAATAAAATGTCAATGACATATAGTATGAGAATGTATGTAGAATTTTTTTGACCAATTTTTTAACAAAGAAGATGTATAGGGATCTTGGTTCATCACGTTAGAAAGGAGAGGGGTGGTTTTTTGGCCTTTCTTAGCCTGAAATCACCCCTCCCATTATTTCGTCTACTTCGGATATGAACTTTCTCCCTAATAAAGTAGTTTTTTCCATCCGATTTGAGTTTTTATTATATTTTCCTTGTTTTCATGTTTTTGTGAAAGTAGTTTCTACCACTCGATATGAGTTTTCATTTATTTTTTCTTTGTTTTCTTATGAGAATGTATGTAGAATATTTTTTAATACTTTTGACAAAGAAATGCAGGATTTTTGTCTAATACCTTTAGAAAGGAGGGGTTGTTTTTTGGCCTTCCTTGGTCCGAAATCACCCCTCCGATTGTTTCGTCTACTCAAATCTAGACTTTCTCCCCACAAAGCCTCGCTTTCCCCACCTAATCTCACAGTTTTTGATTTTTCCCTTTCTGCTTTTGGCCGCTTTATCACGATTTGTTGCGTGTGTTTATTCTTTTTTTTGTATGGGTGATTCAGACGTTAGTGCTGCTTTGATGAGACGTAGAAGTCACATCAAATCCTCGTCACAAGAGATGTTTCATCATCTTGAATCTTAGGTATTGTAGGCATATTAGGATTATCTCTTATGTAGACCTTAAGTTGTTTCTTTTTTCTATTAACTTGGATGTTGTGTCATCCTCTAATGATTTTAGCAGTTTGATTTATGTGTTCAAATGTAAAGGTATTACCGTTTTGAATCAATGAAATTTCAATTTATATTGACAAAAAAAGAAAAGATGTATAGATTTGGTTGATCATGTAAAACAAGCTTGAAAGCTCCTAGAGTTTGTCAAACCTAGATTGTAAAAAACTTGTTTTGTAACTATAAATGACACATGAAGCTTATAAGCAAAGTTAGGAGATCGAGGATCAATAAACCTGGTCCATTGGGCCTTAGTAAACTTCCTCTTGAGAACTCTTGTGGCTCCATTTGGAACCCTAAACGCTCGCGAAAGAAAAAAATATTAAGAAAAATTATCTTCCTCATGCTTCATTTCACAATAGAAAATATAAAATTAAGAAAATCAAATGTAATTCAAAATTCTCTGTAATTCTAAAATACTTTAAATTTCTTAGTTCCGATATAAGAGAAAACAAATAAATGAGTTTAAATAAAACATGTATAAAATTAATTTAATAAGATTAAACATATTTTTATTTCCAAGAAACTTTTTTCCTTCCGCTTTTCCTCTATGTTATTTTTCCTAGTTCTTTCTGTTCCAAAACATAATCTTAAGAAGTATGTTATTGACATGCATCGAAAGTGTGAGAACTTTCCAATGCAGCTTAGAGTTAAATGGTTAATTAGAATCATGTTTGGATAGTAAGGATGTAGGTTTTGATAATATGATTGGATGTCCGATTGTAATCAAACCTAGTAATATGATGAAATACTTTGGCAACTGGATGAGCTTTATATGTTAATGGTATCATCAAGATTTCTTTAATTTTAGTTCGTGATAATATAGAACAAGGGTCCAAGTAAGTGCTACAAAAGGGTTTGTATATATTCACTAACAGTCATGGCTTGTTTCTAGTGGCTATGACTGAGGGTTTCAGGCAGCAAGCTGTTTGGTATAGTAGAGATAGTGAAGGCTTTAGGTTTAAATATGTCGGATCAATATATATATATATATATATATAAATTAACACAAATTATTTTATTTTTAAGCTTAATTTAGGTCATTACAAAAAATACAAAAACCTAATATATAAAAACAAAGTCACCTAACATCTAATGTGAAATCCAATGTGCTAATGTCAAAATCAAAGCAGACATTCAAAAGTGTTCCTGTTTAGAAAAAATCAATGCAAAGTATATGAAATGGTAAGATATTTTTGTCCAAATCAGTTATTTTTCAAAAAACTGCTTTTTTTCTTTGAATTTAGGGACAGTTTGTTCATATTTGAAAATAATTATCTGTGTATAAATCTGTAAGTGTTAGGGGTGATAAGTAAGAAAGAGCACCATTTTCCAACCTCTGCTCAAACATGGAGTTACAGTCTCATTTCATAGCACTTGCAGGCCTGATTCTGGTGTTGGTCTTTTGGTATTATCACCACCGGAGATTCAAGAATCTTACTCACAAAAGTAAGGGCATGTCCCCGCCGGAGCCCACTGGCAGGTGACCGATCATCGGTCACCTGCTCTTGCTACAAGACAAAGTCCAGGTCTACCGAACTCTCGGAGCCATGGCGGACAAGTTCGGCTCGGTTTTTATGATCCGGCTGGGAATGTACAGAACGGTAGTGGTGAGCGATCATGAGGCTGCGGAAAGAATGCTTCACTACCAACGACGTTTTGGCCTCCCGGGCCAAGCCCTCCGCCGCTGCCAAGATCCTCTTCTACAATGATCGTGCTGGAGGTTCTCCGCTCACCGTCTCAACGAGTCGACCCACGTGCAGGCTGCTGGAGTTTCAACTGAAGTGAAAATATATTTTTAAGCTTTTAAAATCATGTGAAATGAATATGTCTATGTTTTATTATTTAGTTATATTTCAATATTAAAAATATTTAAATATTCCAATTATGAGATCATGAAGAACTTTAAAATAAATATTTGTTTCATATTTTGGAAACCATTATTGAAAACAGGGTTTTTGAAATACAAACAACATCATTTTGGTGTTCTATAAAATTGATTTTGTTTTATGAATTTAGTATTTTTGGTGTTTTTCTCTATAACAAAATATTATGAGCAGCTGTTTTTTTTTTTTTCATTGTTATCATTGTTTCCAAAATAAAAAAAAACAGTAAACAAATATACCCAATGTCTATATTCTTTTTCCAAGTTCATATTTTTTTTCTTTTATCCAACCATCATTCCATTCCAATAAACTTGTTATTTACGCTTTCGCTTCTCCAACACAGGTGTCCGAATTGCAAGCAGCCTTCAAAGATTAGTACTTGCTCGGAAACAAGTGGTTGAACCCGAAAAAGGTGGTGATGAGTGAGAGCATGGTTCGATCACATAACGTCCAATGTAATGCTTAGGATAATGGTGAGGAAGAGGGCTTTCAGCAATGTCGTCCATGGGAGTGAGGAGGCGAGGTCTACTGGGTGGCGATATCTCAACTTGGGGTGCTTGTGCCGTTAGACGCAATCCCGTTTCTTGAATTTCTAGGGATGCACAAGGCCATTTGGGGTCTATGAAGCTTGTTGCCAATGAAATGGATTCGGTTGTAGATAGTTGGATAGAAGAACATAAAGAGAGGCTCAGTAGTGAACCCGAAAGTGGGCAGGACTTTATAGACATCATGCTGACCAAGCTCAAAGACGATGCCCTCTTTGGCCAATCGCGTGAAACTATCTGCTCAAAACAGCGGTGGTATTGTCTCTTATCTCTCTCTCTCTCTCTATATATATATATATATATATATATATGTTAGAAAGAGTGCAAGTCTTCGGTTACCAAAAAGAAATTATTTTAATATCTATTTTTACTTGGCCAAGCCTTTGGTTTATATTTTTCAAATTTGTTATTTAAATTAATTTGATTTTATATATATATATATTGACTATCTTTCTAATTTGTGAATGATGGTGTCACTATAATATGGATTAGTTCACATTATAATCACTTTGATATGGAACCAATTATTGCTTTTATAATCACTTTGATCTATCACCAAGTTACCCATAATAGTTTTTGATAATGTTTTACTGTAAGACTTTTTAAGTAGTTAATTTCTTAGTCCTATAGGAAAACTGTTACGTAGTTTCAACCCAAATGACAAATGGGCCTGAATCACATATTTTCTCTATTCTAATCATTCTTTCCTAAAATTTAAACTTATAGACCTTGATTGGGGCGGGCTTTGAGAGCACATCTAGTACATGTACATGGCTCGTGGCTTTATTGTTGAACAATAGACAAGTTATGAAACGTGTTCAAGAAGAGATAGACATAAAAGTTGGAAGAGATAGATGGGTGTAATGCTTTAAAAACTGGATCGGACCAGTCGGTTCGATCGGTTGGACCGTAAACCGGCATAAAAAATGGTCCGATTCAAAAGTTAAAACTATTTTTCTTTGAATCGGTTGGTGTAGATGTTTATGGCCAAAATTTTGAGTGGATCCCATTGACTCAATATGGGGTTCCAGATGTTACATTTGACAATTGCTGGATTGCTTCAAGGATTTTAATTTGGCTGCACCACTCAATTCTCCGATGGACTAGACATAAGGGATAGTGCCCTACTGCATAAGGCCACTTCTCAGAAGTTATGGTCACCCCTCATTTTTGCTGAACTTTACTAGTGATTATAAATTAATACCAAAAAATTAGAAGCCTACTTGTTTCCGTAAGTTTTGATAAGTGGCTGCTATGATATGCAAGGATCTTTTTTATTTATATAAACATGATCTATCCATCTATCATTCTATGATCAGATTGGTCAAACGGGCCTATTCCAATCTACACTAATTTATGAATAAAATACCCTGCAAAGATAAATTTGTTACAAGATAACCAAATTTCCATATTAAAACTAAATTTTTATGGTCATTTTTATCAAGAAGATGTCTTTTTATACATCTCTCTAGATTTTAAGGGTAGGATTTAGATTTGCAAATATTATACGGATTCACCCTTTTAAACCGTTATGCTTTTATGAAAACCTTATTCCAATTAAACTTTTGGTGTTTTGAAAAAATAATAATCCAACATGTCCACAAGCTTAACTCAGTTAAGCGTTAGAGTGTCAATTTAAAAGATTGACATAAGTATAAAAGTTGTCTCGACATCGCGAATACGCTTTACTATGTTGTATTGGTGCCGACAAATTATCAATAATAATAATAATAATAATAATAATAATAATAATCCAACATTAAAATAAAATTAAATAGTAATCTCAGCTGTACAACTTTCCTAATTGCATCAAAGTAATATAATTTGTATCTTCAAATTTATTTCTATTGGAAATTGAAATAAAAACAAAATATTCTTTACACTTGTTCACACCACCGCCAGCGACCGTCATGCAGTGGGTCCATGATCAGTTTAATGTATCTCACTCCCATAACTTTAAATTGATAAGATTTTGAAACAATTCACCTGTCACAACGAATTGAATTTTTATTTTCATAATTTTCTACATCAAAATTTGAGTACTACTAAAATTATATATATATATATATATAGCTATATATATATATATATATATATATGTATATATATATATATATATATATATATATATATATATATATATATAACAAAATATGATATAATCATAACTTAGACATTTTTTAAATTTTTAATAGATATAAATAAATATTTTAATATAAATAAGATATTATGATCCAATTCTGACAGCTCCCTAACCTCTTAGTACCACCCATCTGATCATGATAAATGAAAAAAGGAAAAAAGAAAAAAAAAGGGAAATCTTTATTTAAAATCTAGGTCATGATATTCAAAATAAAAATAAATACCAACCACAAGACAAGATACAGGTTCCCAAACCGCTCTACTGTTCGAGTCATGGACAAAGCAATTTAAGAATAAGAGCTGCATTTGGATATGTGATTTGTGCCATCAGATGATTGTCCATCACCACCGTCCCGATCAATCGTAACGAGAACTTGCACATTAGAGCTCTATTTTTTTCTTTTTATCTTTTTCCCATCCATTAGTGATAATATCTTAAATATGCAATCTTTAAAGTATAGGTTGTGTTTAGTCTTTTTTTCCCATCCATTAATGATAGGGCAACGCCTAAATATAAAAATCTTTAAAGTATAGGTTGTGTTTAGTCTTTTTTTTTCCCATCCATTAATGATAACGCCTTAAATATGCAATCTTTAAGTTTAGGTTTTGTTTTGTCTTCGAATATTATAAAGGAAGATAAAATAAGTTTATAAAATGGATTTTTTTTTTTATATACTTCGATTGTCTAAATAAAATATTTTTTCAAAATTTAATATTTATGGAATTTTTTTTTTTGAAAGGAAAATTAATATTATCGATTCAAAACGGCAAGAGATAGATATCCAGATACAAATATTAAAAATCATAGTGGATGATGTCACCTCCACCCCGCTTCACTTGGCTTAGGCACCAACACGAACCCGAGACCTTTACTTGATTTTTGACACTGTGGGCCCATTTTAATGTGGTATAAATCCCAACATCATATCAACTTCAAGCAAACCACCACCTTAGTGGTATTTAAAACAAGTCATGTACATATATTCATGAGTCCTACTACTGTACTACAATAAATCACTGTCACACAACATATCTCATTACTTCATACCAAAACAAAGTCAAAACTCACATATGTGACTCCTATTGCAAAGTTAGTCTCATTTGTATGCAAAAATGTTCAATGTCAGGACGCCCAACTCAAAGACACTGCACAATCGGTTGTGTCATTTTTTTCTTTTATTTACTATAACATTATAGCCTTTAAGCTTGTTCATTCATATATCAAAGGAACATTTAACTCAGACATATTCTCAGATCATTTTATGTAATATATACAAGTCTATATGGAAATGCTCAACATTTACAATAGCTACATTATTTAAAAAACATATACAAAACAGACCAAAAAGGTCTTTAAGGCAAACTTTTAGTAGTAATGTCTATCGCTGATGTGAGTGTCCCAATTTCTCATTTTGCTTCTCTCAGAGCCTACACCCGATGAAACACCTGTGTTAAGCTTATAATGAGTGAATTAATACATGGATGAATTTCTAATATGCTTCATAACATCTCTATACACATGCATACACATCAAACATCACATATCATTTAAACATGCTTATACATATTTCATATTTACTATCATACCGTGTCATTTCTATCATTTTACAATTCTGCTCATGTTCTGCTCACAATATGAGCTTTCTACCTGATAATGAGTCAAGTACGCTTCTTCATCATATCATATCATTTCATATGTCGTGATTCAAGTCATTTGTTTTATGTTTCCCAAGCCCGTATAAACCTGAAGTGATACATAAAGGAACTACAGGCCCAAAGGCGTTTGTACTCAATTGCATCTAAATGGTCTATAAGGGCCCGAAGGCAATCGTTATCACCGGTGGTGAGACAATGACCATCTATAAGGTCGACAGACCAAGTATCATTGTACGAGACAATGACCCATCTATAAGAGCCCGACAGGTTGCGTATCATTGTACGAGACAATGACCATCTATAAGGCCGATACACCGTTATCATTGTACGAGACAATGATCATTCCAGGAGCCCGATGGTGCTATTATCATTGCACGAGACAATGATCATCTATATGGCCTGGGCGCCGCAATGACCCAAACTGGGCCACTGATCAAAGATGCTGGCGCATTTGTTTTTCCTAATAGGCATGCCCATCTATCCTCTACCAGTTCTAAGTGTAATAATCCACGTGTATTTTATGTTCAAGACATATCTCATATTCCCTCGAATAATTATTGTCATCCCAGAATCATATGCTTATATATTTACAATCATTTATTTGTATATATTTGCATTTTTTTCATATCTCATTATACGCATTTAATAACTACTACACATGATGTTATATTATTTATCATCATTTCAATTTCATCAAGCTATATATGGATGGATTCTGGACTCAAAGGGCTTTCCATAGAGTGCAAGAACATCTAAAACGGAGTTCGGATGAAGAAATTATGACAGTCCGAAGTTGAAGGCTTCCTATGAACAGTGACTACGAGCATAACTAGCAGGACCTACTGTTTTTCGTGATTTCTAGACCTAATATGAGTTCCAATTTAATCAAGCTATATATGGATGGATTCTAGACTCAAAGGTCTTTCCATAGAGTCTAAGAAATTATCATTAACTGAGTTCGATTTAAAGAAATTATAACCATCCGAAGCTGAGGCTTAGTGAACAAGTGACTACGAGTAGAACCTGAAAAGGCCTATTGTTTTTCATGATTTGACCTGACATAGAGGGATTCTAGACTCAAATGATTTGTTTAGCCTAAAAACATCCAAAACAAAGTTCCTGACGAAGAAATTATGACCATCCGAAGTTGGAGGCTTCCATGAACCTTGGCTACATAAACTGCTAGGCTTCACGTTTTTCATGATTGACCTAATATGAGTTCCAATATTATCGTTTACATATTGATGGATTCAGACTCAAAGGGTTTTCCATAGAGTCCAAGAATATCTAAAACACGGAGTTCAGACGAAGAAATTATGACCATCCAAGTTGGAGAAATTTTGACAAGATCTCCCTAAAACCCCAATATTTCCTTAATACAAATATTCCTCACTGAGGATTACAATCAACCCAACCCAAATTCAAAAACACCACCAATATACTAAGTAGGGTTCTTTTTATACCTGGGGCTCATCAAAATGGGTTTATGGTTTGATTTTTCCCATAAGCAAAAACATAGGACACTCCATCCATGTCTCATACACAAATTCCAAACATTCCATACTAAAATCCATAATTTTTTCCATACAAAAACCTAGACTTCATACAAACTTAACAAATCTCCATATATTTTTCCATACTCGATCTTTCTTTCTCTTTCTTCTTCTTCTTCTCTTCCTTTCTCTCTTCTTTCTCCTCCCCTTTCATTGCTTGTGAGACCAAAAATGAGATATTTTTGGTCTTATCCCCCTTTTATATTTAATATTTCCTTTTATTGCACTTTGGTCCTCCATCTCTCCTCAATTTGGAAATCAAGTTATGGATATTATACTTTAGCTCATAGTCTTCTTATCTTATGACTTTTTATATCCCTGCTTTGACAAATTCCACTTTACCCTGTATTTTGCATAAATTCGAAGTTTCGAAATTCTTCTACTTAGCAAAATAATAATTACGAAAAAATTCCAAATGCACTAATAATATACCCTAATTATGTTTTAAAACAACTAAGGTGTATTTTGGGGTGTTACAATTCTCCCCCGTTAAAAAAATTTCGTCCTCGAAATTACCTGAACTGAAGAGCTGAGGGTACTGTACCCTAATTGTCGATTCTTGTTCCCATGTTGCTTCTTCCATACAGTGATATCGCCAAAGCACTTTTACTAGAGGGACTTGCTTGTTCCGCAACTGTCTTATTTCATGATCTAGAATAGCTTTCGTCTCTTCATCGAAAGTGAAATCTTCTTATTCTATATCTTGAACTAGTAATATGTGCGATGTGTTAACGATAACTCCAGAGAGTGCCAAACGATACGCTACCGTCCAACTCTTTCTAAAATCTCGTGAAGGCAATTTAGAATCTTGAACTCACTTTCCTTCCAAAACGGTATCTTTCCCACTCCGGGAGATACTTTTTTAAAAACACTTTTGTCTCCAATTTCATACTCTATATCTTTTTTCTTCAAATTAGCATAAGACCTTTGTCTATCACTAGCAGCTTTTAACCTCTGTTGAATAATCCGAACTTTTTCTTCCGTGTCCTTTACTAAATCAGGACCAATAATCTTATGCTCATCCAACTGTGTCCAACACATAGGAAGTTCTGTCTTCTTCCATCCGTAGCTTTTGCTATACGGCCATCCCAATACTGGATCGATAATCATGAAAGAGAGCACCTATGAGTGGAATATACCTATCCCAACTTCCCTAAACCCATCATTAATGTACTCGGCTATATCTTCCAACACCTCGAATCACTCTTCGCACCGTCCATCCGCTTTGCGGATGGAAAGCAATGCCAAAAATCTGCCTTATCAAAGGACCTAATTTTTTCCTGCACCTCGACGTGAAACCATTGATCGCAGTCAGACACTATCGATAAGGGAATCCCATGCAATATGACAATTTCACTCACATAAAGTTCTACTAGACGATCCATGGAGTAGTCAAGTCGGATATAGTGGCGAACGCACTTTAATAATCCGCCCACAATTACCCAAACCGCATCATGTTTCCTCGTGAGGGAAACCACAGAAATCCATATTAATGTTAATATCCCACTTCCATTGGGGAATTGGAAGGAATTCAATAAACCTATGGTACTCGTGTTCAGCCTTTACCACGACACGCCGACACTTGCACACGTGATTAAATGTCATTTTTCATCCCTTACCACCAATAGTACTGTTTCATATCCTGGGACATCTTATTTCCTAGTGGTATGGTGAAAGTATCAGGGTTTCATATAATATATTCTTTCTCAAATCCATAACATTCGGCACACATAATCTACTCAGACAACAAACCTCCACTTTCATCTATGGCATAACCTGGGCCTGCCTCCACACGACTAACCGAACTATCTCTCAGAATCCTTGGTATCATTTTTCTAAGCATCTACTATCATTTGCTTTAAATCCGGTATACTCTCAATTGAGCCAACAAGGCTCCATCGGGTGCAAGTCTCCAATCATAATCTTTCAAAGTCAAAGCATAAATCATTTTCCTACTTAAGGCATCCGCCACTACATTTGCTTTTCCGGTAGTCATGCAGTCATAATCCTTAAACAATTCTAACCCCCGACGTTGCCTCAAGTTCAAATATTTTTGAGTTAGCAAATATTTCAGACTCTTATGATTAGTGAAAATTCTACATTTTTCTCCATATAAATAGTGTCGCCAAATTTTCAAAGTGAACACTATAGACTATAGATGCTAACTCCAAATCACGTGTGGGATAGTTTTGCTCATACTCTGGCTTCAACCGGTCTTAGCTATGCTTCACCACTTTCCCATCCTGCATCAATACGCATCCCAAACCTATCCTCGAAGCATCACTGTACATAGTATACTCCCTACCCGAAGTAGGTTGAATCAACACTCGTGCTTCAACCAGTATTTCTTTTAACCTTTCAAAGTTGAATTGGCACTTATCATCCCACTCAAACTCTCAATTCCCTTTCGAGTAATCTTGTAAGTGAGGATGCTATAATTGAAAATCCTTGTACAAAT
The DNA here is from genome assembly GCA_016808115.1 of Tetrastigma voinierianum. NCBI lineage: Eukaryota > Viridiplantae > Streptophyta > Magnoliopsida > Vitales > Vitaceae > Tetrastigma > Tetrastigma voinierianum. The sequence goes on along the minus strand of JAEQBH010004148.1, from coordinate 396,229 downwards.
CTCCGATAATAACCAGCCAAACCTAAGAAACTTCTCACCTCGATTACATTTCGAGGAGGTTTCCAATTCATGACTGCTTCAATTTTCACTAGGTCCACTCTAATACCTTCAACGGATACAATGTGACCTAGGAATGACACTTCTTCAGCCAAAAATCACATTTACTTAACTTTGCAAATAACCGATTCAAATACCACAACAAATTGATCCAAATAAGGGTGGAAAACCCTATTCATCAAGTCCATAAATGCAATGAGTACTGTCAACCCAAATGGCATTACTAAAAATCCACAAGGGCTACACCCAAGTCAAACTGCGGACATTAACCTCTTGGGAGTTGATAATATCCCGATCACAAGTTTATATTCGAAAAGACACTTGCTTCTTTTAATTGGTCAAATAAATCCTCTATTCTTGGCAACGGATACTTATTCTTAACTGTCACTTTGTTTATTTGTCTAGTCAATGCACATCCGAAGAGTGCCATCTTTCTTCTTAACAAATAAAACCGGCGCACCTCAAGGTGAGACACTAGGTCGGATGAAACCCTTATCCAATAGTTTCTAGAGTCGAAGTTTTCAACTCTTTCATCGCTTAGAGCCATTACCTGCAGGTGCCCTGGAAATAAGAGTCATTCCCCGTACTACTTCAATAGAGATCCACTTCCCCTTCGTGTGGTAAATTCTAGTACCTGGGAAATACACGTGAACCCCTAATCATAGGAATATTTTTGCACCACTTGCTCTCGGGAGCTTCATGAATCAAAGCCAAAAAGGCTTCACAACCTTTCTCATAAAATGTCGGGCTTCCATAATAAATAATCTTTCAGATTGTTTAGATCGGATACCCTGCATCGCTTCTTCGTAATAGGTCGTGACATTTAAGCACGACTATTTTCTATCACAATCAACTATGGCCCTATGTTCGATAACCAATCCATTCCTAATATCAAATCTGAACTCAAAACTAGCTTTCCGCTCAATCAGTGTCGCACTTGCAAAGACGAAACTGCACATGTGGCCTTTTGGTCCACAAGGCATCTCACTTCATCTAGAGCCCTTTCCAGTTTTTCAAGCCAAAACTCGGCTTTATCGAACTCTTCCACTCCATACTTTCTTACTGAATCACTCAGAGCTCGAGGGGCCGTGAGTCGATCTTAGACCCTTGCCATATCCTGAGAGATTTTTACCAATGCTTCAGTTGAAGCATATTCATTTGTCGTTGAATCAGACGGACCAGAAGCAGATTGATCCAAAGGATTGACGTCACTGCTTCTCGTGACGCCCATTTCCCCTCGGGGGTCACTTGACTACCCATCAACCCGCGAATACAGTTTGATGCCCGTTACCCGACGCCACTTCAAATCTCAGCGTAGTCTCCTTGTACGAGCAGGAGCTCTACCCAATTACAAAACCTGCATATCCTGTCCCAAACAATCCAATATATGCAATAATCCAGTCACATGAGTAATACGGCCACTTGGGCCCATAAACAATACTCAATATACATACCAACTATGAATACAACTATATACCCAATAGTTACGAGAGTTCAAATGTTTTACTCTCATACAACTTATATTAAAATTGTGAGAAATTCTAATACATGTAGATATCGCCAAAATAAAGCCACAATCCAGCTTTTCTTCTAATCTCATTTAGACGAGCCGTCTCCTCGCACGCTCCCCGTACCCGTAAAAAGGGGGGTCCCATCGACTAGGTGAGCCAAAGCTCGCAGGAGAACCCGCCTGCCGGGCTACCATCACCTAAGTGCAGTGCAATGTTCCAAAGTAAACACACATTCAAGCAAATGCATGATCCTACTTGAATGTCTACATGACCAACTCAGATCCCGAGTCCTCATCGACTCTCTCTCACACTCGCCTAAGCCTTGTATGAGAATTATTGTTTTTACTAGCGACAACCTCCGATGTATATATATCAATTCAATGCCCGACGATTGATATATTATTTGTTTGTGGACTACCCTCCGATGAATATCACTCAATGCCCGACGACATTGATATTATTTGTTTGACTACCCTCCGATATTCAATGTTTTAGGACTACCCTCCCAACCATTTTCTGGGACTCATCTCATGCACTAACTCCTATACCCTAGGGATGTTCTGGAAGCAGCATATGGAATGCATGTATGCCAATTCCAATACAGTCTAATCACATGCAAATATATAAACATGAATATACTCGCATAAAATTAAATCTCACAAACATGTTATGTAATTATCATTTCAAACATCAAAATTAGCTCACTTGGGCTAATGTTCAAACACAAGCAAATTCATCTTAATTACTTAACCAAACACATAATTCTCACGAAAAATACATTTTCGGTCACTATTCCTAGGAACAAGAAAACCTAGGGTTTACCGTTCCAACACTGACAAATCATGGTTCACATCAGGAACCTCGGGGTGATTTCACTACCACTTCCGGCCTCAAATCCAATCAACACACGATTATCACCAAAAATACACAAATTTCACACCACGTACCGCGGAAGCGCTCACTCTGCCGTCCTGTTTCAAAATTTTATATTAATTCGTCCTGCCTGAATCGATCAAACGGCCCCCAATGGCCTCAATCCACTCAAACATTCGAAAAGTACTAAAATGGAATAAACCAAAGTAGGAGAAAATCCTACCTCTCGAGTTTGTCAAACTCACAAAACCGGAGTCCACGCCAGAGTCCGCTTTATGTAGAACTTCCTTCTCTCGTCCCGAAGACCGCCGACGATCGGATCTCCCGATATTCTAGAGAGAAGCACTCTCTCTCTCTAAAAGCTTTCAAAATGGAAGCTACTGCATCAAAGAAAATGAATTTCACGTTTTTGGTCATGTTTTAAGGAGTGCAGACGCATTAATTATTGACAATTTTGTCATCTAGTGACTTAAAATCAAATTCCAATAATGACCATTATGTCCATCTTTTACCATATTTGATATTCTAAGACTACCTCTACCATCCATTTTCATCATTGCTCTACCATACCTACCATGGCACATGAGTAAATGTTATATGTGCCTTCGTTGTGACTGAAAACGCTTTACTTAATTCGAAACGCGATGCCTCGAAAAACGTGTCGACTCCAACTGTCTCTGAAAATTACGAAATTTTACGTGCTGACTAGATTTCGCGAAACGATTCCAACGGTGCAATCCGTTTCGTCATCCAAGATCTAGATAATTAATTCCGGATTTTTAACCGAAATTACAATTTTGTAATCGAAATTACGATTTTGCCCTTATTTCAGAAATTAGAATTTCTGTCTTACGCTCATCTACACTCAAGTGGATCCATTTCTACAATATACAAAAAAGAGACATCTCGTATTAGGCCAACACATTCCTAGTGTAGTACATCCTTAATCTAAGACTCTTTCATAAACGCCTAAATCTAGGCTCTCACACCACTAACTCTTGCAGACGCCCCCTAACTCTACACTGTCGTTTAAGGTGTCATTTATTTATTTTATTTTATAAACTTGTATAACCTTTAAGCTTCTGTTCATTCATATAATGTTAAACATTTAACTTGTACTATATTCTATAGCAGCGGATTACAAAATATATACAAGCTCCATATATGGAAGTGTTCAACATTTACAATAGTTACATGGTTTACAAAAGACAAAACATTTACAAAAATAGACCAAAAGTGTAACACCCTAAATACACTCCTAGCGCTTTCTAATTGTTTAGGTATGTTAAATGGGAATTTTTCTGAAAATAAAACAAAGACCCGGAATTAATATTAGAGACAAGGGTAAAGTGGTCTTTACTACCTTGAGGACATAAATGTCATAAATCAATAGTTATATGCCAAATGACATAAATCAATAAGTTATATGCCATTATGGAAATAGAGAAGCATAGAATAGAAATAACAAAGAATGGAAGGGCTAAGTGCAAAATGAAAAGTTAAACAAAATAAGTTTTCTGTCTTGGCCAACATGGCCTTAACAAACATGGGATTTAAAAACCAAATTGGTCTCCAAATAGAGAGAAAACCGTAGAGAGAGAGGGAGGAAAAGATGTAATGTTAAGAAGAGGAAGAAGAAGAAGAGGAAGAAGAAGGAGGAACCAAGATCAAAGGTATGGAACTTTGGAATTTGTATGGATCACATGGAACTTTAAGGCTTGTTATGGTTAATAGCTTATCTCCAAAGCTAGGGTTTTGATAGAATTGTATCCAAACCTTGGATTCTTGAAAATAGGGTTGATAAAACCCCATATGGTACAAGATAATCATAGAATTCCCCTTTTAGATTGGATTCATGGTTAAATGTCAAGTAATCGAGCTAGGGTTTAGAATAAACCCCAACAAATCCTTGAGTTTGACTTGAGTATGGGCTAGACCCATATTAGAGTTGTAGTTGGGAAATTCATGGAAGATTTTTGAAGAAATATATGTAATTGAGAGGATTTGAGTAGAAAAGGATCATAAGATGAATTTTGAAGTGGTCTTAAAGTGTTTATGAGGTATTGTGAGTTGATCAAGCTGAAACATATGAAAAAAAAAAAAAAAAAGAGAAAAGACACATTCTCAGCCTCAAACAACATGTGTGTACCGGGTACACTTTGAACATGTACTGCAATATTGTGTTCTGGTCGTGTTTTGTCAGAAGTGTACCTAAGACACTTTAGGGGTGTACCGACGCTCACGCTTCGTTCCCACTTCATCAGCGCTTTTTGTATTTTTGGCCATAACTTGTCGCTTTTATCCGATGGAGTGATTAAAGTGGCCAATTAAAATAGACTTCAAGGAAAAACCATCTAGAAATAGACATCGTCATATTATGACTTCCAAGTGGCCCAAAATCCACTCGAAGTGGGATTCATGTGCAAACCAAATTCGCCTCAAGTGTTACCATGAGTAGTCCGGTTGTTTCGAACGTAACGTGAGTTCAGGGGTGTCTGGAATTGGGTGATTCTCCTAAGCTAATAGAACCCTTAGTACCTTAGCTTTAAATGAGTATAAGGAAATAGTGTCAAAATATGAAGTTAACACCCTGGAAAATGAGTAATACAAACTGTCACTAGAAAAATCTAGAATGACTAGTTGGCATGAAAATGCCATAACTTTAGTTTGATGATCCGATTGGATTGATTCCAATTCCTAAGTAAAAAATAGATTCATAGAGGAATAAGAATATATGAATGAGGGTGTGATTTCACACATCATACTATAAGAATATGAAGTGCTATATGTAATAGCCATGAAACATGAATATGATATGAATATAGGATTATATGATAAGATATGTCATAAGATATGATAGGTATAAGTCATAAGATATGATGAGATATGATAGAACATGTCATAAGATATGATAGTTCAAAAAGTACACAAAATGATAGGGCACATATGAATATAAGAGTAAATGATATGAATATATGATAGTTATACTCGAAATGAATAAGACGGAACATGCTAGGAACACATGATAGAAACGTGCAAATGCTAAGAACGATAGAAAGGCGCGAGATGACAAAGATAAGAATAAGTATATGTACATGAATGATAGGCATAGTAAAGACATGACAATGAGTAAGTAATATGGAAAAGTATATGAATATAAGCGTATAATGAAGCAATATGTTAAATGTAAAACAAATGTATAAACAGAAAGCAAGTAATGACAAAGATACACGCAACATAAGAAATTATTATAAAGAGATATGAATATAGAAAGCCATATATGAATACAAGAATGCATAGATGCATTCATGATATATGATAGACAAAACTAAATGATAGAAAAAGATATGAATATATGTATTATAGAGATATATGAGAACCGTAATATGAAACTACAAGATATGAGAACGAATACGTAGTAAAGTAATTATAGTATATATTGCATGTTTCGCATCATGATAACCAAAGATCATGCTTATGAAATATGCGGGGCTTAAAAATGTGATATGAAAATATCCGATCGTCTCGCTTAGAACCTAGTAGAGGGATATGCCAGATAGGCATGCTCTATGTGGAAGATACAAATACGCAAAGATATTCATGTACGATATCGAGGTCCCGTTTGATCAAAATTCTAAGGGTCACCATTAATAGACCGAAATCACTGCCTAGTACAAAGGATAGTACCTTCTGCATCGATAGCATATGGTATAGGTCATTGTCTCACAAAGGATAATACCTTCTGCATTATCACGTAGATCATCGCCAGATGATAGTGTCTTTCTGCACATATAGTTTCCCGTATCCGTCTTAAGGTATTTGGCACATGAAACCTAAAAGGAAATGACATGTATAGAATATATGACATGATATGTGGAAGCATAGCACTATGCTTATGAAAGTGACATTGCCATAAGAACAAGCATAGTATAACTTGGATAAGAAAATAAGTATATGAACACAAGAAAAGTAATGAAAGTATATGAAAGTTAACAAAAGTAGGTGATAGATAGAATATGAATGAACGCGATAGTACAAGTATGAATATGTATGTATGAAAAGTATAGATATAACATATGCCAAAGACATAGAATAGAGACATGACTTACAACATGAAAAAGACTAGAGACAGGTAAAAGACATATGAAAGAACAGTATATGAAAAGTATAAGAATGTAGATAAACGTACAGGATAGTATAAGATAGGTTATATGAAAGTATACGAGACATGAAAGCATATGAAACTTGCAAAGAACATGATACAAGAAATAAGATGAAATAGATCAAGTATACGATATAAGCAAAGTATTTGTGATAGATAAGGAATTATATGATATACGTAATAGTACAAAGAATGCAATAAAAGACATAGAACCGAAAGATGAAAAAGACATAGACTAGAGACATGATAAGTATAGGAATATGTAAAGTACTCGAAATAGGAATACAAAAAAAGTATAAATAAAGGATATGCCAAAGATATAGAACATGTAATAGAAAAAGTTTGACATGCAATAGGAATATAAGATGATAAGGAATTAAAGTTATAGAAATATGTTTAGATATATATAATGCATATGTATAAGCTTGTGATACGCTATCGGGTGGTTGTCCATGCTTATGTTCCCACTAAGCGTAAAGCTTAGCACGGGTGTTCAATCCGTGTAGGTACCGAAGACAAGGATAGAGGACAGGACATTCCACATCAGCAAAGCAGGCCGACTCAGAGATAGGTGCTCATCAGCGCTGCTTCCGCAATCTCTGAAGTTTTGTAATAGTAAAATTGTAATAGTACAAGTAAATGGACTCTTGTATATGTGTATAGATTGTGATGGACACCACTCCGGTGGTAGTTCTTTGTATATGTAAAATGATTTTTGTTATTACAGAAATTGTTTGTATACCCACAGGTACAGGTACATCTCTGAGAAAGAACAGGTCAATGAGAGTCCCAGTACAGTAAAGGATATAGACAGTAAAATATATAGTATAGATAGTCTCACGCCTGCACTGTTCGATCCGCCAACGTGGTCTGACCGGGATCTGGGGCGACAAAAGGTCTTTAGTGGTACTTAGTAGTGTGTTACTTGCTGCTGATGTGGGAGTGTCCTGACTTCTCGCTTCTACTTCTCTCAGACATCTACACCCGATGAAATAATTCCGTGCTAAGCTTATAGCTTAAATGAATTAATAAGCATATGATGACCTCTAATACATCACACTTCTATACACATGCATACACATCTAACATATCATATCATTTAAACATGCTTATACATATTTCATATTTACTTCTCATACCATGTTTCATTTCTTATCATTTTATACTTTGCTTCATGTTTTTGTCACACTATACTTCACTGATAGTGGTGTTATGTTTCATCACATCATATCATTTCATATGTCATATTTTAAGTTATCTGTTTTAATATGTCATACTCATAAACCTTAGAAGTGAGAAGCTAACTATAAGAGCCTAGCATGCACATCACCACACAAACAGTTGGTCTGGTCGGGCACTGTTATCACAGCAGGACAATGACCATCTATAAAGGCCCAAGGTACTGCTACCATCATATTTGGTGACAAATAATCATCATAGTATTCACAGAATACCCAATCCAAGCATCTGATCAAGATATGTGATTTGTTTTTTCCCACGTATGTCCATATCTGTCTCATCAAGTTCTGGGCGTATAATCCATGTGTATTTTATGTTTATGCAGATTCTATATTCCCAAAAAATTATTGTCATCCGTAATCATATATGATTTTATAAATTCATTTATTTGTGGTCTTTGAATTTTTCATATCTCATTAGCACGAATAACGCTGGTTATCATGTAGCTTATGAGCCATTGATATCATTCCAATTTCATCGTTTATATGATGGATCTCCGACCTGCGCTCCCGCATGTAGCCCAAGAAAATGACTTGGGTAAAACGGAGTCTCGAACAAAGAAATTATGACCAGTCCAAGTTAAAGGCCTTATAAATGTTGACTACGAGCATAACCACGCGTCACCATCCACATATTGTAAACATGTCAACATCTTTTTGCGCTTCTTCCATATCCTTCATGGATCCATTAGTGCTGGTAAAAGCTTATTAGGTATGAGGAAGCTTTGATAATCGATTATGTTGAAGCACAGGTTCTCAGAAATATGTTACAAAAAAGATAAATTAGATAGATATAAAACTTTATTTAATTGCACTACTTTCTTTTCATGTGTTAACATACTTTTTATTTAAGTCATACTTCCATCTCTTCTTCTCATCTTTTTTTAGTAGTCATTTTTCCTGGCAAAATAGTATATTTCGCCATTTTGGCCTTATCGAAGTCCCACACCAACGGATATGGTCCAATTGAAGTAAATATATATGAAGAAACCTACCTCATGCTACAAGACCTTTTAGTGGGAGGTGAAAGGGGTTCTAAAAATATTAGCTTGGTATCAAAGCTAGCCAAATGTTTGGATCACGGTGGAAAAGACTCCACACGGTGGAAAAGACTCAATCATCTTTTGGAAGGATTGAAAAAAAGAAAAAAAACCTAACTCTGTGAGGGGAGTTGAAGCCCCACATCCGATATGTTCAATTGAAGTGAATATATATGGAGGAGCCTCTTTCCCGCTACAAAATTTTTCAGCAAAGGGTGTGAAAGAGTTCTCAAAATATTAACAAGCCTTAAATCACCCCTATACATATTTCTTTACTATTTTCTTCTCAATAAAGTGATTCTCTCATATAGATATGCTTTACTTTTCTTTTTTTTTTTTAAAACTAATGTTCCACTTGTTGCACGGTGGTTTTATCATGTGGTTATATCATTTTTGTACGAGGGTGGATGATTTAGACAACAAAACATATTTGATTAGGACAGAGACATCAAATTATGGTCATCAATTAACTATAGAATCATATGTATTCTAGTCATTATAGGATCATCAAATATGTAGACTTTGAATCGATTATTTATGCTATTAATCTCAAAAACCCACAACTATTCTAGTCATTACCAATATATATATGGTTTGTTGAAATTATGGCCGCGACTATACATATATAATTACACAGCCACATGGTCTTGGCTTCTAATAGAGTTGTAACTGGTTTGAGGGTCCCGCGGTCGGCTTGCGGTCATGGGTACCATCAGATACGTCAGTCTTGTGGGTTGCTGCCGCCAATTACCGTGCCCTGACCGGGCCACGCTTTCGGTTATGTCCTTCTGATCTGATGACGCCTTGAAGTAGAATCTCAAGGGTCTCGGCCTGACGGAAACTGACGATAGCAGGGGCAATGCTGGTTCCTGTAGCCTTGATGATAGATTTTTCTTCTCCCTCCTCTACCACTTCAGATTTCACCTGAGTCTGATCTCTCCGGATCGTCCATCGCCTCAGAGAGTTAGAGGTGCCTCATTTTGGCTTTTCATTTCTTTTTTCAATTCTTTCATCTTTTTGTTTCTCTTCAATTTCTATACAATCGTTAGATCTTTAGGCTGATGGAATTACACCATAAATTTCTTTTAGGTTTCATTTGTTTGGGTTTAGGATACGAAATTTTTTTCTTTCTATCTTCATTACCTTTATTCGTGTTTCCTCATTAGATTCTATCCATGAACTGCCCATTTTGCAAGGACCATATCAGAACGTGACTGGCTGAGAACCTCTGCAAGATATGGGAGAGAACCAGTGAAGAACTCTCCATCATTGCTGAGCACAAAAACGCTCAGAAGCTCTGGTATATTCAAGGAAAACCCTTGATTCTTTCTCCATTTCGTGGCAAAAGGAAATACAATATGATCACAATGAGCGTTCATATGCTAGCTTAGCTTGATTCTGTAAATTATTCAGTAGTGTCATGTATCATTTCTTTCCTTAAGTCTTATTGCTACAACCTTTACTTATTGAAGAAAATAATTGCTTGTAATATAAGGATCTAGAATTAACTACTCTCTGTTTCTGTTGTTGGAATGGTACACAATTAAGAACACTTATATATGATTATTAAAAGTATCATATTAGTTGAAGGACCATTTGATTATTCTGGTCTCAATTTTTTTTTTTCAGTTAGTTCATTCACAGTCAGTACCGAACCTATGAACTTTCTGTGGATCCTGATTCAAGAGAAGGTTATAAATGAACTTCAATCCTTGTTTTTGGTAATTCTGTGCCAAGTAGCGAACAAGGCATTTGGAAATCATATTACAGGCTGATAGTTAAGGTGTGGTTTAAGCCTGCTTATATGCTTAAAAAACACTGCAGTGCAATGCTAGGTGTTTATAGACTAATGTGAATTTCTAAGGTGACTGCGATCCCTGGGCTGGATGGCAGGATCCCTCCCTCATGGTGATAGAAAGCCTCCATAACTGTAGAAGCAGTTGGTTGTCCAACCGGAAAAATTTGTTTGTTGTACTGCATTTGATAGGAAACTCTCTTTCCTTCTGAGTACTTTTGGGTTCTTTCTCTAATGAGTGCTATTGACTTATTTATTTTGCCCCATCAACAGGATCAATTTATCTATAAAAAGCCTATTTCTATAATAAATGTTTCCAAGAACTGACATAATTTCTCTGATGGCAATCCATAGTACTTTTTTTTCTAGTCTCCATGAGTGCACAAGGTCCCCTAATGGCATAGAATCTGAATATAGATTGATTTTCTTTTTGGCAGGACATGGTCTTGTTCTCATTTCATCAACATGTCTTTGAGATGAAGTATAGTTTTTTGTTTACTTTTTGACTAATATAAAAGCTTCACATCTCATATCATCCTTTACCTGTCAGCTCTTGTACAAAGAACATTGGGAGCCTATTTACTACAAGTGCTTACCCATTGTGCACTTCTGTTATATTGTGTCTTTGGGATGACTAATTTATATATGACCTTTCCCAACTGGGGTTGCTAATGAATCATATCCATTTCCAGTGGTTTGTTTTCACTGTGTTATTAGAGGGTTTGCGATGCAAGGTGGGGATTTCTGCTGGGAATGGTACTGGGGTAAATCTATCTATGGTATGAATTTGAAGATGAGAATCTGGAATTGAAGCATGAGAGAAAGGAATGCTGGTTTAAAATAGTTGCCTTGACACTAATGGGTCTCAATTTTATCATAAACAACTCTGCACTTCTCATCTAGATGGTAAATACGTTGTATTTGGGAGGGTAGTTAAAGGAATGGGAGTTGTCTGTCTGACTATAATGTCACCACCTAAGATACGATCGACCTACAATCGATGTCCTCATTGCGGATTGTGGAGAAATTCTGGAGGGAGATGATGGGGTCTCTAATTTTTTCAAAGATGGTGATACTTATCCTGATTGGCCAATGGACCTTGATGAGCATCCTAGTGACCTTTCTTGGTGGACAACCATTGTAGATTCAGTGAAGGCTTTGGGAATGAAAACTTCAAGGTAATGGGTGCAAATTTATGGCTCTCATACCATTGAAGCTATTGAAGATTGTTATCAGTTTCATTCCACATTACAAGTTTCATGTTACCAGTCACATTAGATTTGAATCTGAGGTTGTTCTTCAACTGCATCAGCAACGATTCCTCTGCTCTAACTCACAAGGTTAAGACTTTTTGCAACCGAATGTGACTCCATGATACTTTGCTTCAAAGCTATAGGATTTATGACTTGCTCTGATCCTGCAAGACACAAAATTACAGATCACAAATTTACAATCTATCTGTCGTACAGAAGAATCCCAATCGCTACCTGTAAAATCCCATGAACATGACATTGTCAAAACCATACACATTTTCATACAATAATCTTCCACCCCCCCACACCCCCCAAAAAAATTAAAGGCCACCAACCTTTGATTCATCAAAAACCCAGTTTATACAAACTTGTCGTTGACTTACTTTATGTATAATTAGAACTTTTATTTTCTTTCATTTTTGCTTTCTTTATATTTTTCATCTCTATTTTCTTTTCTTACATTTTCTCAAGTAAATTTCTTCTTGGTAAATCTAATAGTCATGGTAAATTCCTCTTCATAGCAACTAGAGAAAAGAACTGTCTAGCTATATGATTTCAATAAATGAATACTTACTATATTTGAGGAGGAAGGCTGGAGTTTTCAGGTTCAGACAAGCAAGCAGTTGTACTCTACCTGAGCATTAGCTTCAGAAACAGATCCTGTATTAGCGAATTTGAACATACTTTTTGAAATCTTTGCCCTCATACGATTTACCAATCCGCCAGAAGTGCCAAAACCATTCATACTAGACTTTCCGGGCAACTGCAAGAAGCAACCAACAAAGCACTCCACACCAGGAAAGGTCACAGGTGTGCTGACGTGAAACCTCTATAAATTATTGAGATTGATTTCTTTAATTCTTGTGGATTATTGCATTGCTTCCTGTGTCTTTATTGTATTGTGCTTCAATAAGAAAACTTCTGCTAATTTGGCAGATCCCTGTGTAGTAATACATGACATATAACTGCTCCTTTCTTACTGGGCATACATGATAAAATTAATATAGTAATTAGCTATAACAGTTATTGTAATTCTTCTTCTGTTCCCTCCTTGTTCCTGTCTACTTGTTTTCTGTAACCCATGATAGTGTCATTTAATCTCTGCTACAATCATTGCTTCGTTTATAGGACTCTTTCTATTGGCTAATGATCTGATTAGTCTCATTTTTTTCTGATTCTATCCCCATTTTCTCTTTCTCACTTAAACACCTTCTCATTTTTTGTCCAAATAATTGAATTATTCCATATTCAGGATGGCTCCTGAAGTTATGCAGCTATTTCTGATATGACTTTACAAGATGATTTATACATTTCTGCTTCTTTTAATTATGCAGTTTTTATTTCTTTTTTTTTCATTTGTGTTTATAACTCTCTCATGTTAATTATTTGAATCTCTCATAGGCATAGTGTGATTGCCTTTCTTGTCTGAAAAGAGGTTGAATTTCAAGTACATAGCAGTATGGGTGTGAAATGGGCAACTATCTCAGGTAACTATCTATATACATCTTTTTCAACTTTGAAGGTTCTCAAATAACACAACTCTTGCCTGCTTTGCCTAGGATTTTACTCCCTTTTTCTGATCAGCTCCTCATTCCCTCTTTATAGCCAAATTGAGGTCTTCATCTTTGCATAGTCTTGTTCTGATTTGTGCATGCTTTGTCTAGGATTGCACCCTTTCTTGATCAGCCTCATTCTCTCCCATAAATAAATGGAGTTGTATTAACTTTCACTCTAAGGTCTATTTCCCACTTGCTTCTGCTCAATTGGCTTACTGCACATATTCATGGATAGAGGTAGTCAAAAATGATCTTTGTGGATAATAATTTCATGTGGTTACTGCACATATTCATGATGATAGCCAAAAAGTGATCTTCATGTGGAGTCATCTTCGTCAGTGGCTAGATGGGTTTCACAGAGGTTTCCTTCATTTTGATCATTTACTTGCTAGCAATTGAAGGGAGTCTGTGATTAGGAAATGCAGCTAGAAAGTAGAGAAGATTAGTGGGAAGGTATTTCTGTAAGAGTGAGCCGCAAGAAAGGACCTGAATGTTGGCATGGTAGTCATTGTTGAATCTGAAGACCAAGCTCTGATGGAGAGTGGTGAATGAAGTTAATCAAGACTGTTTGCTTTGCATTCAAAGTTAGAGATTCCTAATATTCACAACTATGTGTAAACTTATAGATTGAAATTTTATTCTGAGATTTAAATATTCCCAAGTCCAAGTAGCTCTACTCAATTAATTTATTCTAAACTTTATTTATCTATATGAAATATTTAATTTGAATTACTATTCAAAGTTAAAAATCAAACATTTTTAATTTATCAATGTAAAAGCACTTGCATATAAGTAAGCATTGCAAAATAAATGGCCAGTTATGGTCAATTACAACCGAGGCTATAAACTATTCCTATGACCGGAGTCAACCATAACTATAACTCATCCCTATGGTCTGAGTCAACCACAAACCGTGGTTGTAAAAATCCATATGATTGGGGTCAATTACAAACCGTAGTTATAAACTAGTGTTTTAAAAATCGGTTCGACCGATTGGATTGTCATCGCGCTTTTCCCGGGTCCGATTGTCCCTTAAACTGCTTACCTGTTAAACCAGATCCAAATTGCATGAACCGTTGACCAAAATCGCCTGGTTCAAATCTTCCCCATGGAAAATGGGGCACATACAACAGCTTTCACGTATTCCCAAAATCACAGCTTTAAATTATCGCTATGCCTTCAATCATTCCCAAAAGAGCCACTTCAAATCAGATTTGAAAGCACTTACCAATGACCTGCCACGTGTCTACATTGTTTGGGAAATGAGTATATGGAGCACCCGTATTATTCATTCATGGTGATGTGGGATCAATTTTGTAACTTAAAAGGAAAACAAGATAGAATCCAACTTGGACTACGCACCAAGAAAAGAAAGAGCCCTTACGGATTTTCAATAATTAATGGGAAAAGTAGGTTATGGGCTGTCATGACTTTATGAATTAAGTTTTCTATAACCCACTAATAATATGTCAATTTCAAAAAAATTATAGGATAATACATTATGTGTTAACTGTTTTTTCTTTGACAAAAATACCATTTTGTATATCCACCTCACATCTATCTCGTATCTTAGCCTAACTAAGATTGTATCGAAGGTTCACTAAGCTTGTACCTGAAATTCACTAAGATCATACATTGAATTCACTAATATCGCTTCTTAAAGCGTCATAAATACTGCATCAGTTCAATAGAAGTCGCATTCTCAAATTCACTAAGGTCGTATATCAACTTCACTAAGATCATACCTATGTGTTGACTATTTTTTCTTTAACAAAAATACCTTTTTATACATCCACCTTACATGCTAATTAAGCTACCGATAAAAACAAAAAATCAAAAAACAAAACAAAAAGAATGCAAGAAAACAAAACTAAAAGAATGTAAAATCTATCATAACCCTAAACCCTCTTCATCCTCCTCTCTACACCCCTCTTTGTTCTTCTCTTTAAACCTTAAGTCATAGTTGTATTTGAAATACATATTGAATGAGAAGGAAGAACGCAGTGTTCCAAGGTGTCAAGTAAGCTCGAGAATGGAAATTAGGAAATGTGAAGCCATCATTCCCTGATTTCGTTTGACTATAGGATGTGAAACCATTATTCCTAGATTTCGTTTGGAGCAATGGAATGAAACCATCATTCATCCAATTAGCCTATGGTAGAAGGAAAGATATGACAAGTCTCATGCTGGGTTTGCCCAAATTTGTTTGATCATTGTGATTAAGAGTGTTTTGTTATATATCTCATTGAATTAGATAATCATCTTATAGGTTAGATATCAATATTTGTTCTGTATGATTCATGAGAGAATAAATGTGTATAAAATTTTTTATTTATTTTCATATTTTGTTATTCAAATTCTGAATTACTATTAGGAACAACCTTAGTGAATATGAGGTATGATCTTAGTGAACTAATGTATGATTCCAGCAGCTGAGGATATGACCTTAATGAATTTGAGGTACGATTTTAGTGAACCTGAGGTACTATATCAGTGAGCTTTAAGAATGATATTAGTGAAGTTAAGATACGATCTTAGTGAATGTGTGAGGTAGATGTATAAAAGGGCATCTTTGTCAAAGAAAAAATAGTCAGCACATAATGTACCATCCTATAATATTTTACGAAAATTGATATGTGTGTGGAGTTATAAAACTTAATTCTTAAAAATCATATTATTTAAGTGGTAGCCCATAGCCTACTTTTCCCTTAATAAGCCATCACTTATGATATTTCTAAAAGTATTTATAATAAATAAAGAGATATGTACCAAAATTACAAAAAAATATTTTTTTAAAAATTACAAAAAATAAATAAAAAATTGAATATTTTAAATAAAAATTAGAATATCATTATATTTATATTTATATTTTAACCTTTGCTAATATAAAATATATATAAAGCTCCTACTTACATGATATTTTATTATTCATAAATAATCCATATAAAAAATATATATAATATTTGATGAAAATATATTTTTAAATTACAAATTATTACAAAAATTAAAATATAAAAATTTTAATAAAATTAAAAAATATCAATATGTTTATATATATATTTGAATCATAAGTAATATAAAAATTAAAAAAATAAATGTGTAGCTTTTATTTTAATTACATTTATATAAATTTAATTATTTTATAATGTATAAATTATATATTTATAATGTCGTCGGTTCAATCGCTATTCGAACGGAATCCGACCACTAAACCATGAACCGCTAACATTTCAGGTTCGACTCACCTGATTTGGTCTTCAAAACATTGCTATAAACATTCCTATAGATAGGATCAATCACAAATCGCGATTATAAACCATCGCATAATGGGGTCTACCACAAATCGCGACTATAAACATAAAATTGAAGAGCATATAGCTGATTTATGAAGTGGTGGCGTCTGGGGATTTCTCACCCCACTTATGGTCATGCCAAGCCGATTGTCTTCATAAATAGCTATATTTTGCCAAGCTTCATTTATATACTATTTTTAGTCGAGTCGGTGATTGCGGCTAAAGGCTTTCTTCCTTGTAATGAAAATTATTTCTCTTTTCAAAAAAAAAAAAAAAAAGATTTGTTATTTATAAATTCTTGAACTAAATGTATTGTATGGAAACCTTTTAGTTGTGTTTGATACATAGAAAGCACTAAGGAAAGAAAAATTATTTCAAGAAAATTTATTAGCTTGAAAAGAAACTAAAGTGTATTAAAAAAAATTTGTAATATAAATAAGATAATAAAGTTACAAATATGATAAACGCCCATTGGGCCGAAAAAAGTGATCATCCCCCACATCCAAGGATCAATTGGATAGCCTCATAGCCTAACCGGGGTTCGAGCGGTGGAATTGCGTTGAAGAGCGATGATTTATGTAATATCTTTTCCACTTACAATATGTCTAGGCCCCTTAAGGCTATCTTTGGTTCCAAAAAATAATGAGAGAAAGTAATATAAAGTTTTATCTTGGTCATACATAGATTTTTTTTTTTCAGCTGGCTATGTCTTGGCCTTAAGACTATCTTTAGTTCCCAAAATAAAAAAATAAAATAAAAAATAGGAAAAAATAGAAAGAAAAAAAAATGAGGAAGTAATATAAAGTTTTTTTTATCTTGTTTGGTTATACATGAAAATTTTAAAGAAATAGATAAACAAATCTGTGTTACTTATTTTTATTTTCCACAAATTTAATAATTTCTATCTTATTTCATATTTTAGGAATATTAATATATATATATATATATATATATATATATATATATATATATATATATATATATATATATATATATATATATATATATATATATATATGCTTGATTGAACCCAATATTATATAGATATTCTCTTTCCTCTGCAAATTTTTTTTTTTTTATTAATTTTAAGAAAAACAGTAAGCAAAAAATATTACAATATTTTTATTAGTATTTTCCTTTATATTTTTTCTTTCTCACTTTTCATGTCATTCAAACTTAAAAAAAATGATTTTTCTACTAACATTACGAGGAACCAAACATAGCCTGGGAAGGAATGTGTTGGAATGAATTAAGATGTATCCTTGTTACCCTCTCTAGCCATGAAGGCACTAATCTTCTTGCTCCAAACCCATCAACCCTTAAAAGCTGATCCGTTAATGGTAAATTTTTCAAGTATAGGATTGTGTTTGGTTAAAATACTAAGAAAAAAAAAATTAAAAAATTGATTTTCTTAGTTGTCTAATATTTATTTTAGAAAATCAGAAATATAAATAAAAACAGAAACTTATTTGAAGTAGCAAATAAATAATATTATGTTGTAACTCTAAGATAGCCAAATTAGGCTGCGGTTAACAATCTTTTAATGGTTGAGGCCTAACTACATGCATGCATGAATCAGAATATGGTACTAAGGGCTTTAACCTTGGTAGGTCAGATGATTAAAAAAAAATACGAACCCTAAAATATTAGGGTAGAAGTGGCTTGAAAGTGCAGACAATTGCCCAACCCAATGTTTAATTAGTGTCCAAAAATCAAAACCTGCTCCGACAAAAGCAATACCAATTTGGACTAATCAATGTTAATCTTCTTAAGTGGCAACTGGAACATTCAAGAGGAAAGAAGGATAAACACGTGAGGAGGAAGATATTTCCTGGCCTAGAAAGTTACTTCTGTTTGCTGGCAGCTAGCAGCCAGCAGCAGGCATCTTGGAATTTGAACATTGAATTTTCACTCATTCTTATATATTATGTGCCTGGAATTTGAACATTGAATTTTCACTCATTCTTATATATTATGTGCCTCTACGCGTATCCTAATGGTTGGGTGTTTCCCTAAAGTTCCATAATAATTAAAAATAAGAAGGATTGCAGTTAATAAATATGAATAATATCTAGTTGGGTATGGGAGTCTTTGGGTATAACCTAAAAACAAAGAATAGGCCCAAAATGGACAATATAATACCAACATGGAATGTGAGTGAAATCCCTTGTTTCTTACCTGTGATAAGGTTGAGGCTTAAGTGTGAGGTAAGATGTCACTTGGAAGATAATGACCTAATAAGTATATATGAAATGAAATGAAAGAAATAAAAAAAATTGTAGAAATAAAAATAAGTTAAATCCAATATATATATATGTTTTGTCACTTTAAATGTAAGTTTTTGAGTAATTAAAGGGTTTAAGCTTAGTGTGTAGGTGGATGTTGGAAGATTGCTAGGCTAATAAGTATAGAAATGAGAGGGAAAGAAATGGAATGAAAGACAAAAATGTAGGAAATAAAAATATAGTTGAATCCGATATATTATGTTTATTTGTCACTTCAAATGTGTTTTTGAGTGATCAAATTTGTAATAATTTAATTTTCTTTAAGATTTTAGATTACACAATTAAATATAAGAAAATAATTTTTTTTAATATTTTTTTCTTTTGTAAGTACTGCCAACAAACAAACACAACCTTTAATAGAAATAACAAAATTAATGATTGAGAAAGATCCAAACTTACATAGCTTTTAGAGAGTATAGTTTAGTTAGAGGTTCTTGAAAAACTATTGGATAAATGATGGAGACGGGTTTTTGGCCCCTTCTTAGACCAACTCCAATCAGAATCTCTATTTTTAACTCCCAAATTGGCTTATTTATATTTGGAATAATGGGCTAGTACAGGGTTCAACTCAGCCAACAATCCATTTTCAACTCCAAAATCCTATTCATTCTTCAAATTTTTATTTTTTCAAGTTAGATATTTTAAGAATATGATGTCATGAATCTTTTACTTGATTTAAATATAAATAGAATTATATTAAATAATAATATTCCTAATAAATAAAATATATAAAAAAACCTAAAATACATTTTAAACTAATAATATTAAATTATAGAGCATCATATTACTTTAGAAAATAAAGCTTAACATTAATAAACTACTTAATAAAAATTACATTAGTCAAATGATAAAAAATGTATAAAAACTAATAAGGTGGTAAATTACCTCCATATTTCATCGTCATATTCGATAAATTACTAAAATTATCATCGTTATGACCCATGATTCATTTGCTTTGGAATTTCTTTGAGAGTCATTGTTTTAATAATATCTATTAAAATAAATATTTAAAAAAAATTATTAAAATAATAATTTTATTATTATAAAAATAAAATAATAAAAAGAATAGTAATATAATATTAAAATATAATAGGAGAATAGTAGTTATTATTCCACCTCTCCAAATATGAAGATGAAATTCAACATGGTTGGAATTAAGTTTTTCAGGAGTTGATCATGCACCTAGGAAAATTTTGTTTTGTAAATAAAAAAGTTCGGCTGCAAGTAGAAAAAACCACTAGATTTGATTGGCCCAAAAACCTAATATGGATTGACTAACTCTGGAGGCTACTATTCTTGGATAAGAGCCTTGACATCTAATATGATATCCATGCTTACGAAAATCAAAGCCGGCATTGGAAAAACAATGATTCAAAGTAAATTATATTTGATGATTGATACTAACACCACGGTAATAAATTCTGGAATATTCAATAGCAAGAAAGAACAAGAATGTAGGGGAGAAATGTTCCTGACCGAGAAGAAATTATTCAATTTGGTGGCAGCCATGTAGTTGAGATGACATTGAAGCAAGTGAAATCTGTATAAATAAGTATTTATTGAATCTTAACTTGAAACCAGTACATTTCTTAAATCTCTTCTACTACTCCAACATGGATTTGCCTCCTCATTTCTGTAATTTCAGGCCTTATTCTAGGGTTGGTGCTTTGTTATAATCACTGGAGAGGTGAGTAGAATCTTACTCAAGCAGTAATGGCATGCCCCTCCGGAGACAGCCGGCGCCTGTGGATGTGATCACCTACCTACTGCAAGGTAAAGTCCCGGTTTCCGAACCCTTGGCGCCATAGCCGATAAGCGGCCCAGTGTTTATGATCCGGCTAGGAATGCACCGAACAGTAGTGGTCAGTGATCATGTGACAGTCAAGAATGCTTCCTGGCAGCCGAGATTTTCCTTCCCGCAGAATTCCTCAGCAGCTGGGATCCCTGGGCTACAACTATGCTTTATTCGCCCTCGCTCCTTGGACTCAGGCGTGAGATGGGAGAGATATCCATCCTGGAACTTCTCTCACCATTCGCTCACTGACTCCACCCATGTGCGGAGTTTCAGAATTGCATGCTGGATAAAAAGATTTGCACATGCTTGGGAAAAGATCTTAACAAAATTGAATCACAAAGGTGGTGATGTGGCAGAATTAGTTTTGAACATCTGAACTTCAATGTAATCTTGATGATGGTTGCAGGGAGAGAATGCTAACAACGTCGTCCATGGGGGTGACGAAGCGGGGTCTACTATGACATCACTCGAAACTCGATGTCTCTAGTCCGGGACCCCCGTGGTATCGGGCACTTCCTGCCGTTTCTTGAATATTCTGGATTGCAAGGCCATTTGTTGTCCATGAAGATGTTGCTAAGGAATTGGACTCAATTGTAGGAATTTGGATAGAGAACATAAAGGGAGGCTCAACAGCGGTAAGGACTTCATAGACGTCCTGCTAACCAAACTCAAGGGCCTTCCCTTTTCGGATACTCCCGAGGGCTATTTATCAAGGCAACAGTCCTGGTGTAATATTCTATTTATCTTACTTTTTATTTTTATTTTTTGTGGCTGTCTTTTAGTTATAATGCCGGTAAACTTTCCCTCACCCGGGACTCTAACCCAGGACCCTTCTCCTGTTTTGAAGAGATGTGACATGTCTTCTGTTGTCTAATTCTCTATTTTTGATGTATATACACGTGGGCATCTTCTTGGTGTAGGAACATCGTGGGTTGAATTAAGAATTGACTACCATTGCCATACTCATGAATCGTGATTTGTGAGTCAACAATTAAATAAGAGAAAACTCATCTACAGATGCTGTTGGTATATAAATTAATTTCTATGTTCATTCATCAGGGCATGAACTGCGGCCCATGGTTGAGCAGGGTTCATAACCCTTCAGTAAAATATTGCAAATAAGAAAAACAAGCTACTAGACGCAATCAATTGACAGAATAGTTTAAATATTAATATTCAGATTTTTTGGAACTATGAATTCCCTAAGCTTTTCCTTATGTATAACCTTTTATTTTGTATTATTTCCTGAAATTTAAACGTATAGACCATCATCCTTGGGAGGCACAGAGCTACAGCTATTACCTCACATGGCTCACTGTCGGCGTGTTGAACAATAGACGTTTATAAACCAGGCTCAAAGAAAGGCTAGACATAAAGTTGGTAGAGATAAGATGGGTGGAACAATCAGATATTCAGAACCTAGTTTATCATAAGAATTTGTATTAAGGAATCCTAAGGCTATATGCATGGGTCCTATTGATACCACACGAGGCAATGGAGCTGTTGTATAGGTGGAGTCATCACATTCCCAAAGGCACCTTGCTCAGTCAATGCATGGAAGACGCATCGAGATCCTGCTGTTTGGTCCTAACCCTGAAGAGTTTCAGCCAGAAAGATTTTGATAAACCATGCAACTGTGATGTTTTTGGCCACAATTTTGGAGTCAATCCATTTGGTTCTGGTAAGAAGATCTGCCAGGAGCCAATGGGCTTACAAATGTTACACTTGACGAATTGCTGGGTTAGCTAAGTTTGACATGGCCTACTACCATCAAATTCATCGGTGGACATGTGAAGGATGATCTTAGCATGCCTAAGGCCACTCCATTGGAAGTTATGCTCACTCCCCGCCTTCGTGCAGAACTTTACTGCTAGTGCTACATAAATTAATAATAAAGAAAATAAGAAAAGAACGGAGTGCACATAATAATTGTAGATCTCATGATTTCAATGGTAGAATGATACCTCAACTCTGTTGGATTCTGTGAGCTTGTCTATTATAGATTATAAGTTATAATTACGGAATAAATCATAATGGCATGGAGTATTGGGGTTGAAACAATTTGTTTTGTAAGTTTTGATGAATGGGCCTCTAAAAAATGTACAGTCTTTTTCAGCTAATTAGACATGCTCTCTCAAATTTATGATATAGCTATGAACTAATTTTCCTTCTCATCCTAATTCAAAAATTTGTACATTAGCATATTGTGCGCATGAGAATTTCCATACCCTTTACTTTAAATTTTTTGTATTTACTTTTGAAAATTTTAACTACATTATGAAAGGTTTGTTTTTTTTTTTTGACATCTATTATATTAAATGTTTGCAATGCCCACCCAGGGTGAAAAACATTTTGGAATGGAAGAGAGTAATTTTCAAAGGGAAGAGATAGTCAAAGGAAAAGAGAGCGTTGGAAATGGGGGTGATGTCAAGGAACAACTTTGGAGTGGTGATTTTATCAGGTGGTGTTTTCTTTTCTTTTTCTGGAAATAATAAGTTAGTTTACAAATATCTTTTGGATTTGTCCATTCTAATCATTATCCAAAAATTAAAATTAAACAAAGGATAAATAAGCACAAACAATAAAATGCTTAGAAATAACCGTGAGACAAAGGAGTCAACATTCAAATAAGATTGTTTTCAAATTATAATTAATTTTAGATTAGACTTGAAGAGGTGATAACCGATCAAAAGCATTTTATATAATTAATTTTCTATTTTAAGAAAGCCCTTTTGTATTTAGGAAACTCTTATTACCCATAATGAGTTATTAGTCCCAAACAATACTAATGGTTTTAAACTAATTTATCTATGCAAAATGTACCCTTTTAGGCGTTTTAGGCTTTTGGAATCATAAGAGTCGGCGTAGGACATCACTTAGGACTCCTAGTCAAGTTTTAAAGCTTTGGGAATCCTTTCGGGAAAACCAAGACCTAAAGCATGATTAGACCAGGAAGTGGGAAGTCAAAAAGAGCATTTTGTTGAAGACTTACCTAAATATGGAAACCTGCCAAAAATTACATGGATTGCCCAAAAATGAATTGATTTAGTAAAGACTGCAATGAGTGCGGTGGCTTTGACTCCCCACAGTAGCATTCTGCGAGATTGTAGGAAACTCAAAACATAAAGCCTTTTTGAGTTGGAGATATGATCTAAATATGAAAAGAATAGCCTTACTTCCAGGTAAAGTAAGCCCTAGAGATGTATTCTTTTGCCTAAAATGAGATGAGAGGATCAAACAAATAATCACTCATGGGAGAACTTTTTCTCATTTCTTTTAATAGAGTTTTCAACATTATTATTATTATTATTATTATTGTGTCTTATTTTTTGCTTTCTTTTTCCTATTTCTACGGGATGTTGAGACTCACCGCGAGTGAGTGAGTGATTGACTCTCTCGGTTGGGTGGATCACGATCCACCCAGTAGTGACGAGGGGCGACCTCATGAAGCTAAATTAACATTTCAACCTTGTTTAGAGGCTTTAAGGTCGGTGGCTGTAAATAAGTTGGAGACTCCCTTTTGGGGAAGCAATAGTCTAGTTCCATAGTTCCCTGACTGTCACGTGGATGTTCTTCTTTTCAACTAGTCTTCTTGATACTTGTGAAATGCAGATGACTATCTTAAGTGTTTGTGAGTGCCTTTGACCCCGAGCATGTGTAATAAATTGTCTCTTGTACGGAAACCACTGGGGTTGAGTTGAGGAGCACCATCGAACACCTCTAAAATCAAGTATAGATTACTTACTTTACACCTAAAAATTATGCTTCAATTATAACTTGTAGAGGAACTCGGTGGAGTTTAGGAGATGAAGCTATAAATTTAGTTTCTTAGGTGAAGGACCGGGAATTACAAAACCCCCTTTGAATCCTGCCATATGGTAAAGGAATTTGGATGTCTTTGAATTCAAAGCCCGAGACCTTCTTTTGTAATATTTCAAGCCTCCCTCATTTGGAACTAAGGCCCTAATCCCTCGAACATCTTTGCTCTTTTTAGAAACCATTTCAATTCTTATCCGACCGCACCATCCCTCCCGTCTTTATTTTGAAGCAATACACATTCTCTCCATACAAAACCCACCAAGCTTACGGACATCCCACCACCACCTCTTGGTTCACATAAGCCTCTACTCTCATGCATATGAGTTCAAATCCCACTTGTTTTACAACATTGAAACTCCGCGGGTTATTTACATTTCATTGCTAGTGGTGAGCGTGAGCTCAATTTAGAGGAGTTTGAAGCAGGATTGAATTGAAGAGAACTTGATGTTTGAAGGTGATTGGTGGTAGTATTTGTTGCTAATTGTGAGCTTAGAGCTCCTTTGTTGTATTTTAGAAGCCTTCCAAAGCTCTTGGTCATTCAAAGATGAGTTTACATGCTTATACCTACCAAGTGTTTGACAAAACGTATAATCAGCGGATTCAGGCACTCAGATTCACTGGAGGGTTGACATCTTTGTTATCACCAATGGTTGACAGACAAAGAAAAACTATTTTAATTCTAAGACGAGGCAACAAGAGTGATTACGGTACTTAAGGAATACCTAGATAAAGCTGCAGGTATTCTCTTAACTTATTATTTGCAAGTAAACTAGGTCCAACCAACTTGATTTCAAAGTTTTCTTTGCTTTCCCTGAGTATCCTCTTACTTTTTTCTGCCAACTGGTATTCTCTTACTTATTTGCAATAACCTGGAATTTTTTGGTTGATGAGGAAAAACTACAACTTATTAAGATATAATGTTGTAATAGAGATACTTCTTTTTGGTAGCCAGTGCAAGAAAGTAGATTAGTAAAAATCGTCTCTCAGGATTTTATGCTAATTAATGAAATCCATTAGCTCTCCATTTAGAACCAGTCATAGGAGAGAGAAACACCTTGAAAAATATAAAAAGAAAATAAAATATAATCAATTCCTCAAAATTTTTCCATATTCTTAAAGGAGAACTGACATAATTATATTTGAAGGAGAAGATATGAAGTTTATAAAGAAAATAGTAGGGCTATGAAAATTTCATCTATTAGCATGTATAGAAAAACTTGTTGGAAAAAAAACTTATGAATCACACTTATTATAGCATGTTCCACACACACATATACGAAGTGAGACTCCAGCGTGTACACAGCACCAAGTAGGATCCATAGTTTCTTGAAAGTGGCTAGCATTGAAAACTAAGAGAGAGAGGGATATAGCGCTCTACATCGATATGTAAACAAAACATAATCTCCACTGGATGGGGAAGTCAGAGGCTCATATCAGATGAGAGTAGGGACCTCTCATAAATAGGTATTCATGGATAGTCCAACCCATCATAGACTATCAATACGTCAGTTACGTATTAAATACATCAGTTACGTATTAATATGTCAGTTACGTATTAATTGGTCAGTTACGTAATAATTGGTCAGTTACGTAATAATATTACATAATTGATATTTAATAATCCAATAAACAAATCTTAATAATTGATTAATACTAATCCATAAAATTAAAAATACAACATTCTCCCTTGGATAGCATTAGTCAATTAGTAGGAATAAGAAGATTAATATAACTATGATAAAATATCAATTATGACCAAAGCACATAACAACCAATAATAAAATATATAAAGCCTTCAATGTCTTGGAACATCTTGTCAGATGAGGAAAAAATGTCATACACATCAACAAGCTCATATTTCATGTAAAGAGATTATGAATAGAAGCGCATGAAGAATAAAACAAAATATGCATTTTCTCGATCAAATGGTCCAAACATCTCAATGATCTTTATCGGAGATATTATTATTATTGACATGTCATTGTCTGTCTATGAGTAATTACAAAGCAAATAAAATGCATAAATTCGAGACTCACTAACCCAAGAAATATCAAAAGACTTAGCAAACCCATATGAGTTACATGGCGTTGATAAACTCCTATAGAGTAAGCCTTTGGTTAGTGGATGCACTTCTTTATATATCTGTAGCGGTATATTCGATCCAGTCGACATTCCCGGAACTTTCTCTAAATGACGGGTTATTTTATATCAAAGTGCTTTGAGCGAATTACTTACTCATTGTTTTAAGAAATGTATCTTATTTATGTGTACAAATATACTGTAGTGGCTTGAATATGCTCTTAACAATATGAAAGCCAAAATCAATTTCTTTAGCCACATGGCTTGACAAGTAGCCTCATAACAAGTGACATACTGCCTTCCATAGTTGAGGTAGGCAGTAAGTGTTTGTTTAACACTTTCGAGAAGCGACTCCTCCTTTATAGCTCAAGCATATAGTCCTTGGTACCTTACAGTACCTCATGACCTTTTTACGGCACCAATTATTCAAACTGGATTGCTCCAAGTATCTCACTAAAGCATTAGCAATGAAAGCTTAATGCTCGGGCCAATTACAAACTTGAGCATACATCGAAATTTACCAGCGAAAGCATATGGGACCTTTTCGATCCTCATAGTGGTCCATTCGAGTTTTCCAGCCAGTCAATTGCATGAGCAATGAGGCTAGCACGGAGTAGAGGAAACATTTGTATATGCATGTAACATAATATTACCATGCGGTCACAAATAAATGATTCCTTCTGCGTGCGACAAACATGCCTATTAAGCAGTTTCTTATTTATCATGATTACGCACAAAGGGTCACGAATCCTGATAAAAGAAATATAAGTATCTGATAATACATGATCTCATGTCACCAAAATTCTAATACGGAGTAAATTACTCAAAACATAATTTGACATAGTTTAGAACAAATAGTACTTTTAATAACAAATTACTAATAACAACATACCGATAGGAGTATAATTATTTTAGTGCAAACATTCATATAGATTCATTTTAAAATTCTAAAAGAATTTAAATTATTTAATTCTTACAATGTTTGCATAATTATATCACGATAGGCAAGATCCATAATTATGCTCATGATAGGCAAGATCACAAAGCGAGTTCTCATCCTAAAGATGGCCAAGATTTACGGCCATTTCTAATTTAGGAATCATATATTCAAAGCAACATGAAGTATTATGGTGAAAATTTCAAAATTATCACATCAATTACAAAATAGAGGAAAAATGTGGGAATTAGTTCCGGGAAAAATGAGTGGTCCACGAGAGAAACAAACCAAGTGGTCTTTGGTATCATTTAATATTTTCCCATTATTCAATAAATTATTGATACGCAATATGGAACAAAACGTATTGTAAATTCCTCAGATCTAAGTGTGAATGCGAGATCAAAAGCTTGGACATCATCTCGAAACACAAATTACAGTAAATCAATCATTCGAATCATAACAAGAACATGAAAGATTAACATCACAATCTAAGATACCAACGTGGGCATCAACTACGATCCAGAATGTGTAGATCAAAGGAAAAACAACGAGGGTTTCGGCCATGTCCACAGTAAGGTTTCGAACAATATAATCACAAACCTTTTGGTTCAGAGAACATATCAAAGGCTAAACTCATATTTGAGATTAACAAAACCCTAAAAGTGAAAATTTAGCAAAAAACAAGTAAATCTCAATCGACACAAATTATTAGGGTTCATACAGATGAACAACCATAATTCGTTATCTGATTTGGCTCTGATACCAATTGTTGGAAAAAAAACTTATGTAGATACGTAATATAGCATGTTCAATTTTCCATTTGCCATTTCAGAAAATCAACATTAATCAATTATGTCTTGGAGACCCAGAGCACTAATTTTTCAATGCATGTTTTGACTTCTGGAAACTTAAAAATGGGATCACTTTCAGTTGCATCAGCCAAAGAATTTAGGTTTGTTTTTGTTACCAGTAGCACGCAGAGGTTCTTTTTTTATTTTTATTTTTTTTTCTTTTTTCTCATGTTTATGGGAAAAAAAAAAGGGAAATATTGATAGCAAATAGATTTTGTTTGCCTATTGTGAAAATTGAGTCTCTGAAGAACACTTGTGTACTAGACATTTGCATAGCAGAAGAAATGTAATGGTAATGCCTCTGAGTACAAATATGAAATACCCTTATCTAAAATTGAAGAGACCCTTTTTTGTGGAAAAATGAAGATTTTTATTTTTTATAAAAGGATCATCACATTCTAAAAACCTCATGAAAAAAAAAATGAACTTGTTCCATTAACTTTTTAAGTGTCATTGAGAAACAAGCCCCAGTAAGCCTATTTTTTATATTTTGTATAATCCATTTAATTCAAATTGAGCTTTTATTGATAAATAAATAAAAAGTTATATACCAAATCAGTTATTCTAAATTAAATATTTATTTTAATATAAATAATTGTTTGAAATCAGACACCCTAGGAGGAGTTTTTTTATGAGAAGTAAATATTAGGTAAATAATTGTTGTTTATTAGCTAAAACTATTTTATCTACACATTCAAGATTTGGATTACTTTTTATATTTGCATAATAGGAGCCATTAGGAGGGAAACTAATAGTATTAATTAAGGTTCTAACAGAAGATAAAAAAAAAAAAAATTAATGTTCTCACGTGGTAACAAAATTTCTATTTTTTATAATCAATTTAATCCAAAATACTAATTGAATTTCTCTCTCTCTCTCTCTCTCTCTCTCTCTCTCTCTATATATATATATATATATATTATCAAGTTATATACTAAATAAAATGAATTAATGTACAAAAATGTTGTAAATCTACTCTTTTAATTCATAGCATTTATTATGGATATTATAAAATATTTACTTTGGAATGCATTTTATTGGTGAAAAAACAATCTTATCTTCAATATTTCTTGGTTCCTAAGTAGTAAATTTATTTGTTATACATATTAAATTGATCACAAAGTTGTAAGGAAAGAAAATTATGTCATACCTCTTTGTTGTTCAAACAATTTTATTCTGCATTTGTAGCAAGGCCAATGATAATCTCCATTTTGCTTGACTTGTGAAGTAGAAAAGGATATATGCCCAACACCTTAGCAGCCTCAAGAATACTAGCCCCCAATGCTTGGTTCATTCCAAAGCCAGATCAAGAACGCAAGACAAGGTTTAAAAAAATTGAGGGCATGTTTGGTTCAAAATTGTTTTAGTTCTTTGAATTTAGTGTTCTCTATGTTTTCCAGAATTAAACGTATTTTGATTGTTTTGCCCACCTTTGTTGTTTTTTAGAACAAAATGATTTCAAATGCCTTGAGTGGCCCCTAAGGTAGTGTTTGGTTCTCGGAAAATATTAGCGAAAGAAAAAAAAATGTTAAAATGTTATTCTCGTGTTTGGTTATCAAATAAAAATTTTTAAAAAAATCAAATATAAATAAAATTATTTTATTACTGATTTCTAAATTATTTAATCCTTTGCTCTATTAATAAAATTAAAATAAATAAAATTGTAGATAGTAAATAAGAATAATGTGTAAGATTTAACTCTGTTTTTATTTTCTTTCATTTTTTTTCCTTTCAATCTTTCTCCATATTTTCTTTTCCTACGCATTTTTCGGGAATCAAACATAGCCTAAGACTTTCCATATTGGAGTAGATAATGGATAATTGTGCTCAACTTAACATTCACTGCCACTCATTTATACAGATTTTCCATGGCTTCCAATTTTAAATTCCAGCATGCTGACTGCCACCAAATTGGAATAATTGTGTTGGTTGGGAAAACTATATTATGTTATGGGACATCAATTTCAAACTATTTGAAAAATGAGGACTAAATAATCTTATTTGATAAAAAAGAGTCTAAATATTTGATAAAGAGATCCAAAATTTTGATAAAGAGGATAGCAATGTGTGAATATTCATATTTAGTACCTAAGGTTTAGGTAGGTTGTACTCATATTACATTATGGTTGTACCCAAGGGTTACATGATTTGTACACCCTCTTTATCAAATAATTGGATTTTTTTTATCAAATATTTAAATCTACGCTAAACTAAACTGAAATAAAAATTATTTTGGTGTAATTTCAAATAATTTAGAAAAGTGATGCCTCTTTATAGTTTTCCCAAGTTTTTTCCCTAAATCCTTTCTAATTTCATCTTTAATTTTCCACTTTTTAAAAAAATTAAAATTAATCAATAGTGTTTGAAGCTTGAAAGTACTATTACAGACCAAAATCCTCCAAAGAAAGTAGGTACTGATTTTTCAATGCATGTTTTGATTTTCTCTGGTCTATACCATGCTGAAGTTATATTTTTAAGATCTGTTTGGTTATAGTTTTTTGAAACAGTTTTTTGTTATGAAAAATAAGGAGAACAAGGAAAACACCGAGAATATGTTTGGTTCCTATTTTTTTATGTTCGGAAAAACTATGAAAAAACACATAAAACATTAAATAGAGAAAACAAGAACAATTTTCAAAGAACACCAAAATGGTGTCCTATGTGTTTTCAAAAACTGTTCTTAAGAAGAATTTTCAAAAACATGAACCAATTAATTTTTATATACAATATGATATGTTCATAGTTGTGCTTGAAAAGGAGACAAAAACTTATTTCTATAATCGAAGGCAAACAGATCAATTTTGCCTTGTGGGAAAAATTAATCTATGAAGAACACTTGTGTACTCGACATTTGCTTAGTTGAGGAAATGTTATCGTCATAACTCAGAGTAAAAATACCTTTATCTAAAAGCTATTCTTTTAGGTTATGTTTCGATCTGGTAAAATTTGAAAGAAAATACTTGGAGAAGAAAATAAGGAGAAAAAAAAAAGAAAAGAAAAAATGATAGAAAATAAAATTAGAGTTAAACCTACATGTAATTTTTGTTACTACTTCTAATAATTTTATTATTTTAACCCATCAATACAGAAATTAAATAATTTTAAATTTTGTAAAATTTTAAGTACTTTTATTTATATTTTATTATTAGATAATCAAACATAAGAAAATCATTTTCTTCTATACATGTTTTGTTCTTTCCTTATTAATTTCAAGAAGCGAAACACAACTTTACAAAAAAAAATAAAAATGAAGAGTTTCTTTTTATTGAATGCCCATTAGATTCTTAAACCTCTTACTAAAAATTTAATTTGTCTTCTTTGATCAAATTTTATAGGAACATGTGTCCAATGTACTTATCTTTTCTAGCTGCCAAATTATACACATTTTTATGTATAAACCAATGCAGGCCATAGCTAACTTAAACAATTTTTTGCAAAATTTTAATTTACATTGGCACATATCAACATACTTATAATATTTTGGTTGACTTTATTAAAAGATATTTTTAAAATACAATTTGGGAAATCTGACCCTCCAGCAATTTCGACCCTGTTTTGAGGGGAAAAAAAAAAGCCTTTTTTGTTTTTTGTAAAAATAATCCATTTTCTTAAGAGATACATGCATGTAAAAACATGAAATGAAAAAGGGCAAATAGTCCTTTGTCTCCAATTTTTTAAGAACTATTCATTTGAAATTACAATAATATAGTAATATTCTCTCAAGAAGTTTTGAACCCTGGTCCTTCCCCTTCGTGCATGACCTAACTCTTTAAACCAATTGAGTTAGGGCTTATTGGCCATGTGATCTCCAATATAACTCTATTTTTATATTCCTTCCATTTTTCTTTATTTCTATTTTTCCATCCTATTTTCTTTTCCTTACATTTTCCTTCATTTTTTATCGGAACCAAAAATAACCTTAATGACATATCACATTCAATTGCTTTAATTTAGTCAGAATTTAAATGTGTTTGCTGCTAAAAGTCCTTTTATACCCATTCATCCCCATTTCTTAATTAATGTTGTAAAATTTTTGTAAATCTAAAAATAAAAATTTAAACCAAGCAAGATGCAAAAGTACGAGAAATTCTCATGTCCACCATATTCTCACCCCTGTAGTTCTTTTTTTTTTTTTTAATTAGGATGAGAATGAAAATAAGTCCCAACCCCGCCCGTTTCCATCTCTAAACACTCTGATCCATAAAATCACATACGGAGAGATCTTGTTTACATAGTTAGAATTACGATGATTTGCATGCATAGTTTAAAAAATCCCTTGCATATATATGAGGAAGAAATAGTCTTCAACCACATGCTCCATGCCCTTACATTTTCTCATTACAGTGGCTTATACCCATTATAGACAACATGATGATCAACTAAGGTATCGAACCAGTGTTGTATCTTGCATGATGAAATCATGAGATCTACATGATTTATGTGAATAGTTCTTGAGAGCAAATTATTACATTGTTGTGAAGTTCTTATCCCAGTGAATACCCAGCATGAGATCTACACGATTTATGTGAATAGTTCTTGAGAGCATATTTATTTATTATTATTATTTTTAAGTATTAGTTTATGTAGCACTAGTAAAGTTCCACAGGAAGGCGTGGGGTGAGCATAACTTCCAGAGGAGCGGCCTTTGCCATGGTGAGACTTATCCCTTCTGCCATGTCCACCAGAGAATCTGATGGTGTAGCGATATCAAATCCTTGAAGCAACCGAGCAAATGTTAAGTGTAAAGTTTGTAATCCCATATGGATTCCTGGGCAAGATCTTCTACCTGAACCAAACGAAAGTAACTCAAAATGCTGACCAAGAACATCTACAGTTGTATGGCTAGTCAAAAACCTTTCTGGTTGAAATTCTTCAGGGTTAGACCAAGCAGCAGGAATCTCGATCATCTTCATACATTGACTATGGCTTGGGTGCCTTTGAGATGTGATACCACCAACATGACAGTCTTCTATTGCCTCATGTGGTATTAATGGGGAACTGCACAGGTATAGCCTTAGAGTTTCCTTAACAATAGCCTGAACGTAAACCAGGTTCTGAATATCCGATAGTTCCACCCGTCTGCCTCTTCCAACTTTTGTGTCTAGCTCTTCTTGAGCATGCTTCATAACATGTCTATTGTTCAACAAAGCAGATAGGAGCCATGTAGAGGTAACAGAAGTGGTCTCGGAGCCCCCCACGATCATGGTCTGTAGTTTTAAATTTCAGAAAATAATAAAACATGCAAATGGTATTAGTAGATCAAGTCAAGTTGAGATAAAAAAAACTCAAAGTTCGAACTTGACTCAAAAAATAGTTGAGCTACTCAGATTAATAACAAAGCTCGAATTATTTAAAAAATTAATAAATAATTATACTCGAAATCGACTCAACTCAAATTAGACTCGATTAATAAAATAGTAAAACTCAATTAAGCTCACAATCAGTTTGAGTTAGGTATTGTGATATTCGAATTTGACTCAGACAAGCTACTCAAGCAACTCTAAGTTGAATTCGAGCATTCTACGAGTTGAACTCGAATAACTCATCAGTAGCTTGACTCGTTTACACCCTTAGAAAGAAACA
Source organism: Tetrastigma voinierianum (assembly GCA_016808115.1). Classification (NCBI taxonomy): domain Eukaryota; kingdom Viridiplantae; phylum Streptophyta; class Magnoliopsida; order Vitales; family Vitaceae; genus Tetrastigma; species Tetrastigma voinierianum. The sequence goes on along the minus strand of JAEQBH010004148.1, from coordinate 362,102 downwards.
AGTATATATATATATATATGTGTGTGTGTGTGTATTATAAGCATACCAGCACAGTTGCCTTGATAATTGTCTCACGCGTGTAGCCAAACAGGGAAGCCTCTTTGAGCTTGGTTAGCATGGTATATATAAAGTCCTGCTTAGTGCTGGGCTCACTGGCCCAACACCTTCCCTATATGTTCTTCTACCCAACCTTCTAGAATTGAGTCCAATTCCTTGGCAACATGTTTCTGGAAGGACAAATAGCCTTGTAAATCCATCCATTCAAGAAATGGGATCATCCTGATGGCACAAGGCCCCAAATAGAGCCACCATTTTCTTAATCTGCTACAGCAGACCCCACTTCCTCACCCCCATTGACAACATTGTTAAAATATCTCTTCCCCGCAATCATCCTCAGTAGTACATTGAATGTCAGATGTTCGAACCATTCACTCATCACCACCTTTTGAGGATTCACCCAGTTGTTATCTTTGCCAAGCATGTACAAATCTTTTATCCCAGCATCCAATTCGGAAACCTGCACAGGCATCAAGTCAGTAAGGCGGCGGGTGGAGAGAATTTCCTGCACGCATAGTTTCCTCATCTCACGCCATAAGGGTCCGTAAGGAGCAATGGGCAATGCAGCATTGTTGTATGCCAGAATCTTGGCTGCTGCGGAATTTGGGCGGGAGGCGAAAATCTGGTCGTTGGTGGTGGGAAAAGCGTGCTTTGTAGCCGTCACGCAGTCACTGGCCACTGTTCCGGGCATTCCTAGCGGATCATAAACACGGGCCAAGCTTGTAGCCCATGGCGCCCGGATTCGGAGAACCGGGACATTACCTTGTAACAGGTGCAGGTGACCGATAACCGGCCAGCCGCCGGAGGGCTCCGGCGGGGACATGCCATTACTCTTTTGAGTATGAGTTTTAGTTTTCAGGTGAGTGTACCAAAACACCAATAACCCCAGAATCAGCCCTGCAATAGCTAGGAAATGAGAAGGAAAATCATCCATGTTAGGTACTAGATATTGGAGAATTGTGCGTAACTTAAGATTCACTGCCACTCATTTATACAGATTTTTAATTTCTCCACTGCTTCAATATTTTAAGTTCCAGCATACCAGCTGCCACCAAATTGGAGAATTTGTCTTGGTCAACAAATTTTTTTCCTCTCACGTGTTTGTCCTTTCAATTTCCTCTTAATTTTCCGCCTGCCACTTGAGAAAATTAATAATCAAGTGATGTTTGAAGCTTGGCACTCTTACAGACCACAGTCCTCAAGTAGGTACTAGTTTGATTTTTTTGACGCTAGGGCTATGTTTGGTGCCCGGAAAATTTGGGAGGAAATGCCAAGAAAAGAAAATAGGGAGGAAAAAGGAAAGAAAATAAATAAATAAGGAAATCAAATAAACAAGTGTTATTTCGGATTTATTATTTTCATTTATCATCTCAAACTTATTTTATTTATTTCAACTCATTAATACAAAGATTTATTAATAATTTAAGAATATGTAAGTTTCTAAGTAATTTTTTTCATTCTGATTTTCTATTATATTTATATTTTTCATTAGACAATCAAACATCAGAAAATCAATTTCCTTATTCTTTTTTTCTTTTTTTAGGACTTTCTGAGAACCAAACACAACCTAAGGGATGTCCTTACTCTTGCGAGTGTCTTAGCTCTTTGGGTCAAGAAGTATTTTTCCTCTGACGTGTTAGTCCTTTCTTTCCCTTTGAATGTTCCACTGAGACACTTTAAAAAATTAAAATCAGTCCAAATAAGTGCTATGACTAGTACCTGTTTCTATACAATTATTCATTTCTCAAACAATAATGTTGTGTTACCCAATCAATTTTCAATCTCAAACTTCTAGGATTTGGGTTCAACATAAGTATCTTGCTATCAGAAAGTACTAAGAAAAAATTTATTAAAAAAATAATCTTCTCACATTTTATAAATTTTTAAAAAAGAAAATCAAATTTAAGTAAAATTAATTAAAAACTTCTATAAAGTTTTAAATCATTTAATTTTCATATTGATGAGTTAAAATAAATACAATGAGCTTAAAGCTGCAAATAGAAATAATTTATTGATTTTTAACACTATTTTCTTTCTTTCTTTCTGCTCTTCTTTAATTTTTCCCTTACATTTTCCATCAAATTTTCGAACAACCAAACATTACTTGGATGTCTCATTCAATAGCTTTAGCCAAATAAGTTAGGCACCTTTGGTGCTAAGACTAGGGGCACGCAGTGTTTATTTGACATTGAAGGGTGACAGACTGAATCGTTTTTATATATAATACAATATTTTTAATGTGGTTATGCTATTGGAGGAGACAAATACCCATTTTATAATTAATAAAAGACAAACAGACTTATATGTGACAAAATTTTCATAGAAGGAGTGCTTGGAAAAAGTGAACATCCGGAGAACATTTGGGCTATATTTGGTTCTCTAAATTTGAGGAAAAATGTAAACTAAAGAAAACAGGGATGAAAGTAGAATAAAAAAAAAGAAGAAAATTAAAAATAGAGTTAAATCCTATATCTTATTTTTGCTTGCTACTTTAAACCAACATTATTTATTTTAACTCATCAATATAAAGATTAATAATTTTATAAGAATAATAACTTTCCAAATAATTTTATTAGTATTTGATTTTCTTTAAAAAAAAAATTAAACAATCAAACATAATAAAATCATTTTCTTTAATATTTTCCGAAATCCAAATATAACCTTGTTCTAGACATTTGCTTGGAAGAGAAAATGTCACTGTGATGCCTCTTAGTAGAGATAACCTTATTTAAAGAGTGTTAAGGGATGGACAGAAAAAAAATAAAAATCTTCTATAAAAATTTTTTTGTATTCCGGTGCTTGAGTCCAGGTTTTAAAATTTATTATAGGAACAGCAGTCTATACTTATTTTTACATGTAATATAATTTTTTTTTTATAACCGCTGATGTCCAAGCCAACTTGCTTATACATCCTTTAATCCCACGGGATCCTGAACTTAACAACCGGATAAAACCTCCAATGACTCTTAGAGAACTCAAACTGGCTACATGTAATATAAATTGATGGTGTAATATGATTTGCATATACAAATTACATAATAAAATATTATTTTAATAAGAATAACAAAAAAGTTTCACCTATATTGGTTCTCCAAACAATTCTAGGAAAAGAAAAAATATATTAAGGAAAATAATTTTCCTAAGTTTTGATTATATAGAAAAATATAAGGGGAAAATATAAAGTAAATTCTAAACAAAATAATATTTTTTTTTAAACAACCAAACAAAATAATATTTTTCTTACTACTTTTCTTGAAATCAATGTCCTTGTCTATGCATGGGGTAATTTACACGTTGAACGCTCTATCGAACTAGACATGATAGGCATGTCATCTATTTCTTTAACTATGGATTTAGCACTAATAATTTATGGATGATATTAACAGGTTATTTATTAATTTACTAAAACCTTTTTACACTTAAGATGTAACTTCTACTATAAGATTGCTAGGATGGGCATTGCTCGGTTCCATCAATATATTCTTCGAAACCATTTGCAAAAATCACGTTCTCACATTATATAGTGGATCTATCAAGTTTGATAGGAAAGAACATGATTAGGATATGTATTAGAATTGGAGTGACAATCGGATTTGGTGATACTCTGAAGAATGAGTAGAAGATTGTTCCATTGTGACAAGAAACGAAAAATGAAAGAGCAAGAAAAGACTCAAGAAGAGTACTTCTAGAAGAAGTCAACAAGATCGGGAAGAAAGGGAAAAGAATAGAATTAAATGGGATCAAGAGGAAAGGAATCAGATGGTCAGAAATGGCTCTGATACCATGAAGGAAACTGAGTTGTTGAATGAGAATAGTAAAGAAACGGATTGAAACTAACTGAAATGAAATTTATTCTCATATGAAAATTGATTATAGAAGCATTCTTATACAGAAACCTGTGGTGAAATGAGGAAAGGTTGTTAAGTTGTTACAGCCCATTTATTTACCTACTCGTCGTTTGATCTAGGGGCATTAGCGGCGCAATGTAAACCTGCAAAAAAGGGGGTCCGGTAGTGGTGTGCCGGCCGCCTCTTTGATTCTTAAGTCAGCAAAAAGATGGAGAAGAAGAAGAAGGGAGTTCGACAATTAGGATTGCATACCTTTCCCTCGTGGGAGGGTTTTTTGTTTAATACTCGAATTTGTCCTGGATTTTAGGAAATATAATCTCACAATTTTGGTGATAAGATCTCTCTTTCCTTATCAAATATCGATTCTACTGGATTTTTGGAAAGATAATCTCATGATTTTGGTGATAAAATCTCTCTTTCCTTATAAAAGATCAATTCTTCCATGTTAAGGATTAATGTTTTTGACAAACCTCTCACGTGCAGTAGACAGGTGCTAGGAATGTACCGTCTGGTTGGTTCTTGTGTGGTTTTATTATATCGAGTTGCCTTAGGCCGCTTCATGTGGCTGGCCAGGCGATGGGCTTGCACGGGCGCTTGACCTATTGTTTAGTGGGTTTGGGCCCAAAGGCCACGGTACTCACAATGCCCCATTTTTTCTTCGACTAGAGGAGTATGCTCTCCTAGTTGAGGAAAAATACTGTGTTTTGGGACCCCAAGTATCGAGAATTGTTGATCATTAATGCGCATATGTTCCAATGTGTTGGTGATATGTGACGTCCCGATGGTGCACTTAATCGTCTTAGAGTTTCACCTCTATATACATGGGGTTGAGCCTCCGAAGTCTATGAAATTGCCAGTGGATTCCTCTTTTGTTACACAAAGCCTCTTTATCCTATTGTGATTTCTTCCCCCACCGGCGTCTAAAGGGCCGGCGAAGGTGGAGAAGTTATGGAGGGAGGCTTTCAGAAGTCTCTACAGCTATTCGTCGTTAGTGGATATTATGTGTTTAGAAGGCAGCCCTTTGTGTTGACATACTCAATTATCCTAGATGGGATAAATGTATGCCAGCGTCCCCTTTTAAAGACTCTTTCTTTGGGCCTTGCGTAGATTGGCCGGAGTTCATGGCTGAGGGGCTCGATTATGCTACTACCCTTCTTTCAGAGTTCGGTGCTAGGGCTAGGTGCCCCCTTGTCTGCCTTGGCGCCTCTAAATATGTGGGCTGGGTGAAATTTGTGAGAGGGAGATTTAAATCCACTTGTCTTCAGATTCTTCTTTTTCTTCGATTTTCTCCTCTTCCTTTTCTTCTTCCTTTCACCTCTTCCTCTTCTTCTTCTTTTCACATCTTCATTTTCTTCTTTGTTTTTTAGCAATTAGCCTCGTTAAGTTACTTAGATATCTTTGTAATGGATCTATCATGGTTGCTTGGATATGTTTATCTTTGTTTCATGTAACTGTTGGCACATTTTGTCGTATTTGAATAAGACTTGGATTTTGGCATACTTGTGCATCAAGCTTTCTATTTTCGCTCTTTCTTCGTATGCCAGCTAGAGGAGCCTATGACATGGAATCGGCTTCTGAGAAGCCTCTATTGGCTTTTTAGGGATGGGTTTTAGTTTTTCCAGGCTGGGATTGCTCTTTGGGCTTTGCATGGTTAATGGATCCAAAGAGCTGAATTCTTACCATCAGGGAGCTCCTTTGTTTTTTAGGTGCCCTAGCAGATGAAACGTTTGTTAATATAAAGAGTGGGGAGAGAGGAGCACGTTTCTCGATATTGTGGTTGATCTATTAGTGCATTTATTGCTCCTGTTCATGCCTTGCCCTAGATAGGGATAGGGGTCCGAGTGCTAATTGCTTTACTGTTGCTTAGAACCCTTTCGCTTAACAGTCCTTCGTGCATGTACAACACTCCTGAAGTCTTTGGCAAAGGTGTTGTTTGAAGATTTATGACTATTTTCAATCTCCTGGTTTTTCTTTTCATCTTGCTTCCGACTTTGTTTGCATGGGTTGTTTGGTTTGCGGTTACTTCGCTTTGTTCTTGCCTTCAACGTGTGTTCTTTAGCCTCCGATGCGTTTTGGGGACGAGCGTACACGAGGTTTTTAAGGATGCCTCAGAAGCCAAAAGGGGTGTGCGATGAGTCCTAAACTCATCTAGCACATCCCATTTTTCGCATAATGTTAGAAGTTTATAATAATTCATTTTAATCTTTTGAATTATGGAATATTCACCAACTTTTTTTTTTTGAAGGTTTAATAAAAAAAAGACAATTCAGCAAGAAATGAGAAAATTGGCTAGGGCAGAATCCTCTATCGTGACACAGTTTCAGAATGTCGCAATAGAATCCCAATGGACCGGTAGGAGTTATGTCGTAACAAGGATCAAGCTGAACTCAAGCCAAAAATGAAGACTATTGCGACATAATTTTTTATTGACTAACTGATTTCTGTCGTGACAATGGATTTTTATGTTGCGACAAAGATGGAGAAGTTCATAAAGAAGAATGTCGTGACATTCCTAACTCATGTCAGGGAACCTAATCAAGCGCATAGCGTGAAACTCATGTGCGACATCCTCCATACTCTATCATGACGCAAAGAATTGAAGAGATAATAGAAAGTGGCAAAACAATGGAATGATTAAGACAAAATTCTGCGTAATTTTCACCATGTTACAAGCGAGACATTTGACATAGCCAAGACCAAAAGGTGGAGTCATATGTCGCGACAAAGAAAATTATGTCACGACCACATTTATTCAAAGTCGGCCAATGAATAAAGACTTTGCCGCCCAACAAAATTTTAAGTCGCAACACACACAACATGAGGTTGAAGTGAAATCTGTTGCAACAAAGATGGCTACTGTCACAACAGAAGTTGAGAAGAAAGACACAAAAACTTATGTTGCGACATAGTAAAGAAAACAAAGCAAAAATCTCTGTCGAGACAAAAGAAGATTATGTCGCGACAATAAAAATTGTCAAGTAAGAGATTTCTGTCACGACAAAGAAGTTTTTTGTCGCGACATAAAATGGAAGAGACACGAGATCAAGCAAGACAAATATGTCACGACAAAGACTTTAATGTTGCAAGAAATAGTTCAGCGATGGCCCGGAATCAAAGGCGATTGGAAATTGCGACAAAGAAAAAAGTACGTGTGACGATGGGCGAGCAACGTTGAGAAACTCTGTCCTGTGATGTTTTACTCAATCGCGACAAAGGTTGAAAATAACCACAAAGAGAATGTTGCAACACTCTTTACTACGTTGCGACAATGAATGAAGAACTCAAGGCAAAATTTTGTCACAACAACTGGAAGCTAGGTTGCGACATAAAAGAAAGCAGAAGATTAAAAAAAGAAAGTAGAAAGCTAGGTTGTCACAAAAATTCTATGTCGCGACACAAAAATTTTATGTCATGACACAAAGCAGCGCAACAGAAGGAAACTCAGTTGCGACAAAGAATTTGCTGCCGCGACACACTATTCAAGCTGCAAGGTACCCAAGAGCATAAAAATATGTCGCGACAAAAATTGCATGCCAAGACAAGATGCTGGGCGATAGAGATGAAAATTTTGTCGCGGTAGAACTTTCTATGTCACGACAAAGTTACTAATTATACCAGAATTTTTGGGGATCCATAATTAGTGCCTAGAAGTGTGGCCCATCATTTGAAAATCTATAAATAGACGCATCTAGGGTACTGTGATCAACTTGCGTCAAACTAGGAACTTCTGGGTAACTGGAGACTCTTGTATATTATTTTTCTTTTATTTTTATTTTCTTTTGTTTAATTTTTAGAGTGGCATTTTAGCTAGTTCTTTTTGGGATTGAGCAGATAATGGGTGTGAAGTTTCGAGGAGAGTTGGGTTCATTTACCATGGAAATTTTGTTTTTCATTCTTTATGCAGTTTAATGAATTTGGAAAATTTATGAAGTTCATTTATTTCAGTTCGTTTGCAATTTCAGTGAATTTACCTAATCAGTTAGTCATTGTTATTTGTGATCCATCTTTGAAAAATTGAGTTCCATTTGGGAATGGATCGTCTTTAGTGTATTTTACGCTCGACTTGAAAGATGGTCATAGTTCGAATGTTGGATTTATTTAAGTGGTATTGGTATTCTGACTACTTGTTGAATATTGAGTAGCTTGTACCTAGAAAGAATTTATTATCTTGCTCTAATTTCGGGAAGCCCTACGAGTGACAAAGAGATGGAATTCTTGAGAGTGTGGAGCGAGTTACTTGGGGAGTATGTTAGACCTAATATTATGGAACTACCGAACTACGACGGAATCACTTAAGATAAGATATTCTTACTCCTTAGTTTGAGATAGTTGGATGATATCAATTTAATTGATCGAGAGTTTCTCCTCAATCCGATGAGAGGATCACTTTAGGCAGAGTATTAGCATAGATCCCAATCAAGAAATAGAGAGAGAATCTTATCAAATTAGAAGTATGAGTTACGATTGGAGAAGGCGATATTGTCTTAGGGGCGAAGTCACAGTCTAAAGAATGGGTATGAAATCTTAAAAGGAGGAAAAACACGAATCTTAGAAAGAGGTTTCTATTTTACAAGTAACTAATTAGACCCATGTATCCGAAAGGAATACGGATCTCTAATTAGTGAAATGTATGGTTTATGGAGAAATCAAAACTATACTTCCTTGCATCTTTGACAAGTTCAAATTTCAAACTAATGGCTGAACTATGTTAGAAAATGATGTAGAAATTCATAATTAAACATTGATCTATTTCCCAGTGTTACTTTACCCAGTGAACTTTCCAATCCATTTAGTTGAATTCTTTTCATGTAGTTATAGAGATTTATCTTGTTTTACTATTGCTTAAGTTTAGAAAAAAATTATTGGAGTTCAAATAGTAAGGATCTTGAGTGGATGGGGTACTTAATTTTTAGATTTATCATCAATCCTTGTGGGAATGATATCTGGACTTAAATCCATTTTATTACTTGCATGACCTGTGCACTTGCAGTAATTTAGACCAAAATCAAATTTAATGGGTCATTTCTCTTTTAAAAAAAGGGCTAAACACATTTTTATCCAAATTTAGTCAATCAAGTTTATGGCATTTCAACTGGGGACTAAAAAGTCATTGGATGGAATTGTTAATTATTTCATCAGATTTGGTCTATGTTTAAAAATCAGTCAAAGCGAGTTTTGTAACATTCTAGGGATTGAGGGAAAATATGAATTTAAATATCAATATTCCAACCGAAGAGAAAATTGCTAATTTGGACATTTTTCTTTATTTTATCATAAATTCCAAAAAATCACAAAAATAGTTTTTAACAACTCAGCTACTGAAAAATTTTATGAGCTTAATTGGACATAGCTGTTTTCCATAGATTTAATGTGATCTCATGTGTTTCTATTTCAGGAAGATCTACATGCATAGAAAACGAGACGGAGATCTTGCCTTTGGATCACAGTTTGGAGAGCAGAAATTTAGGGGAAAGTTAAGGTGTTGAAGCGACAAATATGGCAAATCAAAGAGAAAGAATGCAACATATTCGAAAAGAGACGGCGAGAGACCTCGAGGCGAATGACGCTATAAGGACTTTTGGAGGTCAGTGATTCAAGATGAATACTCTACTGTGACACAGCCTGCTATTGAAGCCAACTAGTTTGAATTGAAGCAAGCTTTGATCACAATGAATTAAATAACACCCGATATCTGAGCATCTAGTGAAGATCAGTAGGAATATGGGAAGATTCATGAGGATGGCTAGTCTGATCAAGTTGAATGAGGGTCGGACCGAGTGATCAGGCTGCGGCTATTTCCATTTTCACTTTGAGAGATGTGGCCTTAACTTGGTTTGAGTCACTGCTAGTTGGATCAGTGAACAATTGGGAAGAGTTGGTGGAGGCTTACATGAGCAGATTCTTCCCTCTTGCCCTCACTTCTGAAAGGAGAGGGGAAATTATAGTTTTCAAGTAAGGAGAGGATGAAAGTCTTTACAATGCATGGGAAAGATACAAAAGATTGCTGAAAAGATGCCCCATTCATGGAATAGAATTTGACCGCTAGATGGATTTTTTTATCATCGCTATGAATTATACCTCGAAAATTTATAATTGATGCGCTTCTTTATGGAAACTTTAAGAGAAAAAAGTGCGAGAGCCATGATTGATAGAAAGATCTTACCAAATGTAACTATAAAGCTCCATACGAGAGCCGGGAGCGACGTGAGGCCCGAAAGTCGTGGATGCTAGAGATGAATCAGATGACTGCCATAGAGGAAAAATTAGATGCATTGATGAGAAAAATGGGGAATCAGGAGAGAAGAATGCACTCAGCAAATGAAGTGGAGTTGATGAAAATGAGAAGAGAAATAGTGCTAAAGGACTAACCCGCAGGGTCCTATCAAGTTGAGAAGGCCACAGTATCTGTGCTCTTTAGAGATTCTGATTTTATACCTTTCGACTTTGCCGACTCATTCACACTAGTACTCAGGAACCATGAGGAATTTCTCATATGGGAGAGGGAGCCGCAGCAAGGTCATAGACACAGGCGAGTACTCTTTAACCTTCTTGCTTCCCTGCAGGACAGCCATGAAACCAAGCAACAACAGCAAGGAAGTCGAGAGGCGAGAAAATCGGAGACAAGCGGAATCTTCTTCCTTTGAAGAATGAATCTTGGAGACTTTCATGGGAGAAAATAAGAAGGCTGTTAAAATCCATGATCAGAAATTTGATGATCTGCATGACATTTTGAAACAACACAAGCTGTGTTTCAGGCCAATACTAATGCCTCTTTGAAGAATCTGGAAACACAAGTAGGGCAACTAGCCTTAAATATGCGAGAATAAATCGGATGCATTTCAGTGACCTGAGGAAAAATCTAAAAGGATTGTATGGAATTACACTAAGTGGAAGGGAGATAGAAGGCGGAAAGAAAGAAGAAAGAAAAGTGAGGAGAAGAAATTGGAGAAGGCAGAGCAATACGAGTTAAAGTGGGTGAAGAAGAGAGAAGTGCAAAAATGCGACAAAGCGACAAAGTGAGGAGTTACGAAGAAAAGAAAGGGTTCAAACACAAGGCCTCGAGTCCATTCCCTCAAAGAGGCTGCGAAAGGCTAAAGTTGGAAGAGTAATTCTCGATTCTTGAACATGTTCAAGAAATGGAGATTAATATCCCTTTTTTTCAAAGGCATTGACTCGGAAATGCCTCATTGTGCTAAATTCGTAGAAGGATCTTTTGAGATGGAAAAGAAGGGTGCTAAGAAGGAGTAGTGAGCCTAACAACAGCACGTGGTGCGGGTTATTCGAGGTCCTTACGGGAGAGATCGGGATCGGGCGGCTTCACTGTCCATATTCACAATAGGGAGTCGAGGATGGGAAAAGCCTTTACAATGTGATTTTGGAGCCAATATCGACTTGATGCCTTTATACGTAGTTAAAGAGATTAGAAGTTTGGGGAACTCTCACTCCCACAGCCCATGACTTTAGCCCAGATGGCTGATAGAACCTTAGCTCAACCTGAGGGTATTCTTAAGGTTGTGCTTATCAAAGTGGGAGAGTTCATCTTTCTAGTGGACTTTGTGGTTATTGATATTGAAGAAGGCAAACAAGTCCCTCTATTGTTAGGAAGACCCTTCCTTGCTACAGGAGCAACTTTGATAGATGTGAAGAAAGGAGAGCTTACTCTAAGGGTTGGAGATGAGGTAGTGCACTTCAATCTCAATCACAGTTTGAAACAGCTAGAATTTGACAATGTTGATTGTAAGATTGTAGAAACAAAAGTACCCATCGGTTCTGAACTGATAAATGATTGTATGATTCATAATTCAATGAATGAAAATGAGATGAATTTCAAGTATCTTGATGTTCTTGATGTTGAATTTAAGACTCGATTTTGAATCAAAGTAGTGCTGATGTTGATGAAAGCAGTATAGAAAAATGTAGTAATGAGCGAAAGCGAAAGAAAGCAGCTTGGCTTCAAAAGAGGTTAACCTTGAAGGAATTTCCCAATCAATTTAAATATGCTTTCTTAGAACCAGAAATAGAAAAACCAGTTATTATTTGAAATTTTGCATTAGTGAATGCGAAGAATAAAACTACTTGAAACTCTTAGAAATACAAGGGAAGCGGTGCACGGTCTATAGAAGATTTACAAGAATAAGTCCCTTCCCATATGCATGCACAATATCCTTTTAGAGGATAATGCAAAGAACCTCTATTGAACATCAAAGAGACTGAATCCAGTGTGAAAGTTGTCGGAAAGAAGTTTTGGTAATTTGAATCACGAGGCTTCATGTGCAATCCTCAAACATCCCTTAGGTGAGCCCGGTTCTCATGGTTCGAGAAGGGTGGATGCCTTGTGATTAAGAAATGAGAAGAATGAATTAATTCCTACAAGAAATGTAATGAGGATGGAGGGTGTGTATAGACTGAGGAAAACTAAACAAACTGCTGCAGGAAGGGATCTGACTATCCTCTGCCTTTCATTGACGAATCTTTGGATAGAAGTTAGCGGGACACCCACATTCTTGTTTTCTTGATGGATATTCTAGTTATAACGGTGCTATATCCCGTGGATCGGAGAAAACTACATTTACATGTCCTTATGGAACTTTTGCTTTCAAAAGGATGCCATTTGGATTATGTAATCTGCCTTACCTTCAAAGATGCATGTTATCATATGTTCTCGAGTTGGTGGAAGAAATTTATGGAAATCTTTATGGATGACTTCTCGGTATATGGATCCGAGTTTGAGGGTGTTTGGAAAATTTAAATGAGTACTTTAGAGGTGTTAAGACAAAATTTGGCCTTAAGTGGGAAAAATCATCCATTTCCTTGGTAACACTAGGGTATTGGCTTGGGACCACCAAGAATTTTTGCGGTGGATTAGAGTAGAAACCAAAGCGAGTTTCTTTCATTGAAACTCCTCTTACTATGATAAAAGGGATAAGAAGTTTCCTAGGACATCTTTGGTTTTTTATAGAAGATTCATAAGGACTTCTAAAAAATCTCTAGACCATTATCTTGATTAGAAAGATGCAAGGTTTGATTTTGATGGATGTATGGCTGCATTTGATGAAATTAAATCCAGGATTAGTTCCTGACACACCCATCATGGTAACACACGATTGGAACAAAAATTTAAAAATTATAGTATGATGCTAGTGATTATGAAATGGGAGCTGTATTGAGATAAAGAACATAAAAGATATTCAAGGCCATATACTATGCCAACAAAGCCTTCAACGAAGCATAAGAGAATTACTCTACAACTGGAAAAAAATGTGGGTAATGGTGTTTGCTTGTGAAAAATTTAGGCCTTACATATTGGGGTCCCATGTTATAATACCTGCCCAGTCAATGCTGCTTACATCCTCCGATCGCGAAAAGAAAGATGCGAGCGAGCGATCGGATGGGTATTATTCTTATAAAGTTTGATGCGGAAATTAAAGACAAGAAGGGTAGTGACAATGTGATAGCTGATCACTTGTCTAGATTGGAAAAGACTATTGAAGAAGAAAAAGGAAGTGAATTAGAAGAAAACTTTCCTGATGAGCAATTGTTTTTGTTATTAGTCGAACACTGATATCGTGTGTAGATTACTTAGCTTGTGAACTTATTGTGAAGTAGATCTAAACTTATATTTTTAATCTATTTTCTAGCATGCTTTCAAACGAGTTTTAAGATATATTTTTTATGCAAAATGTAGATATTCATCAACTTTGTGTTTTGCGAGGCAATTATTGAAAAATAGAATCTGACGAAAAAAACAAAAAGATGAAAAAGCACACCAGTTTTAGTCACGACCCTAATTTTTCTATGTAGTGACCTGAATGCAAAAATGGCTGAAACTGTAATAAGCGGTATGGAAACTCTATGTTGCGATAAAGACTAAATCGAATAAAAATTTGAAAAGAGATTTCTAGGTTGCGACCGTAATGTTTTTTGTCGCGACATATTTGAAGAAGATTTTAAAGGAAGTTTGTCGCGACAATAAGAATCTTTTTGACATACTTAAGGTAAATGTGAAGAAATTGTCCAGCGACATATTATGTCACATGTCACAAATCAAAAACAACACAAGTCAGCTAAGACAAGTGTTTTATCTTTTGTGACAAAGTTCTGGAACGACCATTTCGAAGGGTTGTGTGCAACAGAGAAAATCATGTCGACGCTTGTTATGAGTTTACAACATTGAAGGCGGGGAATTTGGTGTGACATAGAGGGCTATCGTGACAATAAAAGCTATGGAAGGATTAACCCCTCTGAAGTAATCAAGTTGCAGCTCTTCCCTTTTTCACTGAGAGATGTGGATGAAACATGGTTTGATTCATTGCTAGTGGGATCAGTTAACACTTAGGAAGAGTTGGTGGAGGCCTATGTGAGCAGATTTTTTCCTCTAGCTCTAACTGTTGAGAGAAAAGGAGAAATAATTGTCTTCAAGCGGGGAGAAAATTAGAGTCTTTACAATGCATGGGAGAGATTCAAGAGACTGTTAAAATAATGCCCTATGCATGGGATAGATCTGACCACTCAGATGGATATTTTCTACCATGCTGTGAATTATGCCTCCAAGGGTATAATTGATGCATCCTGTTGTGGAGCTTTTAAAAGAAGAAATGCAAAGGAGGCAAGGTAACTGATTGAAGACCTTGCTAAATGCAAATACAAGGCTCCATCTGAAGCTTCAAGGAGCAGCAGCAGACTGAGGGGAAGCCGTCTTATTGGACTAGATAGAATGACATCCATAGAAGAAAAGCTGGATGTAGTTATGAACAAAGCCCAGAATGATAAGAGAAAATAATGCATCTTGCACATGAAGTGGGACGGTAAAAGAAGGAATAAGAAATAGTCTTGAGGAGGACATGTAAGAGCCCCGAGCCCTATCGGGTTGAGAGGCCGCGATACCTTAATGCAAGCGGGGCTACACCTTTAACCACCAACCGACACATGACACACACTACACACCAGCACTGAGGAACCATGAAAGCATTTCATATGGTGGAGGAGCACAACAAGGCCCCATACCTGGATAGAATTACCATCAAGCTTATGCTCAGCCTGGGTCCCAATAGCACCAACAACAGCAGTATCATAGAGATAATGGAGGAGAATATTAGGGTCAGAAAAGGACTTAATCTTTTAAAGATCAGACGTTGCAGTTCATGGGGGAAAACAAGAGGTTGCTGGACATACATGAACAAAAGTTTGCTGAGATAGCAGCATTCCAAGCAAACACAACTGTGTTTCAAGCCAACACCAATGATTCTTTGAAAAATGCAGAATGCGAGATAGGGGCGGTGGCCACCCCAACCATACGAGAATCGATCCGAAGTTCATTTCAGAGTGACCTGAGGAAGAATCGAGGGCATAAGCGAATTTACTCTGGGTGGCGAGATTGGAAGGGAAGAAATGAAAGAAGGGAACCAACGAGGAAGGAAAAATATGAAGACATTGGGGAACACTTTAAGTAGCATAGCCTAAAGACTACAGGGGAAGAGGAAGCAGCAAAGATGCAACCATAGATAAAGGTGGAAAAAGAAAATCCAGGGAAAAAGGAAGAGGTTAAGGCTTATGAACCTGAGTTCCATTCCTAAGGTTACTTGACAAAGTGAAGAGTAATTCCCTAAATTTTGGAGACATTTTAAGAAGATGAGGAATCATTTCCCTTTCGAAGCATTGACTCCGATACCTCTTTATCTTAGAAATTTATGAAGGGATGTTGAGTAGAAAAAGAAAAGATTGTTGAAGAAGGAATAGTGAGCTTAGCGGCAGCACCAGCGATTGTAGTAGTCGAGGTTCTTTACGGAGAAGATGTAGGATCAGGGCTGACTTCACTATGCAATGAGTGGGCATGCGTGTGGGAGGAAAAGCGTATATGTGATTGGAGCCGGCCATCGACTTGATGCTATGCGCAACAAAAAGACTAAGTTTGGGGCAACCTCTCCTGACCACTTGTGCCACCAAATGCCAGGACATAACTGGCCCATCCAGGGGTCATTTTAGAAGATAATGTTGATCAAAATTGAGAAAATTGTTTCCCGGTGAATTTTAATGATCATTGACGCTAAAGGAGAGACAAACAAGTCCCCGCTGCTGTTAGGAGGGCCTTTCTTAACACTTGGAGCGACTTTGATTGATGTGAAGAAAGGAGGTAGCTCTCGGGTTGGAGATGAGCGTTGCACTTCAATCCTAAATCACGATTTAGAGCTTGACCTAAACTAGTGATCTTTGAATGTTGAGATTGTAGAAATGAAAATTCCCAACTGTTTTGAATTGATGAAAGATTGTTATTTCTAGAATTCAATGAATGAAAATGAGAAAAAATTTTAGTATCTTGACTGACTTGAGTTCCATTTAGGACCACACAATGTTAAATTCATAATGTACTCGTGTTGAAGAAAATAATGCAGAAAAATCCGTGATTATAAAGAGGAAGAGTGGTAAGAAAACACAAGTTCAAGAGGTTTGATTCTCGAATTACGAACATTTGAAATACTTCTTACTGACCAGAAAAGGAAACCAGTCATCATTGCAATAGGATTGACTGAGCTTGAAGAACAAAAACTACTTAAGGCTCTCAGAAAATATAAGGAAGCAATAGCTTGGTCTATAGAAGATTTGAAAGGAATCAGTCCTTCTATCTACATGCATAAGATTCTGATGGAGGAGAATGTTAAAACCTCTATAGAACATCAAAGAGGGTTGAATCCAGTAATGAAAGAAGTATTGAAATGGCTAAAGGCATGCTTCATCTATGCAATCTTAAACAGCCCTTGGGTGAGCCCAGTTCATGTGGCTCTAAAGAAGGGAGGATTCGCTGCAATAAGAAATGAGAAGAATGAATTGATTCCTACTAGAACTGTGACAGGATGGAGAGTGTGTATGGAAGTATAGAAAACTAAACAACTGCTACCAGGAAGGATCATTATCCTCTACCTTTCATTGACCAAATCTTTTGGGCCAGTTGGCTAGGACACTCCATTATTGTTTTCTTGATGGATATTGGTTTGCAGCAGTTACAACCGCCCAAAGGATTAAGAGAAAACTACATTTACATGTCCTTATGACACCTTTGTTTTTAGAAGGATGCCTTTTGGACTATGTAATGCTCTTGCCACCTTTCAAAGTGTATGATGTCTATGTTTTTTGATTTGGTGGAAAAAGCTATGGAGATATTTATGGATGACTTCTCAGTATATGGATCCAGTTTTGAGCATTATCGAAAATTTAAACGATCGTCGGATGTGTCGAGACAAAAATCCCAGCTTTGAATTGGGAGAAATGTCATTTTATAGTAGCAGAAGGTATTGTAAGTGAGGCCTGAGATTCTGTTGTTAGATTGGAAGTAAAAGACCCGAGCAAAGTTATTTTATTCTCGCTCTTAGGCCACCTACAACGGGCAAGGGGATAAAGAAGCTTCCTTGGACATCTTTGGTTTTTATAGAGAAAATTCATAAGGACTTCACCGAAAATCTCGGACCATTGTATGAAATGGAAAAGATCACGAAATTGAATTTTGATGAATCAAATACGAATCTGTTGATGATATTAAATCCAAATTAGTGACAGCTCCCATCATGTTGACACCTGATTGGAACAATGATTTTGAGATTATGTGTAATGCCAGTGATTATGCAATGGGAGCTGTATTGGGACAAAGAATTAAAAAGATATTCAAGGTCATATACTATGCCATCAAAACCTTTAATGAGGCACAAGAGAACTACTCCACCAGAGAAAAGGAGATGCTGACAATGGTGTTTTCTTGTGAGAAATTCAGGCCTTATATATTGGGATCCCATGTTATAATACACACTAATCATGCTGCAATAAAATATCTAATGGCAAAGAAGGAAGCCAAACCAGGACTAATCAGATAGGTATTGCTGCTACATGAATTTGATCTTGAAATTAAAGATAAGAAGGGTAGTGACAATGATAGCGAATCACTTATCTGGGCTAAAAATGAATCTTTGCAGGATAGAAAAGGAAATGATAGTAGAAAATTTTCTGATGAAGTATTTATTTTGTTGTCCCGAATCAAACACCGGTATCATGATATTGTCAATTATTTAGCTTGTAGATGATACCACGAATTGACTACCACTAGAAAATTGAAGCGATTACGAGATATTATATTTGGGATGACCCTCACTTGTATAGAAGAAGTAGATGTAGTCATAAAGGTCTTTCCGAGAAACGAGCGAGGTGTGTGGAGAAATGTCATGCATCACCATTTTAGGGACACTTTGCGGGAGACAAACCTGACCCAAAAAAATTCTTCAATCGGGTTTATTGGCCAACTCTATTCAAGATTGTTTGAATAGGTAAAGAATATGTGATACTTGTTGAGAGCTGAATGACATAAGCGAGAAGAAATGAGATGCCTACCAGTATTTTGAGTGGTCTTGATTTTTGATGTTTGGGAATAGACTTCATGGGACCCGCCTCCATCATTTATTAATATATACATTCTCCTGGCTGTATTATTTATGTATCCAAATGGGTGGAAGCAATAGCTTGTCCCAAAATGATGCCATAATAGTAGTAGGGTTGTCTGAATAAATATCTTAAGCGATTTGGGCGCTTTGAGCCATCACTTCGATATGAAGCCATTTTGAAAATAAAGTATTTACAAAACCACTTGAGCAAATATGGGATCAAACATATGATGGGATTATTATCACCTTCAATCAAATGGGAAAATGAGAATTTCAAATAGGGAGATAAAAATTATGGAGAAAAGCAGTTAATACAATGAAAAGATTGGTCTCTAAAAGCTAGATGAGGCCTTTGTGGGCTTATAGAACTGCTTACAAAACTCCATGGAATGTCCCATACATAATAGTATTTGGAAAATCTTGTCATCTCCGCTAGAGGCGGAATACAAAGCTATGTGGACCATCGAGCGAATTGTGACTTCCAGCGCAAAGGAAAGAGCTACTCGAATAAGATGGCTTGGAAGAGTGAAATGAAACATAGTAATGCAAGAATCTACAAAGAAAAGACCAAGAGGTGGCATGATCAAAAGATCCTAAGGAGAGAATTCAAGGCAGGAGAACAAGTTCTCTTATACAACTCCAGGCTTAAGCTATTTCTAGGGAAATTGAAATCAAGATGGAGTGGTCCCTACATGGTGATAACTAGTACACCCTTTGGAGAAGTAATACTAAAAGATGAATCTGGAAGTGAATTCAAAGTAAATGGTCAGAGACTGAAGCACTACTTTGGAGGAAGCATAAATGAAGTAGATCCAAATTTTAAAAAGGGAAAAGAGTTTCTTTGAAAATAAGGCCAGATTCACAACAAATGTAAAAATTGGGACATTAAAAGTGAGAGCAAGCTTCTTGAGATGACTCAAGCGAGGAAATTAATTTGAATAGTTTGATTATTGATGATTACTTTTATAATTTAAGGTTTTAGTTTTAAATTGTTATAAGTATATTTATGTAATTTGATAATTTGCTGAATTTTTTTTAGGAACAAGGAATTGGAATTGGAATTGGAGGTCATTAGAAAGTAGAATATCTCAAACTGAAATATGCAATAAATAACTACAAGGGGAAGTATTTCTAATTCCCTCAACTTGGTTTAATGATAATGCATATTTGAAGTTTTGGGGAGCTTGATGCCAATTGCTTGAATGCCTTGTTGAATATTTTGATGAATGATGCTGATGTTAGAAAGAGATTTGTTGTTCATACTTGAATTGAGGTTCTTTAATGTTTAATATTTGTTTTCTCAAGTATGATCTAAGGGGATGGACTTATTGAATGATGATTAGGAGTGGGTTGAATGGTTAAAAGTATGAAAATGTAAGAAGAAATTTTGAGTGAATAGAATTATGTTCTGTGAAATAAGTTATGTCGTTATGCCCCAATTGAGCTTTGTAGCGACATTGGTCATTTTAACATGCTTCTTTTGTCAAACAAGGTCAATGTAAAATAGAGCTAACAAAGTTGTGTCGTAACAATATTTTCCTATGTCGCGATAAGCGTGATGTGAACGTGAAATTTGTGTGCGATAAGGTTATATGTTGCGACAAAAAGTGCCAAATTTAAGAATCAAATGAAAAATTTATGTCGTGACATTGATTTTCTATGTCGCGAAATAAATTTAAAAAGGGCATAACTTCAGGTCAAAAATTTGTCACGACAATTAAAGAAGCATCACAATTCTAGCCATATAAATAGAAAAGTTCGAAGACTGAAGAGTCATCTACCTCATCATAATCAAACCTTTCAACCTCCCTCACCAATTCACTTACTTGTTTGAAACCCTAGATCTCTAAACCAATCTCTAACGATGTCTAAGCCCACAACCTTGATTTCAAACCTAAATGAAATCATGAGGAATATGCAGAGTTAGAGGATCAGACAGATCGAGCTACTCAGACAGTGGCTAAGCAAGCTGAGAAGGATGATGAAAATGAAGATTCTGGGTAGATAGTGGAAGAATTTGAGAGAAAGAAATGAAGAAACGGATCGGCGAACAAAGGCTAGCGTTGGGTCATACGACATGGCTTATATTTCTTGGAGAGATAAACTGCAACATAGAGACTTCATTAGGGAGAAAGGTTTTAACAAGTGTATTTCCCCCTTCCAAGAGCTGATAGAAAGAAAATGATGGCATCTTTTACTGCGAGCGAAGGCCTTGAGTTTGTAGATGTGATTAAAAAGAGTTTACGGCTAACATGATGGGAACTAGACGGCGGTTTATATCGGAGAGATGGGGTATCCTTATTGACAGATAAATCAAACATTCAATCTTCAGGAGAGGAAGGATGGATCTAAATTCAAAAGACTAGTTGAAGCACCTAACTTCTAGAAAATTGTAGATCTGTTGACTGATGGTAAAGGGAAGTGGAATGCCA
The DNA here is from genome assembly GCA_016808115.1 of Tetrastigma voinierianum. Classification (NCBI taxonomy): domain Eukaryota; kingdom Viridiplantae; phylum Streptophyta; class Magnoliopsida; order Vitales; family Vitaceae; genus Tetrastigma; species Tetrastigma voinierianum. The sequence goes on along the minus strand of JAEQBH010004148.1, from coordinate 341,345 downwards.
CAAGGAGGAAGCCGCATGAATCCATCGTCGGGGCATTGGCGAAATGACAAGAAGTTTGGTTTTCTTCTTAAGTTCGATCGTTTCTACCCTCGAACATTTATGCATAGTCGAGGAGAAGACGAGTTTTGATCCTATGCCATCATCGAGGGATATAAATTTAGTATGGGCAAGTTGATTGCAATCTCAATCTGAGCTACTACGAGAGGAGGATACAAGGGTTAATCCCACACCCCAAGGCTGATATCGTTTTGTGTATTTTCGTGGTGTCCAGGAAGAATTGGGAGAAGGAAAGAAGAAAGCGCCACAAAACATCTTCCTTGACCTCTTTGGAATCAAGAAAGGGCACAGAAATGAGCGGGGAGAATCGGGTGGAAGTTGTTCAAGAAGAAGAACCGTGAGTGACGCTATAGCTGAAGAGATGGAAACTCACAGGCTCCCACCAGAAGGTAGAGAGTGCGACCCGGTGCTACCTTACTCGAGGTGAGACCAGTCACGTCAAGAGGCATCTTCAAGGCTACGAACCTCTAGGGAATAACTCTGCTGTCCTTGAAATGCTTAATGCCGGGAAAGAAAGGAATGGAAGAGGAATGACCGGCTTAAACTCCAGAGTCTGACTCGGGGATGAGTATATGGAGAATTTGAGTTGAAAGGGAGGGGATCAAAACTTGGAAGAGGCCACACAAGCACGGGGATGAAGAATGGAAAGTGAAGCGGGAACAAAGGGAGCAGGCTCGATTAAGGCGAAGGCAAAGAAGATGCCTTTATCTTTTAGCAGCTAAAAAGAGAAAGTGAGCTATTTAAAATCATGAAGGAAGGGAGGGCTATGGAAAGACATGCTGCGAAGGCGAGATGCCTTTGGAGTATGCATGTGAGGAACATCGAAGGAAATTAGAGCTTTATCGAAAAAGGGACAAGGTGGAGGGCACCTTTGAACTATAGGAAGTGTTGGATAGAAAGCCTGGATGATGAGCCAAACTTGATCAAGATGTACTTTGCACTTGAGGTGAATTTGAGAGACACTGAGATTCTAGTAGGCAGACAAAATGAATTGATGAAGTAATTGGCTACTACTTGATGGAGTGTGCATCTTGAAACAAAAGTGGAGAAGCAGAGTAAAATCAAGACAGCCCTGAGTCCCGATTCACAGGTTTCGCCCTGGTTGCATATAAGCTAGACCAATCAACCACCCTCTTCCCATAGGCATGATGAAAAATATCTCACCCTATTGTTCTATCTCCTCATCCTCTCTGTACTCGATGTCCAGTCATCAAAATAGTCAATAAAATAAAGAATTCTTTGCAAATTCTGTGTTCATTTGTGTTTTTGATTGTTTGGTGTAGCTTTGCTTAATTTTCTTTGTTTCATGATTGATAATTAGTTAGTTGAATAAAGAAGAAAGCAACTACCTGAATCAAATTATTTAATTGCTGCAACATGTTTGGTTGAAATGAATTGATGAAATTGTGGTTGTGTTGGATTGATTTGAGCTGAATGCAAGATCAAAATGAACTTCTTGACTTAATTAAAAACAACAATAACGAATCTCAAGCGAACAAACCATTGATAGATGCATTGGGGTAGGATGAAATAAATGGAAATGGAAAGTTGTAAGGTTATGAATAAATGTGTTGAACTTCAAGATTAAGGAAGGTTTTACTAAATTGATGGAACAAATAAAACTTAGAATTTTGTTTGATGTAAACAGTTTGATCATAAAAATCAGTAATTTTGCGTAGTCCGCCGGTAACTTCTGGAAAGAATTGTGCAGAGATTAGAGACATCTTACGGGATCCATCACAGTAGACTCTCCAATGTCCTAGAACTTGTTAGATTATTAGTCAAGGAGAAATCCTAGGCAATACAACTAACAAGAAATTATCTAGGCCATCCTTGGAAGTTTGAGCCTTTCAAAGCCTACCCATATGATATGCATAAGCATATACTTTGGATTCCTTATTGGGCCTATAGCCAAATCATTATCAACCAACAATAGAAGCCCGATCCCTTCCTTACATCTAATCCTACGATAAGAACCCTTATTTTGCCCCGGATCCATGGAATAGAAGTACATAAAGGACAGAAGAGGACAAGTTTGGGGAAATATTATTTCAAGTTGTGGAAGAGGATGATAAGGGTTGAGAAAAAAAAATCATAAAGATAATAAGAGATAAAGAAAGTGATGAAAGAAGCTGTGAAGAAAGAAAAAAACATCAAGAGGAATGAGTTGCTTGGTTTTGTAGCCTTCCTCCACGGAGCAATTAAGTTCTTAGGGGTGTTGACACCTAGTACCCTAATGCCAAATTGGTTTGGGGTTACTAACCCGAGTTAGTTAAGGGTGGTGAGAAAGCAAAAAGACCAACATTGCACCATTCAAAAACTTGATGACAAATGAAAAGTAGAAAAAGCTTCTAAAATAAGGAGAAAAGTTATCTTAAGGTGTGAGCTGATGAAAGAGAAAAAGATACGGTGAAGAATATTCAAATAGATGCACTAAGCACATTAGAAAGGTTGAGAAAATCAACGATAAGAGAAATCAAGGATATATCAAAAGGCAAAGAAATTAATAGATTGTCAAGAGTAAGGTAAAGTGGGCCTAAAATTGTCCCATTATCTACCCGATTGCAGACCGGACGTGATGAGAAGACCTAGTGATCACGAGAGGTCTTGTATATAGCACATTAGTGGATTAATATGACAAGCAAGCATATGGGTGAAAGAATGAAAGAATGCCAATTGAGTATTATCCCGGAAGGTATGGCGATATGCCAATGAAAGGCGGTGAAGACCGACTCACGCTCCGCAATCGGGATAATAATTAAATTATTTACACCTATTGAATTATTTATTTGGCTAGATTAACAATTGAAAATCTTTAGTTATAGATTGAAAGGCATATTTTAGGAATAATTTTACAACACCTTTGTTCACCTTGTCTGAGCTTTAAACATAAAAATATCCTTAAAAATAAAAGTTAAATTAATTGTTTGTGAGAGATTTTTTTCTTCTTTGCTTGGAATGAGGAAAACTTTCTTTAAGTTTAGAATTTGATGGAATCTAAAAACTCATATATTTTTAATCCATTTTCTGACATGTTTTCATGATTTAAGATCTATTTTATGCCAAAATATGGAGATATTCATCAACTTTGTGTTTGCAGGCAATTATTGAAAAAGGGAGAGAATCCAGGCGCAAAAAAACAAAGATTAAAAACACTTAGTTTTGGTCACGTCCTAATTTTTTTCTATGTGACAGAGGAAATGGAAACGGAGCAAAGAAACTATGTCACAGCCCGACAAATCTATGTCCTTGAAAAGACTAGTCGGAACTTCGAAATTTGAAAGAGCTTTCTAGGTCGTGTGTAAGTAAAGTTTTAATCGCGACATATTTGAAGAAGATTTTGAAGAAAGCTGTTGCAACAACCCTGAAATCTGTCGCAACATACTTAAGGTAAATGGTGAATGAATTGTGTCACGACATTATGTCCTATGTCGCAACATAAAAGCAGAAGACTAATGGATGAACTTTGTCGTGACAAGAGACAGATGCAATAAGTCATAGAAAATATAAAAGAAGGCAACACAGTCGGCTAAGACAAGTGTTTTTATGTTGCGACAAAGTTCTCGGGAACCAAACCGACTTAAGAAGGGTTATTGTCACATACGAGAGAAATCAATATCGCGACAACATTTATGAGTTTACAGCATTAGAGGGCGGAATTTCGATCGCGACCATATAAATTTGTATCAAACAATAAAAGCTATGGAAGGATGAAATTAGGTTGGGATGACAAGAAGAAGCAGGATGAGCAGGAAATGAGTGGCAACAGGATTTCTATCTCACAGCCAGCTCGTAGGCAACTAAGAACAAGAGAACAATCTCTGTCGCGACCATAAAGTTTTCTATCACGACATAAACGACTGAGGAATCAAAGAGATATTTGTTGCGAAACAGAAAACTCAGTCGCGACAGAGCAGACATGCTAAAAGAGGAAAATGTTTGTTGCGATAGAGAGAATTACGTCGCAATAGGATCCAGAAGCTGGAGGACATAAGAAGATGGTTGCAAACAAATTTTGTGTCGCGACACAAGATAATCATGTTGCGACACAAATAAGACTGCTACACCAAAGTTCTGTCCCGACATTATCAAAGTTTGTCAACATAACTCACGTAAAAGCTCAGAAATAAAGTCGCGACAGAAGATTATAAATTTCTGACGGAGGCGATAAACAAGGGACTTAAATTTATATCGCCTTGCTAGTTTTATGTCGCAATGAGTGATCGATTTGGAGCCAAACTTTTGGGGATCCACAATGCAACTACTGAAGTGAAGCCTAACATTGCAAAGTGCAGGCGCATACAGAGACCTTATGCCTGACCCGCAACTCAGGGGCCTTTGGGTAGTTGAAGACTCTTGTATATTTTTTCTTTTTCTTTTTCTTTTTTTTATTTTTCATTTTAGTGGATTTTGATTTAGTGTAGTTTATTTTGTTAGTTTTCCTTTAATTTTCTTGATTTAGGAATTATCTTGTGCGACTTAATTTAGGTATTTATTTATAAAATCTTCTTTTCATTTACTGTTGATTTAAATGGATTATGGAAATTTTCTGGAGTTCATTTCTTTCAATTTGTTCATGATTTCAGTGAATTTTTTTGATCAGTTAGTCATTGATATGAGTGAACTAGTATTGAAAAGTTAAGCTCACTGGAAATGGGTCTTTGATTATAGTCATTTTTCAGCATAAGGTGAAATAAAGCTTTAATTAGAATTCTTGAATTTATTTGATTGGTATTGTTCATGAATTTACTTGTTCTCAGTACTAGTACCGTATACCCAATACAAGGTGTTGTATCTTGCTCTGATTTACAGGAGTCCCTCTGAGGGACACATAGATGGAGAATCCTGAGAGCATAGAACAGTTCTTTGTGGGTATGGTAGACTAATACTAAGGAACTAATGAACTTTTATGGGTTACTCAGATAGATCACCAACTTACTCATACTTGAGGATAGTTGAATGAATTATCAGTTTGATTAATCAAAAGTTTCTCCTCTTTCTGATGACTTGATCTAGATCCCGTGTTAGCAAAGATCTAATCTAGGGATGGAAATCTTCATCAGAAGTGTAGGATGAGGTGTCAATCGAATTGGAGAAGGCTTGCAATATCCTGTCTATGGAAGCAAGAATTCTTTAGTCCTAAGATATGAGTATGAAGTACTTGAAAAGGAAAAATACTTAAATCTTAGAAAGAGGGTTACATATTACAAATAACTTATTAGAATCATGTATCAGAAATGAATATGAACCTTTAATCAGTGAAAAGTATGGTTAAGGGAGAAATCCAAACTATACTACCTTGCATCTTTGACAAACTCTGTTTTCCAATTTATGGTTGAGATATGAATAGAAAAGATGCAGAAAGTGACTATTACTAATTGATCCATGTCCAGTTTTGTCTCACTCGGTGAATCCTCAATCCTAGTTTTTATTAACCTTTACTTTTTGTATTCAGAAATTTAGTTTAGGACTACATTTCCAATCCTATTATCATCATAGCAGTGGAGTTCAAATAGAAATGATGTTGAGTAGTTGGAGTAGCTAGTTTTTGATTTATCATCCTTCCTCATGGGAACGATATTTGGACTTTAAATATCCACTTTTATTACTTGTACGACATGTGCACTTGCAGTGATCAAGACCACACACAAATTTTTAATGAGTCATTTACAAGAAGAACAAATCCACCTTTTCAAATATATGAAAAGTGGTCTTAACAAGTTTTTGGCGCTGTTGCCGAGGATTTGATAATAGTGTCATAAATTTGTATATAGACAGTGTTGGTAATAAGTTTTTGGAATTGTTTCTATGGACTGAACAGTTCAAGGGTGGCAGTACTAGAAATTTGGCATACACTGATCACATCATGCAGTTTGGTCTTAACAAGTTTTTGGCGTCGTTTCCGGGGACTTTAGTTTAGTCCTTGGTAGCCGTGTCTGAAAATTGGTCAACAAGTCATATGCCATATGACTTCAGCTACCAGTAGAAAAGGAAGTTGAGGACTGATAACATGTTCTATATTTGTGATGATCCACTACTTTTCAGAAGAGGAGCATATATTATTATCGGAAGATGTGTACTAGAAATAGAACAAGGTGAAATCATAGATTAATGTCATGCATCACCAACTGGAGGACATTTTGCAGGAGACAAAATAGCCTATAAAATTCTCTAATCAGATTTTTATTAGCCTACTCTATTCAAGGACTGTTTTGAATGGGAAAACATTGTGATAAATGTTAGAGAATGGGCAACATAAGCAAAAGAAATTAGGTGCCCCTGCAAGGAATTTTGGTGGTTGATTCGTTTTGGCTAAGTAGGTGTTCGGAATCAACAAAATTTATAACCTAGGATTCCTACTACGCGTAGCCAAAGCTCTTGTAGTATAGTAGAGATTAGAACAGGATGGGTTTTCTTCGTGAGAGAAGGATTCACAGTGCATTGAAAATGGTGTTTTCGTTGGTTTTATAGGGTTTGTGGAAAGCGGTGTGTGTGAATGGTTGAAAGGCCCGAATAGCGATGTATAAAGTTAAGAGAAATCCTTGAAGTCTCGGGCCACTGGGCTTAGGGTTCTAGGTTAACCAACATGTACTCGGGTCTTTATCCTCGCGTTGGGGAGCATGACATATAGTCATTTCCCAAACCGGATCTTCATTTAGCTTTAAAACCTAATCCCTAAGAGTTTTCCTTTTGAAAGATGGCATTTAATTAGGCATAAATGTTCCTAGCAGTGAAAACACATCTCAAAAACCTACCCTACAATAACTAATAGGTGACAACTAACTGGGCATTAGTGGATCTAGTGAAAGTATCCATTGAACCCAAAAAGCTTGCCAAATACACATTAGGGGAGAGCATGTAAGAGATTTTAACCTAAGGTGAGAAACGAGCCTGAAATACCCTTAAATACATACATGAAAGAGCATGAGAACATGCAGCTAAGCCCAAAATCAGCACCGAGTGGCCTTCCCCTTCAAGGATCAGGGGTTTTTGCGCTTATCCCTTGATTTGTCATCATCGAGGTGTTTAGCTGCAAAAATGCGAAAGTGAAGGGAGAAGAAGAGAAAATCACCAACAACAGAGGGAGAGGAAGCTTTGTGCCCAATTTCCTTGATTGATTGATGGAGTGACAAAAAGTTGATTTGATTACAAGCATGGCTGAGCTTATATAGGTGATTCGTGCCGTAATAGGATTTTGGATCAACAAAATTTATACCTAAATTCCTCCTGCTACTTAGTAGTAAAACTCACTGAGTATAGTGAAACTCTAAGTTGAACCTTTAGGATGGGTTTTCGTCTTACATATGATTTGTATAATGATCCAAAATGGTGAGGCTTTTGTTTGGATTTTGATTTGTTCAAAAACAGTGGATGTTGTCACTATGCTATTTGAAAGTAATTCAAAATAAAATGTAAAAAGAAGACCTTGAAGTTTCGGGCCCACTAGTTTGGTATGAGTAGGAGTTGCAAAGGTGTCCTGGGTTTTCGCGTTAGGAAGATGACATATAGTCATCTCTCCCAGAGCAGATCTTTATTGCTGAAACTAACCCTTAGTACCATTCCTATTTGAAATATGGCATTTACTGAGCATTTAATGTTCCTGTAGTTGAAATCCAGCATTTAACCTACCCTCGATGGCTCGTAAATGACATCTAATGGATGTCAGTGTATCTCTTTATTAAGAATACAGAACCCTAAAGAAACTTGCCGAGTGTGAACAAAGAAAGTACATCAAATAGCTTTTAAGCCTAGTTTGAAAGTTTGAAACATAAATACCCGGTATACGCCGTGGAGAAAACAGGAGAACACTGTAGACCTCATCCACCTACTGTAGCCCTCCCCTCTTCCAAGGTTTAGAGGCTTTAACCAAACATCCTTTGAGTTTATCATCCTTAAGGGTGTGTTTGGTTGCCTAAGAAAATGAGAGAAAGGGAGAGAGAGCGAATATAAGGGGCCCAGCAGGCTCGTAATGGAAATGCCTTGATGAATGGTTAGGTTACAAATTGTTCATAAAATGACATATAGCCTTACAAAGGTGAAAATACCAATTTATCCTTAATATTATCATTCTGGTGAGGTAGAGATGGAAAAAACAAAAAACGGGGTCGTTTGTACCCAAAAACAGGAAGCAGGAAGTTTCGCTATAGTAGAAAATTTCGCTATGTAGTGAAATTTTCGCTAGCATAGCGAAATTTCGCTATGTAGCAAAAATGCACTACATTGCGAAATTTATTCATAATTGCGAAAATTTAAGCTGTATGTATAGCGAGAATTGCACTACATAAGTGAAAATTTAAGCTATTCTGCAATTCACTTGTCTTCTCTCCTTTGCATCTTGCATATTCAACTTTGCATCCAACTTGTTTTATCTTCAATTCCTTCATTCAGGCTTACAGTGTAATCGAATATAAATCATACGAACTTCGGTGTAAATATTTCTGACTTGCGATGTGCTTAGCTTGATATGGTAGGATAGGTTTATGAAACCTGTAAAAACTACCACAAACAGCCTCGAAATACAATCATTAGTACCAAAGGGACCTAGACGTGTCAATTGGCTTAATTAATATGATTAGTACACAAAAAGCACTCAAAACCTATCTTAAGTAGGGTTCAAAATAGCACTTTTTGGGTACTAGTCACCTCCCAATAGATACATTCTTGAGTCGTATGATACGAAATGTCCTTGACGAGAGAGCAACATGTGAGGTCAAAAAGGTTTGTAAAAGTAATGCATAGCCTACGATGAGAATCACGAAAACCTGAACTAATAACCATCACGAAAGAATGAAAACTATACCGCGTTAACTGACCAACAAGCTCCCTCCTCGAGGCATGAACCAAGCTCTTCTACAAAAGCTCTGAGGTTTTGTTGATCGGGTCTGATCATAAACTACAAAGCGTATGCTCCTCACCCAATGAGCTAATGCCCGCAACCTTGTGTGTTAACAACCTACATAGATCATGACACGCCCCTTATTACGATTTGCTGAATTTGTAGGGGTGCGTCTTGAGAGATTCGACTTCACCGAAATCTTTGTAGCGAGGATGGCGGCGACTCCTAACCGGTGAGGTTTAGGGCATCAAGCGAGGGATCTTTTCGACCCTGAAACTCTATAGGTTTGCCCGGACTCAGATGATTTGAGCCTCCGACACCTCCTGACTCGGCCCAAACTCCACCCATGTCACCCAGTGTAGCGAACACTGTCAGCTGACTCACGACGATGAAGGTTTAGGGCTGGGCTTTAAAGGCTTTACGCCATATACCCCTTGGACCGTGCTGGGATTCAAAGGCAAGCTGCTTATGATTCAATTCTTTTAACCTTACGTTTTTCTCTTTCTCTTCTTTTATTTTGGAAGACATTGGCCTTCTTTGCATGAGGGTCATAATACATTCAAGGAGTAAGCAACCTGAGTTAGGATTTGCAACTAGGGGGGTTTGTCTTGTTTCTTGGCCTATCATGGGACCCCCTAACGTGCTCGGTGAGCGGATAGCTAAGGGTGGAAGGAAGACGGGGTTATATCTGACAAAGTTGACTAGTCATCCACTTAACTCGGCATAGGACCCTTCTATGTGGCCGACACCACATTGGAAAGGCTTAAAGTTGACACCTTCTTGAGGCTAAACATTATGCATATACAAAAAGTTAAGTAAAATAAAAAAAAAATGTGAGTGCAGAAGTAGAAAATGAGAAAATCTTTGCTATAAAGCTTTTTATATAACCCAGGGGAAATTTGTCTGAAGCTTATCATATTTGAACATACATAAGTTAAACAAAATAAACCACTGCATACTATTGACTAATACATACAAAACAGTCCTATACAAGATAAGTAGGCAGTTGATAAAACTAAAACAACAAGTATAAAACAAAACAAAAGTAAGATAAATGCCACTTCCAACGCTAACTCTCCCCCCCAACCAAAGTATAACTGTGTCCTCACGGGTTAGGGATAGGAAAGCTAGAGAAGGAAGTGTGACCACCTCACTCTGCGGGTGAGATTGTAGATGCGGAGTGGATGCGAGGCTATTACTTGTGACCTTGACACATCGATAGAATGCGAAGTTAAACAGGTAAGACTGTCATGAGTAGTGGGGCATATGGGGCTCGAGTCGCTATAAGCGGTGGGAGACCCGGGTGGCTCTGTATTTATAGGAGAATATCTGATTAGCGGCCCAGAGTGACCGGCTTGGGCCATCAGGCTCGGCAAGTCTTTGTACGACCGGCCGTGGGGATGCGGTGTGAGTGTGTGCGCGGACAACATCCAAGCAGATTTGAGGATCGATCCTAGTGACGGGGATGATATGCTCGGCTAGGCTGCGCAGTGGTGATGGCGGAGGATGGGCTGTAGTCTCGGGAGGACGGGGGAGCCGGCGGCAGAAGGTGGGGCTGAGGATGAATCCCGGGGTGAAGTCCTCTGCACCTCCACCCTTTGGGGTAATTTGCTCACCCCCCTAGGTAGGTCCTCCGCAAAATCATCCTCTACCTCCTCCTGCTGATGTAAGAGAAAGGAAAGCGGCATAGACAGGGTCCTTTCTCAGGATAAGATACGGAACTGACTCTGCCCAGGCGGCTCTATGGCTCTCAGGAGACCAGATGCTTCAGGCGTGGCATAGTAACCTCTCGGCATCAATAGGGGAATAGCCTGCCCGAGCCAGGTCCTTACGGTGGACCTTCTCCACGAAATGTAATAAAGCGATCATAACCGACTCTGTAGGATTAGACAAATACCCACAGCGGATATGCAGTCGCAAGCCTCGAGAATAACTCATCTGCGTTGTAAATAATCTTTGCGGAGTGGGAATAAAGTTAAGATGAGTACGTGAATTAAGGTGAGGAACATCTGTGGAGGGAGGTGGCGAAAAAGTCACGAGATCGGTGTGGTATCTAGTGAGAGAGCGAACCATCTCTCTCGGCGATGGTGAAGGCCCATGGTGATAATATGGAGTTTGCGAGAGCCTTATGACTAAAGCAAGTGATGTCAGAGGCTATGCAAAATACGGGACGACCATCTATCTTCCGAGCAAGAGAGAGCTGCATCGGATCGGACACTCCCCGGGATGTCATAGTATGATAAAACTCAAGTAACAGAGGATAGAAAAAGCGCCTCGGAGACATAAGCCGGCGGTAGAATACCTCTGGACTGACCACATCGAATCTGCGAGCCAGCGAGTCGGCTGCTAGTGCTTGGGTATATCATAGTAAGACTCTGTGAAAGTCGGCACGAAAATTGCGTTCCCGGGTATGGGGCGGCTAAACATCGGACGCCTGATCCTCGAGTTGAGGATAGCGGGGCGATGAGCTGAGGTAGGTGCGGAGGAGCGAAGGCTGGGCTGGGACCTTCGAAGACTCCCCTGACCGGATGTCAGGGCCGGCAGGCGGGGCCCTCGAAAGTGGTCGCGGATGCACAAAGAGAGGGAGGATCCACGGGTGTGGTATCAGCGGATGGGAACAGACCACTGAACCTCCTTTGGAATAGCCGGCGGAGAATTTCCGGACTGCGCATCACCAGCTACATCGGTCAATGCGGGGTGCCTCGTGTGAGCCAAGGTGGCCCGGCGGCGGCCACACGGGTGCTGCGCCATAGGCTGGCGAGGGTGCGGGTCTGAACCCGGGTGGGAATCGTGCCACGCGTGTGTGGACCTTGGCTTGAGAGATAGAGGAGAGTAGAGAAGCGAGAGGAGTCTTGCCGCAGAGGAGAAGGCGAAACAATGGGCCTTGTGACGGCTAGGCGGTTCGAATTTGGATGGCCGTCGGCGCGAGGCTCGGATTGCTTGGTTGCGAGAGGCGGGGGGCACGGGGAGGGGCTGTCGGCGCGTTAGGGGAACTCAGCGGGGAGGGCTCCGAGGCGCTGCGGGTCGTTTGGTGCAGCGACGGGGAGACGAGTGGGGAGGGGCTGTGACCGGGTGCTCGGGAGGTGTGCGGAATGAGGAAATGAGGGAGGGGCTTTGTGGTGCTTGGGCGAATTTGAAAGGTCCCACGGCGGCCAGAAGCCGACGAGGGCAAAAAATTTCGCTATTATAAGAAATTTAAGCCTAACTTGACATTTATCTGCAAATAAAACAAAATAAAATAATTAAAATAAGCAAATAAAATAAATAAATAAAAAATAAAATATTAAAGTGAATATTTAAAAAAAAGAGTTTTGATTAAAAATTAGAAATAAATAAAAATAATAGAATGAAATAACTGAAATTGACCAAAAAAGAAAAACAAAATTTTGAAATTTGTAGTTTGGTCTCGGTTGAACGAAAGCGAAACCAGTAAGGCTGGGAATAATCGGTCATGGAGGATCTAGGAGGGGAATCTCCTCCTTGTTTGTAATGTGTTATGCAGCATAGGGCTTCATGCTCTACCCATTGACCTTGAACACTCTATCATCCTTTGGGTTGAGCAAATCTACCGAGCCATTGGGGTATGCCTGATGAATGATGAATGGTCCAATCCATCTGGATTTAAGTTTTCCCGGAAAAAGATGGAGTTTGGAGTCATATAGTAGGACTTGGTCCCCCTTATTAAAATTCTTGCAAGTTATCATACGATCGCACCATTTTTTCGAATCTTTCCCGGCTGCAATCTTCGAGTTCAAGTAGGCATCATTTACGTAGTTCCTCGACTCATTGAGATCGAGAGTCTTTGACGGCCTACTTAAATCCATGTTCGGTTCTTGATTTCCCACCATGCTTTGTACTCGATTTCCAGCACAGGATATGGCATGCCTTGCCATAGACCAAACGATAAGGGACATTCAGATCGTTTTGAAAGGCTGTTCACAATGAGCCCCACAGTGAATCGAGCAATTTGAGGGGACCAATCTTTTACATTCAATTTGTTCCGCAGTGACCTTCATTAGAATGGTCTTTATCTCCCTGTTGGCAACCTCTGTAACTCTTGGTTTGAGGATGGTAGGGGTAGCCACTTGTGTTTAACACCATTATTTAGTATGAGGTTTCGAAAGGTTTGTTACAGAGGTATGGGTGCATCATTAATAATGGCTTTTGGTACCCCAAACCTAGAAAGATATTTTGCTTTCAAGAATTTTGAGCACCACCACATTGTGGACCCTACTAGATCCTGGCGTGCGACCTTTTAAATGGAAGGAAAAAATGTGGATTGATTTTCGAATTTTAGAAAATCCGTCCTCGAGGAGGACAATTTTTCTTTGGAGTCGCCACTTACTTTTATTTTTATTTTTAAGTGGGGAAAACCAAGTAAGAACAAAAAACCCCAATGACTCCAGTATGGAAAGGCGTGCGAAAACTAGATTTACGGAGTGCAGGGATCGGATTACTATCGGGAAGGTACTCGTATGAGGTAGCACCCCTCTAAGCAGGGAGCTAGGTCTCTGCTAGTGGATTGGGTATGTGGGAGCATATGGGTCAAAGCAGATAGTCTCGCCAGGCTAAATCTGACTTAGACCCCGGACCAAACCCTAATTGGTATCAAGCATGCTTTAAAAACACTCAACAGAGAATGGTGCGTACCCCTCTGGTCCACTGGCCATGCGCTACATCAGTTAGCCAACAAACATAGCAAGCATGCATAGCACTCAAACACAAAGCATCCCATGTGAAATTCATTACCCAACATTAAAGCACATACACAATGGTCCTATTATTGCATAAGGGTCGGTTAAAAGCTCAAATGCATCACAAATGTTAAAATCCGAGCACCATGTACGCGTATGAATACAAATACCAATGCTAAGCAGCCTTAGAGATCCCTAATATGCACCTTGGGAATGAGTAGGGCAAATAATACATCATACATCATGCGTTTGAAAAACCAGATATTGGATCATGCGAAAGAAAGGAAGGAAGTTGAAAAGGAGGTAAGTGGTTTGCTTACTCTAACACATTCCCTTTAAAATCCACAAAATCAAACCACACACAAATCCCATTGCCCCTACCACTTTGTTCAAGCCGAAACTGGGACTCAGACCCTAAAGTACGCCTACAGTTTCTTAGGGCAACTAAGAGCACCCTATAATATGTTGGGAATGAAACATGCTTAAATAGGGGGCTGCCCATGGGCTGTCTTGCACAACCGGTTGAATCGGTTTTCAACAAGTCAAAATGATTGAGAAAAATTCTGAAACTTTTTCAGAAAATCCCTCACAGACTCAGGAATCTAATAAAATAGCGGAGTGCAATTCGACTCGAATGACAAGGGCAATACAAACAAAGCAAAGTACCTAAGCGACTGTTTCAGCAAAACAATTCAATGAACGGCTAATCTGGTTTATCAGCCAGTTCAGCCGGTTGAGATAAACTCTCAAAATTTTCAGAACCTTCCTAAAAGGAGTTAGGAATCTAAAAAAAACAAGCGGGTGATTGATTCTCATTTCGGATGAGTGAGAACCAACAAAACAACAAAAACTACACAAACTGCCTTTCCCTGAAAACCTAATCTGAATGAGCAGATGATCTGGTTTCGAACCAGTCCAAAACGTTACGAGGAGAGATTCTCAAAAATTTCTAGAACCTTCCTAAGTGACTCAGGAATCTAACAAAACAAACAGTGATTGATTCTCAGCTCGGATGAGTGAGAACCAGCAAAACAATAAAAACTACACAAACTGCACGCTCACGAAAACCTAATCTGAATGAACCGAATGATCTGGTTTCGAACCAGTCAAACATTGAGAGGAGATTCTCAAAATTTCCAGAACCTTCTGAAAGACTCAGGAATCTAACAAAAACAAGAAACGGTGATTGATTCTCAGCTCGGATGAGTGAGGAATAAACAAAACAACAAAAACTACACAAACTGCCTTTCCTGAAAACCTAATCTGAATGAACCGAATGATCACAGTTTTGAACCAGTCAAAACATTTGAGAGATTCTCCAAAATTTCCAAGGGCAACTAAAAAGACTCCAGAACCTCAAAAAACAAACGGTGATTGATTCTCAGCTCGGATGAGTGAGAACCAACCAAAACAACAAAAACTACATAAACTGCCTAGCAGAAACTGTTGAACCGGCTTTCACGTATGAGCGTGAAAACCGGCTCAAATGGTTGAGGAGAAACTTCAAAAATTTCAGAACGTATCTTAAAGAATAGAGTGGAGAAAGGGTACATTTCTTACCTCCTCACATAGGCATTTGAACAGAAACCAAGCTATACATCGAAAAAAAATCAAACAGAAAAGCGTGCATGCGAGGCCGGGAAGTGTGCCTCAAAGGTTTCTCAATCTGATCTCTATGTCTTTTTATGCTAATTCCCACCTCCAGCAATCAAAGCCTCTTCGTTTTTCTCTCCTTCAAGCTTTGGAAAGAGCCCCAATCAGTCTCGGAAATAGCTTCCCTATTCACTCCCCTCCTCATTTCCCATGCAAGCTGAATCTTTTAAGATTTCAGCTTGCTTCCTAAGTATCACATGGATTCATGGTGGGCTGCATATAACTTAATCCATGGCCCAAAATGGACCCACAATATTGCCATGGTCCGACTTGAGCACTATGGGCCCGACCCGTATGCGATTTGGGCTCGAAAGCACGAAAAACAGCGCTCCACACAAGAAATTTGGTCCAGGCTAACCAGTTGAACCAGCTGCCAACCAGTCCATCAGTTGAGGAAAATTATGAAACTTTGATAGAATGTTCCCTGAGAATAAGAAGATCAACAAAAAAAAGCAGCGCACCATTCCGGAGTCAGGATGAGGAGATATGATCAAAACAAGGAGGAGGGCTTGTCAAAATCACCCCAAAAAAGCGATTGTTGTATACATACTACATCGATGAACCAGATTGAAGCGATTGATCAAGCGGTTGACGAAAGTATAATTTTAACATATATCCTTGGCAAATAAGGAATCCAACAAAACAAACAGTGAACAATTATGAGCTCGGACAAAGGAGATACAATCGAAACAAGCTCAAGTGCTCCAAATTTGACATACGCTAATAAACTCCGATTGAGCTAAACCCTTGGGGGGCGCCACTTGCTTCCTATGGCACGATGCCGATAATGACACTCAAATGACCTCGAAGTGAAATACATACGCACTCAATGGACCGTATACAGAAGCCCACCCAGGGGCTCGGAGGGATTGGCTTTAAAGGGCCTAAATGGTGTTATATGAGAACAATGGGTGAGTATGACACCCATAGGATAAATGCAAGTGCTTAGGGACAAAATTGAGGGTCTACACCTATGGCCATTGGTTTTGCAGGGGATTGCCTCAACCCATTTAGATACATAGTCTAACCTCCCCAATATGTATGCATGTCCATAAGACGTAAGGAAAAGGTCCCATGAAATCGATGCCCCAAACATCAAATAGCTTGATTACTAAAATGGGGTTTAGGGGCATCATATGACGGCGAGACAATTTCCCGAGCCTTTGGCATCTATCACATACTCGGAACATTTGGTGAGCTTCTTTAAAAAGAGAAGGCCAGTAGAAACGGCCCGCAACACCTTCATTCTTGTCTTAAGAGCCAGTGACCACCACGAGGCACTCTTGGTAGTGGCTTAGAATTCCACATTGCTCTTTTTCGGGCACACACTTCTAATTATCGTCGCACAATATTTAAACAAGAAGGGTTCTTCCCAATAATAGGAATGGATCTTCGCGAAGAAATACTTCCTATCTTGTTCCTTCTAATCAGCTGGAATTTCTCCTGTTGCTAGGAAATTGGCAATGTGAGCATACCAGGGAGCATTCTCCAACTGCATTAGAGATTCTTCAGGAAATTCATCATTGATTGGGGGGCTATGAGTGTTGTGGGCTATGGTTAATCTAGAAAGATGGTCTTCCATAACATTCTCTACCCCCTTTTTGTCCTTAATTTGCAAATTAAATTCCTGAAGCAGGAGAACCCATCGGATAAGTCTTGCCTTGGCATTCTACTTGGTTAGGAGATATTTTAAAGCTCAATGATCTGTAAATATGACTATGCTCCGGATTGACCCAGTATACGAAATTTGTCTAAGGCATAGACATTACTTGACAATTCTTTCTCTGTAGTAGTGTAGTTCCTTTATGCTTCATTCAAGGTTTTGCTTGCATAATAGGCTACATAAGGTTTTCCACCTTCTCTTTGTCTAAGAACTTCTCCAATAGCAAGATCCGCGCATCACACATCACACCTCGAGCAAGCGCCAATTGGAGTGCCTTACTATTGGTGCGGTGGTCATATGGGTCCTCGACTCTTCAAAGCTCTTCGCCAGCCTCTTTCCCAGAAAATTTAGCATCTTTCGAGCGGCTTATAAAGGGGCTTAGCAATCTTAGAAAGTCCACGATAAATCTCTGCCAGCTTTTTGCATGGACAAGGAATTGCTACTTGTTTTTACATTTGTTGGAGAGGCGAGTTTGGAGATAAGTTCAATTTTGCCTTGTCGGCGCTTCTATTCCCCTGTGAAATGACATGCCACAGCATAATCCGCAGTTCACCATAAAATGGCATTTCTCGAGTTAAGCACCAAGGGTTCTTTTCAATGCACCTTTGCGGGGCAGCGACTTCAAGATTAGTCAAACATTCTTGAAGTCACCTCACGTGCTCTGAGTGATGTCATCATGTATGCTTCCATTATGCGCTCCACCATATCTGAATATACTAAGCATACATCTACGAAGATGGCGGGGGCGTTGCAAGAGACCAAAAGGCAGCCTCATCACCGTAAGCATAAGTTCAAATGGACAAGTAAAAGGTGGTCTTTTCTTGATCTTCTGGTGCGATCTCTATCTGAAAGTACCTTGAATGCCATCAACAATAGAATGGGTGCCCGAAAACTCTCTCAAGCAGCTGATCAATGAAGGGCAGTGGGAAGTGATATTTTCTTGTTACTGCATTGAGCCTCCTGTAATCTATGCATACCCTCCAACCAGTGGTAAGGCGGGTAGACAACTCCTCGCCCTTTTCATTTTTTACAGTGGTCACCCCTGACTTCTTGGGCACCACTTGGGTTGGACTTACCCAAGTGCTATCAGATATGGGATAAATGATACCGGCTTGCAGCAACTTCAGGACTTCAATACGAACTACCTCTTGCATGCGAGGATTCAATCTCCTCTATGGCTACCTAACAACTTTTGACTTTTCTTCTAAATAAATGTGATGGGTGCAGATTGTTGGGTTGATGACTTTTAAATCGAAAATTTTCCACCCCAAAGCTTGCTTGTTCATCTTAAGGAGGTGCAGCAGATTGTCTTCCTGTGGAGTGGTCGGCGGTGCGATATTACAGCGGACCACTTTGTATTTTCTTCCCAATGTATTTTAATTCCACAGTAGGGGTTTGAGATCCGGTACATTGGTTCCTTTTCCTCTTCTCCAGTCAGTAAAGGTAGAATTTCCACCTTTTTTCTCCAGCACCCCTGCAGCAGGCTCATGCATTGAGGTTCTATTGCTCTTCAAGGCACTCAAATAACTCCTGGGTTAGCACATCTTGCACTTGCTGCTCATTAGCCCGTTCTTCAAGAATTGTATCTATTATCACGAGACTTCTTCCACAGTCATCCTACTTTGGTTGCATATGCTTTTACCTGAAGTGGAAGATATTGAGTTCCAAAGTCATGTTCCCAAAGGTAAGTTGCATAACCCCATTTCGACAATTGATGATCGCATTGGAAGTGGCCAAAAATGGCCTTCCCAGGATGATTGGCACATGATTAGCCCCTACTGCGACCGGTTCGGTATCAAGCACTACAAAATCCACTGGATAGTAGAATTTGTCCACCTGAATCAAAACATCCTCGACTGTCCCCTTTGGTATTTTGATGGACCTATCGGCTAGAGACAATGTGATAGTTGTTGGCTTAAGTTCGCCTAGCCACAGGCCTGGCTGGTACATGGAAAAAGGCAGTAGATTTACACTTGCCCCCAAATCTACTGATGCCTTTTCCACCTGAAGTGCAGCCCTATGTTCATAGAGATTGTAAGACACCCGGGTCTTTATACTTCACGAGAGTCTTGCGCTCGATGATGGCAATCACTTGCTCGGTCAAAAAGGCCTTTTTATTCACATTAAAGCCTCTTTTCACCGTGCATATGTCCTTCAAAAATTTTGCATACGTGGGGACTTGCTTGATCATATCGAGGAGAGGGATGTTAACTTTCACTTGTCGTAGTACTTCTAAAATTTCAGTTTGGTTAACTGAATTTTTCCTTTTTCCAGTAATGCGTGGGAAAGGAAGGGGGTACCTTGTGTTTCACCTCTTCCCACAACTGCGGATGTTGTTCTTCCTCTGGTGGATTCGGCCAGCATGGGAGCTTTCTTGGTTGGTGTTGGGACTGCTGGTCTCAGTTCTGTACCACTTCTCAAAGTCACTACTGCTTTGACTTCATCAATTCTTGCATTGGGATCACTGGCGGAGCCTATCTCATGCATTCCCCTAGGGTTTTGCTGTGTATAGGAAGGAAATTTCCCTTTTTCGGGGACCACTCTTCTTTGGTTAGATAACTTTGGAAATGGAACTTTGCAAGTTGTCAAATTTGTTGGAGATCTCACAGATGTAATATCGATCTTCTTGTTGGAGTGAAGTATCTTTGTCTCGATTTTTTTATTGGTTTGAACATTCGACAATTTTTGTTCCTCCACAAAATTGACTACCTTGCTTAAATTGAGTGCTGCTTTCAGCCGGGGAGAAGAAGGTGGAAACTGTGCTTCTTTGTGCTCCTTGGGGAGCATATGTAGGGGGTTTTAGCTTCCATGATAGGTTCGGATGATTCCTCGGTGAGTTCTGAAATTGTTGCCATAAGGAGCATTTGTAGGTGGCTTATTTTGACTGGGAGCGTGGAAGTGCTCTTGCATTAGAGTCTCCATTGGAAGGAACCCAATGGACGAGTGCTCCCGGGATGGCTGCGGCGACCGATTAAAATAGGAATTTGGATGAGATGCGACGATTCATTCCTTTGCTTGCACTTCATGCGATTTCTCATTTGAGCTCCTCCCGACCTTCGAATTAGTAGTCGATCTTGCTTTCATGTCCGTGTCTTCGGAAAGTGCATAAATGCCTCCCCTTTGGTGGGTCGAAGGCCTCATTCTTTCAACCTCTCTTGGATTCGGTTCATCCCATGCCTTGGAGGTTTCGGCCACATAGTTCAAAAAGTCCATGGCTTCATATGGGTGCTTGCTCAAAAAGTCACCTCCACGCGTAGTTTCGATAATTGCTTCATGGCGGAGACATACCATCATAGAAATGATTCACAAGCATCCATGTATCGAAACCATGGTGTGGATGCGCGATGGTCTCCATGAACCTCTCAAACAGCGATAAAACTTCTCATTGTCATAGAGGCGGAAATAGGAGTGTATATTTGCCTCTTCTTTGTTGGTCTTGGTTGTACTGAAAAATTTCTTCAAAAACTCAGCTTGAAGTTCGGCCCAATTTCTTATTGTTCTTGGCCTAAGTGAATTGAGCCAAATCTTGACCTTGTCCTTCAGTGTCAATGGAAATGCTTTCAGCTTAAGCAAGTCCATGTCAGACACACCTTCTTTGAAAGTTGCGCAAACTTCCTCGAACTCCCGGATATGTGTATATGGATTTTCATTCTCCATTCCATGAAAAGTGGGAAGCAGGGGCACCAGATAGGGTCTCACTACCACATCATCGGCGAGGTGGTATGATGCGGGAAGTGCACTCACTTTCTAGGAAGTGTATGTGGTCCCTCATTGACCTATATCTTTGTAGGATTCATTAGGCACTATGGCCGACTTTGTTGTTCTTCGGGTAAGAGGATCCATTTGCTCCTTTGTGTACACTAACTACAACCTTGTTCAATTGATTGTACTAACTCTTTGCAATCTACACGATATATCTACATCCCGATGTTGCATAAACACATGTGGAGCAAAGGAAATAGCGAGAAGAACAACAACGGGGCTTGCAAGGTGGAGTGTTGGATTCGAAAATAAAATGGTATTTGTATATAAAAAAAACAGCCGGAGTGTTCTTGAGTAAAAAAAGCGAAATTCTAAACAACGAAATTCAAAAGGTTTAAAGGTCACGATATACTTGTAGCAGGGATTCTGAGTACTCATCGACATCATGCGTAGTTTGGCACCATCCTTAGCAGGCGCCATTTGATTTGTCTGTGATAGGGTTCGGATCGACAAAATTTATACTAAATTCCTCCTAACTGTAGTAGTAAAACTATTGCAGTAAAGTGGATCTAGGATCGAACACTGGGATGGGTTTTCGTCTTATAAATGATTTGTATAATGATCCAAAATGGTGAGGTTTTTGTTTGGATTTCGGATTTGTTCAAAAACAGTGGATGTTGTCACTATGCTATTTGAAAGTAATTCAAAATAAAATGTAAAAAGAAGACCTTGAAGTTTCGGGCCACTAGTTTGGTATGATAGGGTTGCAAAGGTGTCCTCGGGTTTTTACCTCGCATTAGGGAAGATGACATATAGTCATCTCAGCCGGATCTTTATTGCTTTGAAACTAACCCTTAGTACCATTCTATTTGAAATATGGCATTTATTGAGCATTTAATGTTCCTGCAGTTGAAATCCAGCATTTAACCTACCCTCGATGGCTCGTAAATGACATGTGGATGTCAGTGTATCTAACATTAAAATACAACGAACCACTAAAAGCTTGCCAGGTATTGACCAAAGAAAGTACATCAAATAGCTTTTAAACCTAGTTTTGAAAGTTTGAAACATAAATACCCAGTATCTGCTTCGTGGAAAATAGAGGAACATCTGCAAACCTCATCCACCTACCTAGCAACTCTCCTCTTCAAGGTTTAGAGGCTTTAGCCAAACATCCTTTGAGTTGTCATCCTTAAAGGGTGTGTTGGTTACTTGAAAATGAGAGAAGAAGGAGAGAGAAGGAAAAAAATGAGGGCGTAGAAAACGAGGGCCGAAGTAATGGAAATGCCTTCAATGATTAGTTAGGTTACAAATTGTTCGCCAAAAATGGCTTATATAGCCTTCTGAGGTGAAAAGCAATTTATCATGTAGTATCATTACAGTGAGGGTAGAGATGGAAAAACAAAAAACGGGGTCGTTTGTACCCAAAAACAGGAAGCAGGAAGTTTCGCTATAGCAGAAAATTTCTCTATGTAGCGAAAATGCACTACATAGAGAAAATTTCGCTAGCATAGCGAAATTTCGCTATGTAGCGAAATTGCACTACATAGCGAAAATTTCGCTATTCTTGCAAAAATTTCGCTATTCTTGCGAAAATTTCGCTATTCTAGCGAAATTTCCTTATCTTCTCCTCCTTGCATCCTGCATATTCCAGCCTGCATCTAACTTGTTTTATCTTCAATTCCTTCATTCTCGGCTTGATGTAATCGAATATAAATCCATACGAACTCGATGCAAATGTCGGCTCGACTTCGTGTGCTTAGCACGTGGTAGGATAGGTTTATGAAGCACAAAGAAACTTCTGACAAAACGACCTCGAAATACAATCATTGAATGCTAGGAAGGGACCTGACGGTAATCCAATTGGCCCAATTAATATGATTAATTGCCGCAGCACTCAAAACCTATCTTAAGTAGGGTTCAAAATAGCACTTTTTGGGTACTAATCAATAGGTGCTCAATATAAGGAAATTACAAAAGTGTGTTAAAGAACCAAAATTACATGAGGGAAAACTTGTATAAAACCACCAAAAAGTGGGTGGCAGTCAACGAGCACGGGTGGCGGTGTTCGTAAGGTTGCGAAAATTGCGGCTGCGAATTTTGCAACACAGAATTTGCGGGTTGCAAACTTTTGCAACCTATGAAACTTCTCTGATTTCAGCTATCTTGTGTTTTGCTCCAAAATTCCTACGATTCGACACAGCATCTTCGGTCGGCTACGGTTCATCGTTTTTGAATCAATTTGAAGAATTATGAGGCATTTGACCTGCAAAATTACTAAAAATAGCTACAAAAAATGTGATTAGTAATAAAGCCGGGACCCAACGTATCAATTGAGTTATTGAAGTCGATTAGTACACAAAAATCACATAAAACCTGCTATAAACAAGGCTCGAAATTGCACTATTTGGGTACTAATCACTCCCCCCAACCGAGACATTGCTAGTCCCTTAGTAATGATAAAAGAAGGAAGATCATGCAGGATATGTTTTTGCAAAAATGGACTGTCTGTTCAAAAAGTGTGTGTAAATAATGCCCAACCTCTAGTATGACAAATTGGGACTCTGTATAAAGACCAGCTTGGGAGAACAAATGCCATACAGGAACAAGTTTCGAGGCGGCCGATTATTCCCGAGGAATCGACTGAATTT
Source organism: Tetrastigma voinierianum (assembly GCA_016808115.1). Lineage (NCBI taxonomy): Eukaryota > Viridiplantae > Streptophyta > Magnoliopsida > Vitales > Vitaceae > Tetrastigma > Tetrastigma voinierianum. The sequence goes on along the minus strand of JAEQBH010004148.1, from coordinate 318,089 downwards.
CCACCAAAATCCTAAGTGTTTTAGGTGATCGGTTTATACCCGATAAGGCTGTGGCTTCTCCACGACGAGCCTCACGCGATACCTTGGGCGTGACCAACCTAAATAGATTCAGCTCCACACTTATTTCATACTTCTATTGTATTGTAGGGTCTGCAAATCTTAAAGAAACTACGACTTCACGAAGTCAGTGTAAGGATCCTGCGATGACTCCCGACTGACTAAGGTTTAGGGCATCAAGTTAAAAGGATCTTTTGACCACAAACTCTACAGGTTTCACCCCGGACTTCGAATGATTTTGAGAATCCAGCACCTACAACTCGCTAAACTCCACCCATCCACCCATGTAGCAAGCACTAAGTCGGTGACTCCCAACCAGTTGGTTTAAGGCACTAGGTTTTAAAGGCTTTCATGCAGCGGACCCCTCCCGGATTTGCGCTGAGGTTTCCCTGAGGCAAGCGGTGCAGCTTTACTTATCTCTTTTCCTTTTCTTATTCTTTTGTCTTTTCTTTTTCTTTTTGGAAGACACATTGGCCTTCTTTCTTAAGGAACTCTAATCTATTATGGGCCGTCAACGAAGCTAGCAGTGGAATTTTGTAAAGCAAAAGAATTATCTGACTTCTCGACTATTGATGAAAACTAATGTGAACTGTGTGTGTGGCTAGAGAATGGTGGAAGATAGGGGGTAATTACCAGGGTCTTCAACTGACCAAAAACTCAATCAAGCATGGAACCATTCTAGCATTTGGTATCATCTGATTGCTTGACTTTTCAATTCTGAGGAAGAGAGCGAAACCAGTAATATAGGAAACGAAATGAGATGCAAAAGTGTAGAAAAATGGATTTGTATTATATATATCAAGGTGAATTTACAAAATTTTTTACTTTTGCAAAAAGAAGTAAACAACAAGCCTCTTCATAAACAAAAATGGGCTTTGCTGGGCATGTGGTTTAAGTAAAACTAAAATCAAAAGTATGAACATCACTTCCATCACTAACTGTTCCGACAACGAAACGAGAAAGTTAGCGGAGAGTAGTACCTCAATCGGTGGTACGGAGAAGGATCATCCCTCGGCTGGGCGGTAGTCTTTAACCTGATGAAGTAGTGATCTTTGCTGCAACGCAACACATCGGAGTATGGGGTCGATGGTGGAGGAGCTAATCTGCGGGAGGGATGCCGGAGGCACACGGCCGAGGGTACGGAGAGGCAGTTGGGAGAGCCCAGTGACTGCAGCCAAATTTGCATGAGGATGGAGCCCGGATGTATACGGCGGCCTCGGTGCGAGGTCATCCTCTGCAAGTGTGGCACTGTGAGGCACGTAAATGAAGTTGTAGTGGCCCGAGAGGAGATGTGCGGATGAGTCTCCATAGAGCGAGATGTCCCTAGCGAGAGAGGGTGTGCTGCGAGGGCGGTCTTGAGGAGGGAGTGCTTAGCCCGAGTATATCGTAGAGTAGTGGGCATGGGGCTAGAAGGCTTTGGAGGGCGGAGGGCATCGGCCTTTGAGAATGTGATGCTGGAGGCTACTTCAGTCTTGTGGATGGTGGAGCTAGAAGAGGCGGAGAATCTTGGTGAAGTTGATTTCAGAGGCTGCGGTGTGCTCGGCTATGGGGGACGGAGTCCTCGTGGACTATCATCGTGACTCGTCCTCGCGTCGATCTGGAGGGAAGATGCTGAAAGGCTTGGGGCTGGCCCGCCACCCATCTATAGTAAAGGGTGGCCTCGCGGCCCCATGATGGCGCTCCCGAAGCCGAGGCTCGGCCGGGAACGGATGTGCTCGAGCACGACATAATGGTCGAGGAAATAAAGACGGGACTCGCGCGGGGCGGACCGACCCGGTGGACCACATCCTCGAAATGAAATAAGACGTCATAATCGGCTATCTTAGGAGTGAACTAGTATCCCTCCCAGAAATGCGATATAACACACCTTCAAGATAACTTCTCCCTCTGAACAATATCATGAAGTGAAACATATTAGACCTCGAAATGTGAGTGCTCAAGCTATCTGTTCGCGGAAGGAGTCTTAGCACGAATAATGTCTGACCCGCGATGGCGTCCGTAGAGAGGAAAGCTAGGACCATACTCCCTTTGATCGGATGGGGCCCTTGTCTATAATGTTGACCGTGTTGGCGAGGACCCGCGGTAGATGGAGGGCGGTAATGATGTTGGAGGCCGTATCCGCTGTAGACGTCGATAGAAAAATGAAGAGCAGTCGGGTTTGTTTCACGCCTAGATTTCATCGTATGATAGAACAGTGTTACTCGGGGATAATCGGCGCGGAACAGATGGCTCCCGGATGGTATCATTTGCCACGAGGAGCATGGAGTCTCGGGGCCCCGGGTTCGCGGCAAATGTCGGGAGATCATAGTACACCTCCCCATGGAAATCTCTCCCCTTGCAGCTAACATTCCTCGGGATGGGGTCGTAGGGGAAGTAAGGCCGCCTGATGATGGATGCCGGAGATAAGTCTGGGGCTCCGGCAATACCCTGATAAGGTGGAGAGGGTGGCACCCTGGATCTCGAAGTGGATGACTCCCAGGCTCAGAAAGTTCGGGACCTGGCAGCGAATGGGGCCCTCCCGAGGGTGGCTGGGATGCGAAGGAGCCGGGTGGAGTGGAGCCCGACCGGGTATGATATCTCCTGCGGGCGGGGGCCACGGAGGAGGAACCTCGGCATCACCCGACGACGGGGCTGCGTACGGCGGTGGGCGGGGGGGCCGGCGGCGATGGGGGCGTGCGGGGAGGTGGCCCAGGGTCGGCGCCGGCTGCGACGGCCAGGGCGGCGGTGGCGCAGAGGGAGGCGCCGGCGGAGGGAGCGACCGGAGGCGTTTGGGGCCTGGGTGGGAGATTCCTGTGGGAGTGGGGCCTTGGCGCACCTGCGGCCTGAAAGAATGAGCTCCTCTTGTCTTTGCCATTGTCGGGCCTGAGGGAGAGAAAACTTGAGAGGAGAAGGGTTTTTCAGAAACTAGAAGGATGAAGTGTGAGTTGAAAATGAAAGGGAACAAGGGTTTATAAAGGGGAGGAGGGGCAGGTGGGAATACATGAAGAATTAATGGCTTTTAATGACCATTAATTGAATGGCTCAAAAGATTATAAAGTTTAATTGTAGGAGCGTGAAACGGAGGGTTGCAAGAAAATGAAGAGTTGCAGGGAGGAGAAGATCAGGCAGTGTGCTTGGCTGCAATTTTGCAACTTGCAAAATTTAAGTGAGGCTGCTTGAAATTTCGTAGGTGCGGAATTTAACGAACTGCAATTTTTAAGTAGGTTGTGAAAATTTCACAATCGAGAAATTCTCGAGCAAATTCCCCCTGTCTTTGAACACTTGCAACAAAACAAGACAAAAAATTATGAGAAGTTAAGTTAGAAAAATAATAAATTTTCACAAAACTTAGAAATTAAAGGATATTAATGAAAATCCTAATTTAAAAATTGAAATAAAACAAAACAAAAATCTCATTAAAAATTGGAGTGGTTTCTAAGTTCCTGTAGGAACCACACCCCGTTAAGCTGTTAAGAGGTTTCATGGGGGGTCAAGGAGGAGAAGCTCCTCTATGCTCGCAATGAGGTGTGTTGCAGTTGATTTCAATTTACGCTCTGAATTTATTCAAGCATTATGCTTTATGGTGGTCTTGAGTGGCATAGAGGATGCATGGTAAGGGTGAGGCGATGTAGTTGATCCTTCATAAACTGCTTCTTGTTTCTCTATTAATTCTTCTTGCAGTTCATGAACACTGTGTTTTCCTTCACATGCCACTTAGGCGAACTTCTTCGACTTAAATCTTCTCCACCTCGGTGGCTTATCCTTATTACTCAAATGAAAAATGTTGGCTCAATCGTATTCTGCAGGTGGTGCATAACCACGGTCAGTTGATTGATTATAGCATTAGATGTGGCAAAAATGGCTCCAAGTATGATGGGCACTTGGTGAGTGCTCTACGCCATTAAGCTCTGTATCGAGAACCACAAAATCAGGATAATAGGGAAATTATCTACCTTTACCAAGACATCCTCAACTATCCCTTTGGTATTTTCTTGTTGTTCGATCTCTTCAGGATATTAAGGGTGATGTTGGTAGACTTCCAGCTCCCAAAACCTATTTGTTTTACATTGAGTATGGCGATGAGTTGACAACGGCTCTAGATCGATAGTGCGCGTACATGCGGGTCCTCGATGTTGGCGAGATGGTAGGGGATCCGAGTCTTTGTATTTCACTTGAAGGTTTTGCCTTTAGATGATAGTGACTTGTTGTTGATCATGAAGGCCTTCTTATTAATGCCTAACCCCTTTTCAGCCCAGTGCCTGATCTTTAGAAATTTAGCATGAGTTGGAACACGTATGATCATATCAAGCGTGGGATGTTCACCACGGCCACGCCTCGGCACTTCCGAGGATGCCTTCTTTCTTAGAAGCCTTCCTTGCACCTCTGAGTCAGCAGGGAAATGGGGGGCATGCTCATTCATCGAATCCTCTTTGATGAATATATGTTCAGACTCCTCTTCCTCATATTCTCTGGTTTTTCCCACAGGTTTGGGCATCGGTTGGTCAATTTCCTTACCACTCCTCAAAGTGATAATGGTATGAACTTCATCCATTCTTTTCTCAGACTCGCCGGGAAAGCTTAGTTCATGCACTCCCCTAGGATTGGACAGTGTCTGGGAGGGGAACCTCCCTTTCTCCAGTACCTGTGGCTCATTGTTCAACCTACTGATGGATGACTGCATGGTATCAATTTTTTGATTTAGGCTTTTGTGAAGCCCATCGATTCTTTTGTCCATGGAGCTTTCTACCTTTTCTATTCTTTGGTTTATCTGGGCATTGATAGTTTTCTGCTCCTCTACAAAATTCCTCACCACCTTGCTCAAATTCATGATAGCTTGCTCCATAGGTGATGAGGTTGGTGGTTGCTGCTGAGAGGTGGACCCATACTATTCTTCAGCGATGTGCCCACTGAAACCTCTGAGTTTGAAGCTTAGACCGAGTTTGGGGTGGTTCTTCCAGTTAGGATTATAAGTGTTACCATACTGGGCATCAGTTGGTGGCTTATTTTGGCCCACAACATTTGCATTTTCAATATCGAATCCCTTCTTGAGGGGAAATTGGGCTGATGCTCTCATGATGTATGTAAGATTGATAATTGAAACATGGTTGGCTAGGCATAGATGCCTCGATCCTTTACTTTGTACCTGCAGTGGTTTCTCTGCTCAAGTTCTTCCATCATACGTTCGGGTTGGACAGCTTAGCCTTTAGTTCCATCCTCCGTCGGTGAATAAATGCCTCCTGTGGGTTTCTTGTTGGTTTCATTCTCTCTACCTCCCTTGAGTTCGGCTCATCCATCCCGCCCAGGGTTTCAGCCACGTAGTTCAAAAGTCCAGCGGCTTCGTCGGGTTTGCTAAAGTCCCACTCACACATGGTCTCCGAAGGAGTTGTTTCATGGAAGGGGACATTCCATCGTAGAAATAGTTTCACTAAATCCATGTATATCAAAGCCATGGTGAGGAGGCTGTCATGCAACGATGGTCTACAGATACCTTTCGAGCATTGATAAAATTTCTCAGCGTCGCGAGCGAAGGTGTAGATCTTCCTCTTGGGATTGTTGGTCTTATGGGCCTTGGGAATTTTTCAAAAAATTCCTGCGGTCGGCCCGGTTCTGATGGTCCATGGCCTTGGTAGAATTAAGCCAAATTTTGGCTTGCTTTGGTGAAAGGGAAGGCTTTTCGTGAAGCGAGTCCATATCAAATGCACCCTCCTTAAAAGTAGTGCAAACCTCCTCGAAATCCCGAATATGTGTGTATGGATTTTCGTTTTCCATACCATGAAAATTCGGGGGTAGGGGCACCAAATAAGGTCTCACTGCCACATCCTCTGCAGGGGGTATGATGCATGAGGGTGCACTCACCCTTGGTGGGTGTATGTGATCCCTCATCGATATGTAGGCATTGGGTTCCCGATGAACCCCCTGTTGGCTCTCTTTGTTCTTGGTGGGGTCTCAAAAATCATTTGATTGGTGTGTGCGAGGCCCCAGCTTCACGGCCTTGTTCAATTGGAGCACCTCGCCTTTCAATCACACTGCGGTGTTTTACGTCCCACTACATAAGGCTATTATTAACACACCCTGGCGAAACCTGACAAAAGCAAAGACCTAACGAAAAAGGTTATGGTTATTAAAATCAAAGCGAGGGAATTAACGGTGCGCATAGTGAAGTTTTCAAACTCCACTGTGATGAAATTTTCAAATTCCTATGATGAGCGCAAGTGAGGAAAAATGGTAAAATAAAAACAAATGGTGCACCAAAACTTGTGATGTGAATCACAAGCTCAGCACACTTTCTTTCGCCCAGGCAACATCCTCGACAATGGCGCCATTTGATTAGATCTGGCGAGTAGGTGTTCGGAATCAACAAAATTTACTAACCTAGGATTCCCTCTTGCGCGTAGCCAAAAGCTCTTTGCGGTATAGTGGCTCTAGGGTCGAACAGGGGATGGGTTTCTTCGTGAGAGAGTTACGGTGCATTGAAAATGTGGTGTTTTCGTTGGACATAGGGTTTGTGGAGAAAGCCGGTGTGTATGAATGGTTGAGAGATTGAAATAATCGCGATGTAAAAGTTAAGAGAAATCCCTTGAAGTCTCGGGCCCTTTGGGCTTAGGGTTACAGATTTAACGACATGTGCTCGAGGTCTTTATCCTCGCGTTAGGGGAGCATGACATATAGTCACATTTCACGAGAGCCGGATCTTCATTTAGCTTTAAAGGCCTAAACCTAGAGTTTTCCTTTTGAAAGATGGCATTTGAGTTAGGCATAAATGTCCACTATCGGTGAAAACACATCTCAAAGAAACCTACCTCTGATAACTAATAGGAGACAACTAGCGGGAATGCGGTGGATCTAGTGAAAGTATCCATTGGACCCAGCTTGCCAAATACACATTAGGGAGAGCATGCTTAGAGATTTACAAGGTGAAGCCGGGGGCCTGAAATGCCCTTAAATACATACATGAAGAGCATGAGAACATGCGGTAAGCCCCGAAAATCGGCACCCGGTGGCCTTCCCCTTCAAGGATCGGGGTTTAGTGAGCATCCCTTGATTTGTCATCACGAGGGTGTTTGGCTGAAGTCTTGAAAGTGAAGGGAGAAGAAGAGAAAATAACCACTTGTGGAGGAGAGGAAGCACGTGCTTGAATTTCCTTGATTGATTGATGGAGTGACAAAAGTTGATTTGATTACAAGCTTAGGATGAGCTTATAGGTGCTTTCAGTATAAGGAAATTCTGGTGTGTTAAAGGCAAAATTACATGAGGGCAAACTTGTATAAAACCACGAAAATTAGGTGGCTTGATCAACGAACCGCAGTGAGAAGCGGTGTTCGCGAGGGTTGCCGAAAAGTGCGACTGCGAAATTTGCGGATTGTAAACTTTTGTAACCAAAAATTTCTCTGAGCTCACTTCTCTTGATGTTTTTGCTCCAAAATTCCTTTGATTCGACCTTGCATCTTCGAATTCGGCTCGGGTTCATCGTTTTTGAATCGAATTGAAGAATTATGAGGCATTTGACCTGCAAAATTACTAAAAATAGTTACAAAAAATGTGATAAGTAATAAAGCCGGGACCCAACGTATCAATTGAGTTATTGAAGTCGATTAGTACACAAAAAGCACATAAAACCTGCTATAAATAAGGCTCGAAATTGCACTATTTGGGTACTAATCAGTGGTGCAGATTTTTTATGTTTGGGGAATAGACTTCATGGGACCCTTGGATCCATCATTTGGTAATTGCTCACATTCTCCCTAGTGGCCAGTTGTATCCCGAATGGGTGGAAGCAATAGCTTGTCCCAAAAATGATGCCATAACAGTGGTAGGGTTTATACAAAGAAATATCTTGAGCAGATTTGGAGCACCCAGAACAATCATCAGTGATGAGGGAAGCCATTTTGCAAATAATTTTTTTGGAAAACTCATGAGCATATATGAAATAAGACATGTAATGGGATTGGCTTACTGTTGACCAATTTTTTGACATGACTACCAAAGATTAACTAAAGTTCCCAACAACTGGGCCAAAAACTTGTTGACCAATTTTTTGACATGACTACCAAAGACTAACTAAAGTCCTCGGCAACAGTGCCAAAAACTTGTAAGGACAAAAATATGTATTATATATGAAAATATGGCGAGAGTGAATGTGTTAATATTCAGACGATTTGAAACAAAGTAAGAGTACTTTCAGCGAAATGAAAAGTATTACCAACACTCATCCCCTTTCCGCAAGTGCACGTGTCATTCAAGTAATAAAGTGGACTCTAAAAGTATGGATATCGTACCCACGATGATTGGAGGTTCTCTCTAATTGGAATTTGATCACCCTGATTACAAGGGCTCTTCACTATTTAGGCGACCAAATAAGATGTGGAATAAAATCAATTTAATTGAAATAAAAACTGATTTAAAGCGAGTTCTAAAATCTACGAATAAACAACTACTTAGTGCAAAAGGTATGAAGAGAGGCACTAGGGATGGGATAATTATTTACAAAATAGTTTGCATTTCCTTGAAAGCGCGACATTTGTGAGTTGAATCTTTGGATTTGTCAAAAACAGCTAGTATAGCTTTGAGATTTCTCCATACACCATACATTTCACTAATTAGAGATCCATGTTCCTTTAGAGACATGAAGTCTAATCGATTACTTGTAGAATATAATCCTCTCTCTAAGATACGGATATTTTTCCTTTTCGATTACTTCACACCCCGAATCTTAGGGCGAAGAATTTTTGCCTATGGGCGAGGATAATGCAAGTCTTCTCCAATATAATTGGTACCTCAGCCATCAAATCTAATAAAGTTCTCTCTCTCCTTGATTAGATTTATGCTAACATGGGATCGAGGTCATTCTATCAATTTGAGGTGAGACCTCTAAACATTAAACTGATACATCATCTAATTAATCCTCACACCATGAGTAAATTAGTGATCTATCAAAGTAATCTTTTAGGAGTTCATTAGTTCATATTAGTCTAACATACCCCCCAAGTTACTACTCTTTACTCTCAAGAATCTCCATCTCTGTGTCATCAAGGGCCTCTAAAATCGGAAGCGAAAACATTTGTTTTGCGGGTATAAGCTACTAATATTCCGAACAGCTAATTATATGAACAATACCAATTATATAAATTCAGTTACAAACCCACAAAATAATTGGGAATTTGCAAATCTGAATGTTCATCAATTAATCCCCACTCCTAGAGGGTGTTTAATGTTCCATTACTGGATTCCAATCATCACTAATCAAACAAGAAGTAAGAAAATGAAGAAAGAAATCAAAGAGTGATGAGTGAGAGAAAAAATCCATATTTTAGTTTCAATCTTTGTACGAGCAGTAATGAAATCTGAATCTACGTGTACAACTTCAAAATCTCTTCAATACAAATAAAAATATGCTCTAAAACTACTCTAAGATCTACTAAAAATCAAAATCTGCAGCAAAACTAAAAAAATTGACAGTTTAGATAGAGACACCCCATGAGAGGTGTTCTCACACCACCCCGTTGCCCTAAAAACCAAAAAAAAATGAGTGTTTATAGTCCTAGGGTGAAATGGGCAACAGTCAAAATGCGGTTTTTCGGGGCTTTTGGTCGAGCCCGACATTTTGTTGCTAACTTCTCGTAATGAAAATGCAGGTTTGTCGCGACGAGCTGGCTTCTGTCGCGACAAAACCTAGGTTTGTCGCGATAGAGTTTTGTTGCTAACTCTGTCACGAAAAACCTAGATTTTTTGTGACAGAGTTTTGTTGCTAACTCTCTCACGACAAAACCTAGATTTGTCGCAATAGAGTTTTGTTGCTAACTCTGTCTCAACAAAATCTACTCAGCGACTTAATTTCATCTCCAACTTATCGATGACATAACTTCTTCGTTTGAACTCGGATTTGGGTGTGTGAGGTGTCGTTGGAAAGATATTTGGATGAAGAATACAACCATGGGGGAATTTGTACCATCTGATGTTCCATCTATATAGAAAAATTCATCTTCACAGTGGTGCGATGTGAGACACCTAGTTGACTTTTCTTTTGGAAATATATTGCTCATTTCTTGCCAAATCATTTTCTTTTCATCAAGAATCCTACAAAACCAAGTTAAGAGGAAATGTTATGAGTTTTACATGAATATGGATATAAAATGCTCAAAATAGCATGTGAAATGAACTCAAAACATAGATATGAGTTTACCTAAATGAAACACCCCCAAATTTAAAGTTTTGGTTGTCCTCAAGCAAAGAAAAGAAAGAAGTTTCTTGTCCTCAAGCAATGGAAGAGAAGAGTTCATTTCACCCTTTTTATTTAACCAAAACTGAGTAATCAAGCTTTCCAAGGGGTATGTGATATGTGTCTCAAGAATTACCCTTACAAGGAATATAGAGAATATGATCAAGATAATTTATTCATTTGAATAGTGAATTAATCTCATAATAGAAAATTTTAGATCATGGTTCTCACTAGTGTGTGTGTGTGTGTGTGTGTGTGTGTGGTCTTCCCCTATCCAAACAATTGCAAACTAGTTTATGAGAATTAAGATAAGTACACGGATCTCCTAAGATAATTTATTTAGGTTCCATAGGCTTGTTGTTCTTTTCACTCTCCACTAATGTAGGAACACACAACTCTCAAGATAAAGTAGGTCTTTATAAGCTTGTAATGTAAGGCTTGGGTAAGGGGTAGTTGAGTAGTCATTTTAAGCTAAAACTTACCCAAACATACATATTTTTCTGCATTGACAACTCTACTCCACCGATTCTTACCATCAGCCCAGTGACACTCTCAAGCACCCCAAAATCTGTTTAGGTGCATCATTCCATACTCCTTATATCACCTTTCTGCACATATTCTGCATTCTTTCAGCAAACACTAAGAAGTCTTTTTCTTTAAGATAAGGTTATTAGAGTGGTGCAATGGAAAAAACCCCTTAAGCTTTTCTACTTGACCACGAGCAAGCTTTGTCGGTAGCTCCCGGACAGATTGGCCTTAGGGTGCAGTGTTGAGACACCCTTAAGATTTACTTACTCTAGGGAAGGAAACTGTGAAATTTAAACTCACTCCTCCTTGACTTTTTATTGTATTTTTGCTTCTTTTACACTTGATATTTTTCTATTTTTCATTTTATTTTTCTCCTTCCTTTTTACCAACCTCTTTTGATTTTCAACTTAACTCATTTTGACCAATTTAGAGGAAAAATAACTCCCCCAAACTTGCTCCTCACCACATTTCTCAAATATGTTCAAATCCTCATGTTATGGGTGAGTTTGGTTATTTATCGAGGGATAGTGATGTATAGGAAGGTTATTGGCTTCAAAATTGGTTCTTGTAAACAGAATTTTGGCTCTTTAAGGCTGAAAATTTTGGTACCCCAGAGAATATGCATATGCATATTATGGCAGATTCCAGCTTGAAAGGCACAATATTTTCAAGGTGGCCTATATCATTCTCAATTGTTGTGTTGCCTAGGATTTTGCCTCAAGAGATAATAGAACAAGTTCTAGAACCTGGAGATCAAAGATAGATGGATTCTCAAAAATCTTCTCTAACCCAAGAAAAAACTACTTTTCAAGGGTGCTTGGTGACCAAGTGCATGGATTTTGAGAAACCAATGACTAAATAGCCTATTAGAGAAATAACTCATTAAGAATTAAGTCCTATTATCTTCAATATTGTCCATATCTTAAGGGTTCAATTATGATCTTCATTGACATCACAACTACTCCAAGAAAAACTCAGTTAACTCAAAAACTCTAACTAACAAAATAAACCAAAACTAAGATGTAAGTTGGAAAACATCAAACAAAGTCATCATCCATAAAATCACCAGAAAATTTCATTCTCAAAGTTATCATGTGCAACATGTGGGGTGTGATATAAATAACCCCAAAATAAAGCTTACCCACGAAAGTTGGGGAATGAACATTATCCTAATTGTCAGCAATGAGCAAAAAGGAAACTTAATATTAAAGGGTAATAGAAAGAGTTGGGAAAACTGAACTCCCTTTTCTAGTCTCGACCACTTTGAATAGAAACCTTGAAGATTTTCAGACCTTGACATTGGTATACTGCCCCTTGATATAGTCTTTTTCTCTTGAAAACTAGTCCTAACAACATGTTGACCTTCAAACTTACTTTATTATGAAAATTCTAACAAACAGGGTTAAAACACTACCTGAATTTTCATCCCAGCAGTGAAAAAAAAAACAACAACAAATAAAGTGATTAAAAATAGACAATGGAAAAGAGAAAAGAGTAGATAGAATCCTTATTACTTTGCTTGGGTTGCCTCCCAAGAAGCTGCTCCATTTTTAGAGCCCAACTAGACTCATTGGAAAAGTACTAGTGCTTTCATTTGACCAATCATCCATCTTAGACAACACTTTCTTTTCATAACCATTCATCTCAAGGATGATTTCTTCCATATTTTGAAAGGGGAAAAGAAACTTAGAATCCCCTTTAATTGTGGTTGGTAGTTCAGCCATAATGTCTTGGCTACATCCCCTTTATGCGTGCGGATGTAAACACGTTTATGCTTGGGGGATTTGTTCAAATGTACCCTTTTGATGGAGCCAATTTTGGCAGAATTACGCACATGGTTCTTTCTTGCTCAGATCAAGGTAATGGTTAGTTGAGATTGAACTTTGCTTTCTCCTCACCTTGAAGCAGGTGAGTTCCCCCTTGTTGATGTCAATCCATGCTTGGCTTGAGGAAGGAAGTGGTCTTCTTAATATATAAGAATTTTGTAAATCCCCTTAAATGCCCCAAGTCACCAAATCCATGGGGAATGTAAATGTGTCAATCTTCACCAAGACGTTTTCAATAGCCATTACTTGACTTTCTTCTTCAACTTTCAGTTCATCCACTTTTGGCTATTCATCCTCTAAGTTGTTTAGGAGTGCCTTTTTCTCAATTTCCAACTCATTTTCACCTTCTTCCACAAATTTCAGGATAGGAAATTTTTTAACACTGCTCAAAGGAGTATCCATGCATTCATTGGGATTTGTGAAGTGTTACTGGAATATCCTAGAGAATTTTTCCTTGATACTTGGACTGAGTGTCTGATGTGAGCTTACATGTTTTGAGATCTAGCACTAGTGTTGACTTGGAAGGCATCTAAATTTGGAAATTTACGCTCATGAATAATCATTTTTCTTTCATTCCCCATCCGTATAGATAAGAGCACGCTCCTTGCGAGTGAGCTCTTAACATCTGAAATGTGGGGTTTGAACTCCCTTGATAAAATAACACTCCTTGTTCCATGAGTGAGTCATTGTGAATTATTGGGTCCAAATGATGAATAAGGAAGTCAAGCTTAGCTTCTATGGAGGTAAATCTATCTTCCCTTGAATATTCCTCCATAAATACCTACAAATAAGAAGAAAAAGAAAGAAAATAAAGTCCAAAAATACTAACACTAAAAACAATTAGCTAAGAATCAAATCACAACCAAAAATAAAAATAAAAATTGCCTAAATTAGCAAATCTCCCATTCTTCAAAATGTCAACTTCTAATGAGAGAAAGTAGACCGCCCAAACCCGGCCAGTAGGCGCGAAACTTGTTGACTAATTTTAAACCACGGCTGCAAAAAGAAGACTAACTAAAGTCCGTGATGACACCAAAAACTTGTAAGGACCAAAATATGTATTATATATGAAAATATGGCCAAAGGGGTAAGATAATGGTAATACTGGCGAAATGAAAATATTACCAACACTCGTCCTCTTTCGCAAGTGCATGGGTCATACAAATAATAAAGTGAACTCACAAAGTCTGATGTAGTACCCGCAGAGTTAGAGTTCTGTCTAATTGGAGATTTAGTCACCCCAGATTATAAGGGCTCTTACATGTAGGCAACCAAATAAGATGTGGAGATAAAATCAATTTAATTGAAAAAAAACTGATTTAAAACTAATCCTAAAATCTACCAAATAAACCTTTGTAAATTCTAAAAGGTATCGAAACATAGGGATGGGGATAATTATTTACCAAAGCTTGATTTACATTTCATGAAAGCGCAACATTTGTAAGTTGAATGCTGGATTTGTCCAAGAGTAATGTAGTATAGCTTGGATTTCTCCATACGCCATACATTTCACTAATTATTGATCCATGTTCCTTTCAGAGACATGAGTCTAATCAGTTACTTGTAGAATATAATCATCTTTCTAAGATCTGGATATTTTTCCTTTTCGATTACTTCACACTAAATCTTAGAATTTGAAGAATTTTTTTCCACTTATAAACGGGATAATGCAAGCCTTCTCCAATGTAGTGGTACCTCAGCCATCAATCTAATAAAGTTCTCCTCTCTCATGATTAGATCTGTATATACAGGGATCTAGAAGTCATTCTATCGATTTGAGGTGAGACCTCTAAATATTAAGCGATACATCAGTACAGGTAATCCTCACACCATGGGTAAATTAGTGATCTATCAAAGTAATATTTTAGGGTTCATTAGTTCCATAATATTGGTGAACATACCCCAGTTACTACTCTTTACTCTTAGGAATATCCATCTGTGTCACTTTCGAGAGGGCCTCCACGAAAATCGGAAAGGCGAATCTGACTCTCTTTTAAGGTATAATTTCTCTTAATATTTAGAACGACTAATTATATGAATAGCACTTGATTATATAAATTAAGGTCTTCAGAAGCCCACAAAATAGCGAGAATTTGCAATTCCAGAATGTTCATCAAATTAATCCCCACCCTTATAGGATGTTTAATATTCAAATCACCCAGATTGTCGTGCCAAATCCAAACGACAAGTAAGAAAATGAAGAAAGAAATCAAAAGAGACAAGAGTGAGAAAAAAAATCACATTTAGTTTAATCTTTGTGAATAATAATGAAATTTGAATGTGATGTCTGACATCGAAATCTTCAAAACAAATAAAAATATCTTTCACAAAAGCTATTTCTGCAAGATCTCTTAAAAATCGAAATATCTTGTGAAAACTAAAAAAATGGGTAGTTTAGAGAGAAACCCCCATGAGAGGTGTTCTCCGACCTCCCTCTTGCCCTAAAAACCTAAAAAATGAGTATTTATAGTCCTAGGGTGAAATGGGCTTGAAAACAGTCCAAAATAGTAGTTTTCGGGGCTTTCTTGTTAGGCCCGACATTTTGTTGCTAACTCTGTCGTGACAAAACCTGGGTTTGTCGCAATTGAGTTTTCTTGCTAATTCTATAGCGACAAAACTTGGATTTGTCCCTTGACGAGTTTTGTAGATAAGCTACATCGCGACAAAACCCCTAACTCTACCATGACAAAATCTGTTTGTCATGGCATAAGTTTGTTGCTAACTCTGTTGCAACAAAACCTGCGGGTTTATCATGAAGCAGTTTTGTGCGCTAAGCTACTGTTAATGACAAATTCTGTTTCAATGGCTTGATTTAACTACCAAACTTGTTGATGTATGCTTCTTGGTTTGACTCGGATTTGAAAGTAGCAGAGGTGTCTTTGGATAGATCTTTGAATGAAGAATACAACCATGGGGGAAATTTGAACCATCTTATGTTCCATCTGGTACAGAAAATTCATCTTCGGTGGTGCAATCAGAACTACACAGGTTGACTCTTCTTTTGAAATATATTCTTCGTTGGCAAGATAACTTCAACTTAAATCAAAAATCACAAAAACCAAGTTAGAGGAAATATTATGGGTTTTACATGGAAATGGATATAAATGCTAAAAATAGCATGTGAAATGAACTCTAAGCATGAGATAAGTTTTACACCAAGTCATACCACCATAGTCAAATGGAGTAGCGAAGTTCTGACCAGGGAGATCGAAAATTATGGAGAAGCGCAATGCATTAAGAAAAACTGATTATAAAGATGGTAGTTCATTGTTGGCTTGTATTTGTTTACAAAACTCCCATTAAAGATATCTTATACGAATTGTGTTTGGATAACCTTGTCATCCCCACTGGAGCTGGAATACAAGGCTATGTAGGCCATCAAGAAACTGGTGTGACTTCCAATTTGCGAAGAAAGATTATCAATTGAATGAGCCGGAGAGTTAAAGGAATGAAGCTTATGATAATACCAGAATCTACAAAGACAAGACAAAGAAGTGGCATGATCAAAAGATTTTGAGGAAGGAATTCAAAGCAGGGGACCAAGTCTTATAATATAATTCCAAGCCCAAGCTGTTTCTAGGAAAACTAAAGTCAAGATGGAGTGGTCCTTACACAGTAGTAACAAGTACACTCTTTGGAGCAGTGATACTAGAAACTAATTCTTGATAATTAAAGTGAATAAAGTGGGAGGAATTGACATTACCTTAGAGGGGAACATAAATGATGAGTGAATAAAGAGTTTAGAAGAAGAATTTTGCTGAAAAAGAAAAATTACGTAGCAAATGTCTAAATTAAGACATTAAGTGACGACTAAGCTGACCCAGGCAATTTTTAATTTTCAAGAATTTGGATTGTTTTTGGTTAAGTTTTGTGTGTGTTGTTTGAAGTTAATTTACTTTGTTGAGTTTGTTGTTTTTCTCTTGATTTTCGGGGATAGTAGTGAATTAAATTAGATTTTATTAAATACGCTCATATAAATGATGATGCGAGAA
This sequence comes from Tetrastigma voinierianum, assembly GCA_016808115.1. Lineage (NCBI taxonomy): Eukaryota > Viridiplantae > Streptophyta > Magnoliopsida > Vitales > Vitaceae > Tetrastigma > Tetrastigma voinierianum. Next base: position 301,491 of record JAEQBH010004148.1, on the reverse strand, counting down.
ATTGCTATAGGGGAGTATTTCGATTTCCTAACTTGCTTTAATGATAATGCATAAGTTAAAGTTTAGGGATATAATTTTGTTTGAAACGGAAAGTAATTAGAAGCTTTTGTTTGTTCTCATTATTTGAATACTTTAGAATCATCTTGTTGAATCATTTTGGTGAAAGAAATAAGAAATGTGATTAATTCATACTTGGTGAGTTTTCTTTTGTGATTAAATATGTTTCTAAATATATTTATGATTAGTATATTTGGAATGTTGTTGTAATGCTGAAACTGATTGAGGAATACGAATTATGCAACTCTGAAAATTTCTGCTCATTGTCCATGACATAGTTTTCTCTAATTGCGACAGGTATTACCAAAACTCATGCAGCATTGTTCTTAAATACGACAAGGCTGGAGTTAGTATTTAGAAAGGCTGGAATTTTGTTGCGACACAATTTTCTATGTATGACATAAGTGCTTGGAGGAACAAAAACTATGTCGTGATATTTTTCTATCATGACATCTTCACGATTTGAATCGATCCTTATCTTTTCTATGTCTCGACAATTTTTCTCTCTATTGCGACTAAGTTGGCTTTAAATTGATTTTGCAAGGAGAGGTTTTGTCGCGACAATATTTCTCATTTTCGCGACATAAGTACACTGGAACATCACATTTTATGTCGCGACAATTTTTGCTCTGTTGCAACAATGGATTGGCTTCGGTTTCCAATTGATTTTAAAAAATGTGTGATGACGGCATTACTTTTCTAATAATATTGCAATTAAAAAGAGGAAATAAAGCCTAATTTAATTTTTGTTATGACATTTAATGATGGGCACAACCACTAATTGAGCCCTAAATAGATCATGTTTGAATCCTAAAAGCCACTTGCCTCATCAACCAATCCAGCCCACTCGGTATGGCACCACCGTCTCTTACTCCTTTTGAAAACCGTCCCCCCAGAAACCCTCTGTGATGTGTGCAGGAGCCTTCGAGGCTTTGTTACGAACTGAAAATCATTGAAGGAAGTGATCATTTCTAAGAGGGAGGAAGAAACAGTCCAAGCTACTCAAGAAAAATGAAGAGAAAAAGAAGCAGGCTTGAGGAGGCTGAAGCGACCGGTGGAAGAAAGCAAGAAAGAGGAAAGAGGAAGTGAAGAAAGCTGGAAGCTAGACACGATGAAGAAAAGCGAGTGATTGGGGTTACACCTAAGCATTATGGCACAATAAAACAAAAAGCTGTAACAGGAATTCATAGTGAGAGGGAAGCTTTAAATAAGTGGATCTCCTTCAAGAAATTGTTGAGCAAAGAGGATGGCTTCTCTTTTGTGAACATAAAACCACTGGTTTATTAGATCTTAATAAAAAATTCTACACTAATAGTTGGGTATAAAAGGCAGAGACAATTTTATATAGAGAGGTAAATGGATCAAACAATGGGAAGTAGATAGACCAAACCTATAATCTGAATGAAAGAAAGAATGGTTCAAAATTTACAAGCTGATTGGCTGTGAGTTCTAGAAGATTGTGGAGCTTGTTGTGGTAAGCGGGGGAAGTGGAAACTTAACTGAAAAGCCACACAATTCTATTGCAAGAGGGTAAATCGATTGAACAAGCCAAGTTTGGCTTTATTTCGCATTTATGTTCGATTATTTGCACCAACCAAAGCTTAGTATAATAGTTAGGGAGAAGGAAGCGGAAGCCACTTTTGTATACCATCACAGATGATTTCAGATTAAGTGTAGGAAAATCATGGCTGATCTTGGGATTATTACGAGAGGTGGATCGGGGACTATTACCTGCTAGTGCGATCCACTGGGTTACATGTCATGGGGTGGTGTGGAAGGAGGCTGGGGAGGAAGAAAGAAAGGCTGTAGAACTCTGTGGCATTTGAAAGGAATCACGAAGGGCCTGGAATGGAGAGAGAGTAGAAGTGGGAGATAGAGACGAGGTGAGTAAAGTAATCAATCATGGATTGAAAGTGAAGCTTCGGACGACAAGCGAGGCAGAAGTGTGAGCCCGATTTTGACCACTCTGCAGAGTGGAGACAGTCCATGGCCCAGCAGGCTGGAGCTCGGGCATCAAGGTAACCTTGTTGAGGATTAATGGTGTGTGACAATAATGAAGCGAAGAGTCTGGAGAGGAGAAACAGCTGGATCAGAAACCAGTGAGGAGATGAATATATGGATGCAGAGCTCAGAAGAAGGGATTAGAATTTAGAAGAAGCCTTAAAGAAGAGAGATGAAGAGTGGAAGAGCATATGGGAAACAAGAAAGAAATTGAGAGTAAAGGAACTCAGACCAAGAGAAGATGCTTTCATCCTCATAGTAACAGGGAGGATGGTGAGCTAATAAAAATGATGAGGAGAGAAGCATACCATGGAAAAGAACTTGTGCAGAAGGCGGATGATTTTGGGTATCGTGAGAGAATTGGAAGGAAAATAAGACTTCTCTCAGAAAGGACAGCAAGGAAATGGAGGCACCTAAACTATGGGATAAAATGTTGGGTAGAAGCTTAGATGTGATCTGCAGCAACAGCTTGATAAAATGTACTCTTCCTAAATGGGTGAGTTTGAGAACCTTGACTTCTATGGGGTAGAACAAAAATGATCTCATCAAGCATATAACAACCTTTCCATGGAAGTGAATGAAAAATGTTAAAGAGCAGGATAAGAAGAAGCCTTTTTGGTTGAACTATGAGTTGCTCTTCTTGATTCAGTTTGAACATGGAGACTGTTCTCCATAGGAACGGAAGGAGGAACACTTTGCATTAGATTTGGCGCAACTTTCTTGGCGCATGCGCCTCCTAGTAACAATACCTTGACAAGTAATTGAAATAAAATCTTGGCAAAAAATTGTTGATGTTCACTCTCATTTTGCATTTCTTGTGTGTTTATTGTCTATTTCCTTTCCTTTTAATGTTTAATAATTAGAGGAATTTATTAAGATTTATTAAAATAACTTTCTTGAATAATGAAGAACCTAGTTTTTCTTAATTTAAATTCTTTGAATAGTTGTGGCTTGTTTATTAGACTTCTGGAATGAGGTAGCTGGAATTGATGTTCTTTGTCTATTAAAGCTTCTAAATGAGGAAATGAATCTAATATAAATAAGTTTTGCACTTGTAAAATAGCATAACAACATATTTAGGTGCCAAACAAGAATTTGATGGATGAATTGGGGTAGGATGCAATGAACTGAAAAAGAAAGTTGTGAAGATATTGATGAATGCGTTGAACCCCGAGAATAAGGAAGATTGCAACCAATTGAAGTGGAACAATAAGACTGTATTATATTTTGTAAATAGCTTAGTTATTGTGAGCCTTGATAAAACCTTTTGCACATGGTGAAACATCTACGAAGCAGTTACTGCTTTAAGATTATGGACATCTTTTTAGGATCAATCAGTTAAATCTCCAAATGTCTCTTTAGAACTTGTTAGATTATTAGTGACCAAAATTCTAAAAGCAATACGTAACGAGGAAGTGATATAGGTCATTCTTGGAAGATTGAACCTTTCAAAGCCTACCTTATTAATATGCATAAACATACACCTTAGTTCCTTATTTGAGCTAATAGCCTACCTCATCATTAACAAGCAAATGAAAAGCCTATATCCTCCCTTGAACATAATCTTACAGTAAAGAACTCTTATTTTCCCATATTACATGACAAATACATCAATGATGGAAGATGACAAGTTTGGGGAAATATTATTTCAAAGTACAAGGAAGGATAAGAAGGGTTGAGACAGAAAAATCAATTGAGATGAAAAAAGATGAAAAGAATGAGGAAAAGAAGCTGTGAAAATTTGGTCTTGTAGCCTTCCTCCTTAGAACAATTAAGTCCTTAGGGGTGTTTAACATCTAGTTCCCTAATGCCAATTGGTATGGGAGTTACTGACCCAAAGTTCGTTAAGGATGGTAGAAAGCTTAAAAGGGCAAAGCATTGCACTATTCCAAAAACCTTGATAGAAGATGAAAAGTAAAAAGCTTCTAAGATAAGGAAGAGAGTTATAGTGTGAATGTGGTCAAGAAAAAACACCACAAGAGAGAGTATGTAGAAAGATGCACCAAAACAAATGGGGAAGTTAGAGAGTTGACATGAATGGAAAAAGTCAAGAATGCATATGAAGGTAGGTATGTCAAAGTGTAAATGAAATCTGGGTGAAATTGAGCCTAAATTGTCTTATTACCTACCTAATTACCTAAGCATCACATTATAAGCCTAAAGATCTAATTGATTCTGAAGGTGGTATAATAACATGAAGTGTATGACAAGCAAGCTGAGACTTTAAAGAATAAAGGAGAAGCATGCTATTTGAGTAATATCCCCGAGAGATTAACTAATCGCCAAGAAAGAAGATAGAAGACCATCACACATAAATCGGGGTGGGAATAATTAGTGTATACACAATAGAAATTACTTGGCTTTTTAGTGAACTTAATTGAAAATCTTCATGATTTTAGATTGGAAACATATTTAGAAATAATTTTACAACTAATTTATGTTTCCTACCAAATTGTGGATTCTACTAGAAAAATATCCTTAAAAATGAGAGCTTTGAGGACCAACAAAATTTTAATTTCTTTGCTTGGGGACAAGCAAAAACTTTAAGTTTAGGGGAATTTGATGAGTCCTAAACTTATCTATTTTTATCGATTTTTATGGCATAATTTTAGAAGTTTATAATTCAATTTAATGATGAATTATGGAATATTCACCAACTTTTTTGTTTTGCGGTTTTTAATAAAAGAAATAGACAATTGCAGCAAGAAAAGTAGAAAAATTGGCCAAGGCAGAATCCTTTATTGTAGTGAGTTTCGAATGTTGCAAGCAGTCGATGGACCCGAAGGCATGGGGTTATGTCACCAACAGGATCAAGCTGAACTCAAGCTAAAAATGAAGATTATCGTGACATAATTTTTGACAGACTGGCTAATTTTTGTCGCGACAAAGCTGGAGAAGTTTATAAAGAAGAATGTTGTGACATTCCTAACTCATGTCGCAACACTGATCGAGCACATGTCAATGAAACTCATGTCGTGACATCTCACAACTCTAACGCGAAATAAAGAATTGAAGATAACATAAAGTAGAAAAATAATGAGATAGATCAAGATAAAGTGCCTGTGATAGAATTTTCTATGTTGCGACAGAAATTTCAGCTTATGACAAGACCAAGGCAGATTATATGTCGCGACAGAAGAAAACTATGTTGTGACACAACATTCAGAGTCAGCAATGAAGGATAAGAAGACTTGTCGTGATAGAGAATTTTTAAGTCGCAACACACACAACATGAGGTTGAAGTGAAATCTGTTGCGACAAAGACGGCTACTATCGTGACAGAAGTTGAGAAGAAAGACACAAAAACTTATGTTCTGACATAAATAAGAAAGCAAGCATAAATCTTTGGCTATGACAAAAGGGTATGTTAGATAATAAAAGTGGAACCAAGAGATTCTGTCATGAGAAGTTTTACGTCGTGATAGAAAATGGAAGAAACATGAGATCAACTAAGACAAATAAGTCACAACAAAGACTGTAATGTTGCAATAAAAATTCAGCCCAGCTGACCGAGGATCGAAGGCGTTAGGTGCGACAGAAAAGTCCATCGCAACAACGGTCAGGCAAGCGCGAAAAACTGTCTCGAAAAGGGTTGAATAGAACCACAAAGAGAATGTCACAATACTCTTTACTACGTCGCGACAATGAATGAAGAACTCAAGACATAATTAAATCTGCAACAATTTAGGAAGCTAGATTCGCGACATAAGAAAACATAAGACTTAAAAACTTCTGATATAACCTAAAAGAATTCTATGTGTGACACAAGCATTTCGTGAAGGAAACTCAACCGCGAAAAAGAATTTGCTGTCGTGACACACTATTCAAGTATTCAAGAGCAGTACCCCGAATTGTCGCGACATTGCCAGCTATATTCATGACGGAATTCGAAAGAGCATAAAAATATGTCGCGTAGAGCGCATGCCACAATGAAGATCTTGGGTATGAGAGATGAAAACTTTGTCACGATAGAACTTTCTATATCGCGACAAAGTTACTTATTGGGCTATAATTTTTGGGGATCCACAATTAGTGCCTAGAAGTGCAGCCCATCATTTGAAAATCTATAAATAGACGCATCTAAGGCACTGTGAGCAGCTTATGCCAAACCAGGAACTTCTGCGTAGCTGGAGACTCTTGTATATTATTATTTTTTTTATTTTCTTTTTTTAACAGTTTTTAAGAGTGTTTAGCTAGTTCTTTTTGAGGATTAGAATAATGTCTGGTTTGAAGTTTTGAAATTTGGGTTCCTCTGATTTTTCATTACCATCTGAGTCAAATGAATTTGGAGGCCTAGAGTTCATTTATTTCGAGTTTTGTTTTACCATTTGGTGAATTTACCTCTTCAGTTAGTCACTATTATTTGTGATCCATATTTGAAAAACTGAGCTCTATCTGGGAATGGATCAATGTTGATTACTACTTTTTGCTCAACTTGAAAGATGGTCATAGTTCAAATGTTTGGATTTATTTAATTGGTATTGTTCTTGAAGCTACTTGTTTAGAATATTAGTAGCTTGTACCCAGAAAATGATTGTATCTTGCTCACGATTTCCAAAGCTCGGTGACATAGAGATGGGATTCACGAGTATAGGCCGGTTACTTGGGGGTATGTTAGATATTATGGAACCTGCGAACTCTGACAGATCACTTAAATAGATCGCTAACTTGCACAAATGGTGTGAGATAAGTTTGGGCATTATAATTTAATTGATTAGAGGTTTGTCCTTAATTTGATGAGAGGATCTTGATCCCGTGTTAGAATATCAAGGAAATAGAGAATCTTATCAAATTAGAAGGATGAGTTACCAATTAGATTGGAGAAGGCTTGTAATATCATGCCTGTAGGGGCAAGAAGTCTGCAGTCCTAAGAAATGGGTATAAAGTACTAAAAAGAAAAAACACCCAAATCTTAGAAAGAGGTTTCTATTCTATAAGTAACTGATTAGACCCATATATCCGAAAGGAATATGGATCTACGATTAATTAAAAATGTAATAGTTCATGGAAATCAACTATACTACATTTGCATATTTGTGAGTTAATTTCAAACTAATGGCTAAACTATGTTGGAAAAGGCAGTGCAAAAATTCATAATTAGAACCTTTGGTCTAAACTGGTGTTATTTACCCAATAGACTTTCCAATCCATTTAGTTGAATTCTTTTCATGTAGTTATAGATATTTATCTAGTTTTACTATTGCTTAAGTTTAGAAAAAAATAATTTTTAATTTTAGAGTTCAAATAAGTAGGATCTTGAGTAGATGGGAATTACTTGATTTTTAGATTTATCATCAATAAATAAATGGGAATGATATGGACTTAATCCATTTCATTACTAGCACTTGACCTATGCACTTTGCAGTAGTTGGAGCCAAAATCAATTTTAATGGGTCCGTACTAAAAAAAAAAGGGCTAAACATATTTTATCAAGATTTAGTCAATGTATTTATGGCATTCTAATTTGGGAGCTGAAAAGTCTTTGGATGGAATTGTTAATTATTTCATCAGATTTGGTCTATGTTTAAAAATCAATCAAAAAAGTTTTATGATACTTACCACTATACTACAAGCTTTGGAAAACTTCATGGTTTTTGGTCATGCTATCGTTTTGGTAGGAGATCGTTAAGTTGATCATTTTTATTTTTTATTTTATTTTGCTTGTAGAATGGCGAGGGAAGTCAGGGGACTTTACGGTCGGGTTAAGGCGCGGGAGAGGACCCGGCCAGGGTTGCCTTCTACCACAAGCCATCTCGCGACTTTCCATGTCCATGGAAGAGTTGAGGTCATTTTGTCGAGTTCCTAATAGCATCGGTTTGGAGTTGTCGGATGGTCCAGCTATCTCAACTGTAGGAGAAGAGGATTACGCCGTCTACTTCACCTGAGAGCAGTTCGTAGTTGGACTTCGGTTCCCCGTTTCATCGTTAGTGAAGCAGTTTCTACATGTCTCCTAGGTACCTCCTATGCTTATCCATCCAAACGTTATTCGGATTTTAATGAACTGCAATGTGCTTAACTTTCTCTATCAATTAGATATCTCATTGGTGGAGATTTGTTTCATCTATACGCTGAAGCTTGGGACTAGGGGCAGATTGTCTATGTCCGCCCTCAATCCATGGCTTCAATTCGTAACTGGGCTTCCTAATTCTCGCAAGACAGAGGCGAAGGGGGTTGTCCTAGTTAAGGGCCCATAGCACGAGGCACTTGGCTCTCTAGGGCTTCCCTTTGATGTAGATGATCCCACTGAGTGAGCTCCCAGGGACCCATTTCGATTTAGTTGCAACTCATGTTCTGCTAGGCGGATTGTGTATTGATGTACCTCTATTTTCCTAATGTCATTTAGGCAAGAATAGGCGAGGCTGGCTAATAAACTAGATTAAGAAGGCTATCCTAGAGAACATCAGGCGATTGTTAAAGAAAATGGAGGCAGAGCGCAATCACGAGCTTTTGTTGATGGCGAAGAACCTACGTGACTTGATAAACTGACCCGTTTCCATACCGTGTCTTACCACTGTTTCAGTTCGGGTTATTAAAGAGCACTTCCGTCCTTCTTGGAGCCTTTTCAAGTTGGTCCCGGGTAGCTCTTCTCTGGCTGTTTCTATTCAAGAGGGCTAAGCAGAGGTTGCTCAAGGGACCTTCGTGGTCTACTGGAAAACGACCATAAAGTGACTTTTGCAGGCGATAAAGAAGGGGCAGACAGGAAGGAAACAGCAAACTAAAGCAACCCGAAGCCGGGTTAGAAACCCCGTGGATTGGTCGTGTACTGCAGTGGAATCTTAAGGGAAGAGGAGATGTACATGCTTTATAATGATGATGATGTATGTGTCGGGCTTGTTGCACGGATCTTTAAATAGACTGCGGACTTGGAGAGTTGGGCCAGCTCCGCATCTTGGGGCGTCAAGGTAGGTTTAATCGGATGAAGAGGCTGGCAAGGCGGGTAACAATCTCGATGGACTCCCCGTCCCGAACAGATGATCAATCGGTTTAGGCACCCCGGCCCGGTCCGTGCCTTTAAGAGGAGGGATCCTTCTTTGGGGTCTATCATCAAATGTGAAATTGGCTAGGGGTGCCCCTCGGGAGTAGGCGGTACCCGGATTACCCTCGCCCCGAGGAACTGTAGATCTGTACCTAGCCGAGGAGAAAAGCAATCAAATGTTTGTTGGGCCGTCGTGGGTTCCTCTCATGAGAGGATCACCTCGGCGGGGCACCAGTTGCCGCCCGATCCTAGAGAGTGCGTGGGAGATCATTCACTGCTGGAGTCCCTTTAACTAGGAGGAGCTTCCGGTTGTGGATATGTGCAACCTCTATCCTAATTATTTCTGAGTATCGATGTTGGCGGCTCATTGGACGGTATTCCATCTGCGTTCCCATCTCTATATGAATAAGGGAATGCTTCGGTCGGTGGTCGAGGACGGGATGTACATTAATAAACCATGATTTTCATAGATCAAGCATTTGGTACGTGCGACTTTACTTGATTCTTGTTTCTATTTAGTAGCTTAGTTTCTAAGCTTCTTTTACGAGACTATGATAGCCATCAGGAATATGGCCCTCGGCATACTAGGAATTTGAGTCCGGTTAGGCGATCTTAGAGGCTGCAGGTTTATGCCAATCATCCAGCAAAGCATCATACGGCCCGAAAGTCTCTTTTCAAAGTGGATGTAGAATTAGCGACACATTAGGCAGAAGGAGCCAGACTGGTGCGGGAGAGATTGCACGGCGGGAAAAGAAATGGACAAGGCCAAGCGGGAGCTGGGTGGCTCGTGTGGCCTGAGCGAGACGAGACGAAGCGAAGGATGACTGACTAAGGGTCCGAGAGTCCTTAGAGGCTAAGTTTTGTGATGGTTGGCTTGAGCATCGCTCTTACTAGAGCTCGAGGCATCTAGAGATGAGGTGTCTGCTCTTCATTCCTAGGTGAGCAAGGATAAGGAAGCCATGATGGAAGACTACCAGAAAGCCCTAGAGCAGATTTTAGCTTATGGCTACGGAGGCTGTATGTTCAAACATGGTATCTAGTGGTGGCCAGGCGGATACGGGTTGGCATGGAAAACTCTGCAGGCCACTTTCCTCTAGAGTTATTTGAAAATGTAGATTACGCTATCCAGTAAGGCGAAGCCAAGAATTTGCAGTACATCAGTTGAAGCTATGAGGACCGGTGGAGGGCTAACACTTTCCTTCATATTTGTTTGTTTTTAGGAGATTTTTGTAAGGAGGTGTCATTGTGCCACCATAATGCACATCATTTTTTGTAACCCTTGGCGCTCTTTAGCGCATTTTAATGAGCCACGTTTTGATAAAAATCCTTACATGATGATAGTTATGCTTGGGCTCTTTTATTTTGAAAATGCCAGCAAGGGAATAACCACGTCTGTACTTTCTCTAGGTGTCATTAGGGCAACAACCATATTTGGACTTTTATACGCTAGTAGAACATCAACCATGCTTAGAACTTTTTATGCCAGTAGGACATCAACCATGTCTGGACTTTTTTGTGCCAGTAGGACATCAACCATGTATAGAATTTTAGGATGCCAGAAGGACAACAACCACATCTGGACTTTTAGAATGCCAACACGACAACAACCACATCTGGATTTTTAGAATGCCAGTAGGACCCAAATAACACATCCAGGACTTAGAACACCGGTGAACCATGACCGTTGGACTTTTCAGAATGCCCGACAAGACAAAAACTATCTAGACTTTTTAAGATATGGCGGACAACTACCACAACGGACTTGAAAGAGCTGGTGTAAGTTTTAGAGAGCGTGTAGAAGCCTATAAATCTTTTACTAATGATAATTTCCTCAGAAAAGAATACTCACGATAGTACTTCTTAAGGTGCATTAGTGATTCGATCACAGGAACAAAAGTCGAGTTTGGTTTCACTCGATACGCATAAGACACGGCTATCCACTGTAAACAGTGTATGGTCATTCCCAGTTGGCCTGGATCTTCTCGTCTTCCGGGTTAGCCGTGTTTTCAAAAACCCTTCTCAAGACTAACTCCCCAACTTTGAATGTATGCGGCTTTACATGCCGGTTGTGCAAGTTTGCCAACCTTTGCTAGTAGGATGCTATGCGCACTGCCTCCGCTTCCCAAAGTTCATCTGTTGTGTTTAGGTCTTTGGTTATGGCTTCGACATTCGCTTCCTTAGGAACCTCTGTCTAAATGGTGGGCATCCCGATTTCTATGGGTATGATAGCCTCCATCCCATATGTGAGATTTTAACGTATTCCGCCGGGCTTCCTACTGTCGCTTTATAGGCCCATAATACTCCCGTAGCTCTTACCCACTTTCCTCGTCAATGTGCGCGATCGTGCCGACAGAGTGTTTTACGACGCCTCGGCCGCCGCTAAGCCAGAGGTACCCTCGAGGATATATAGGCTTTGATTTTCACCGATGCAAAAGTTCCCGTGATACCTGTACCATCGAATTGCAAACCCATTACTTGTTACACCTCATCGTATTATGAACCCGTTATCGTCACCGCATTTTATATATACAAATTTATGACACTGCCACCAAAGGACTATTATCTAATCCTCAATAACGGCGTCAAAAACTTGTTTGCTGATTTTTGTATAGACCAAATTTGCCAAGTAATTAGCAATGTTGCCAAAGACTAAATAAAGTCTTCGCAATGGCACCAAAAACTTGTTGACCAATATATGTGTAAAATATGTGGTTGTCCTTTTTGGAAAATGGATTCATTAAAAATTGTATTTGGTCTAAATCACTGCAAGTGCACACGAGGATCATTGATCTACCATGAGGATTGATGATAAATCAAAAGACTAACTATCCCAAATACTCAAGATCCTTACTATTTGAACTCCAATGTTAAGATGATTAGAGAACTGATAAAATAATGATAAAATAATTTCGCTAGTATACATAAAAAAATTAATAAAAGTGGATTTGAGAGTTCATTGAGTGAGACAACAATGGGAGATAGACCAATGAATAATTGTCAATTTATGCATCATTTTAAATCATAGCTAAGTCATAAGTTGGAAAGCTGAATTTGTCAAAGATGCATTATAGTATAGTTTAGATTTCTCCCTTAACCATACCTTTCACTCATTAGAGATTCATGTTCATTTTTTACCGATTCAATCGCTACTTGTAAGATATATCCTCTTCTAAGATCCGGGCATTTTTCCTTTCGCACTTCACACCCAAATCTTAGGACCGGTTGAATCTTGCTCTCTTTGTGACGTGATGGTCATGTGCCTCTCCAATTTAACTGGCACCTCATCCTTCAATACTAATGAAATTTTCCATCTTCTTGATTAGATCTTTGCTAACATGTGATCAGAATCTTTTCATCAGAAAGAAGAGAAACCTCTAAGCTATTAAACTAATACTTCATCAAAGTATCCTCAAGCCATGAGTAAGTCAGTGATCTATCTGAGTAATCTTTCAGAGTTCATTAGTTCCAAAGTATTAGTCTACCATACCCACAAAGAAATGCTCTATACCCAGATTCTATCTCGTGTCACTGTAGGGCCTTCTCTCGAAATCGGGAGTAAGGTACAAAGACCTTGTTTGGGAACAAAGTACTAGTACTTGGAACAATTACATTAAAAAATAATAACAATCAAATAAATTCAAGAATTCTAACTAAGGCTTTCTTCCACTTAATGCAGAAAAATAACAATCACCATCGACCTATTCCTAGAGGGAGCTCAATCTTTCAAACCTAGTTCACATAAATCAGTGACTAACTGATCAAGAAAATTCACTGAGATTGTAAACAAACTGAAATAAATGAACTCCATAAATTTTCTAAAATCCATTTAAAGCATAACAGTAGTAGGAGAGAAAAGTTTACAATGAATTTCAACTCGAAGTTGCACATCAGTTCATTACTCAAATCCAAAAATTAAACAGAAAACTAAATAAAACTACTCTCCAACTAAATCTACTAAAAAGGAAATAAAAGATAAAAATAAAGGAAAAATAAAAGAAAAATAATATACAAAGAGTCTTCACTTACCCAGAAGTCCTAGATTTGTGGAAGCTGCGCATAGTGCCCTAGATGGGTCTATATATAGAGCTTTAAATGATGGGCCGCACTCCAAGGCACAAATTGTGGATCCCATAATCTTTGGCCTAAAAAAGGTTGCTTTGTCGCGAAAAATAAAGTTCTGTCGCAACATGGTTCTTATCTTTTTCGCCCAGCTCATGTCGTGGCCTGCAGTTTCCTGTCGCGACATATTTTCATGCAATTTTCTTCGATTCTTTCACGACATAGTTTGACTTTGTCGCGACATAGTTTGACTTTGTCGCGACATAGTTCTGTTGATTATTGCCTGTTTAATGTCGCGACATGGTTGTATTTTGTCACGACTGAAATTTCCTTCTCAATCTCTTCAACTTTGTTGCAGCAGTCTCTGTTATGTTTCGACATTTTTTCTGTTGTTATCTTCAATTTCTGTCGCGACATATTTTGTCTTTGATGTGATAGAGTTTCTCCCAGTATCATGGATTTGTTGTCGCGACAGACTTTTTCTTTGTCTCGACAGAGTTATGCTACCTTGTATTATTGAAACTAAACTCCGTGTCACAAAAACTCTTTCCATGTTGTGATAGAGTCTTCTTTACTCCTTGTCGTTGGCTAGACTTTTTGTTGCAACATTGAATCCCTTGTCGCGACAAACTTGTCTTGGCTCCTCTCACTTATCTTCTGTTTTCTATCACGACAGAAAACTTCTCTATCGCTAAAGAAATCTCTTACTCAACAATTTTTATTGTCTCGACAAAGATTTTTGCCTTCAATTCTTTATTATATCGTAACATCTATTTCTATATTGCAACAATCTTCTTGTCATTCTCCTCACTTTTTGTCGCCACAATAGTAGCCTTTGTCGCAACAACATTCACCTCAACCTCAAGTTTTCTCTATCGCAATAGAGAAATTCTTTGTCGCGACAAAGTCTACATATTTTTCATTGATGACTTTGAATGTTGTGTCGCTACATAAAATTTGCCTTGGTGTTGTCCTTAGTAGAAATGTATGTCGCAACATAGAAAACTTTGTCGCAAGAACATTGTTTCATTGTTTTTCCATTTTCTGTCGCAACAGAGTTCATCTGATGACTTTGTTTCTTATGTTGCGATAGAATTGTAAGATGTTGTGGCAAGGTTCCAATGCCATTTTCTTGATCAATGTTGCGACAGAGTAAGGAATGTCGCAACATTCTTCTTCATGAGCTGCTTCCATTTGTGTCATGGACATAAAATCCATTGTCATGATAGAACAGTTAGTCCATCTTAAATTGTGTCGCGACAGTCTTCATTTATGGCTTATGCTCAGCTTGATCTTTGTTGCGACATACTACCGTTATATTGGAATCCATCGTGATACTCCCGATACTGCTCGACATAGCTTAACGCCTGGCTAATTTTTCTCGCTTCGCTTGGAATTCTCTTTTTCATATAAAACCTACAAAACAAAAACTTCGTGAATTTTCCATAATTCAGCATTAAAATGTATCCTAATTGCTAAAAATATGCCAAAAAAATAATTTAAAAATAGATGAGTTTAGGGCTCATTAAATTCCCCAAAACTTAAAGTTTTTCTTGTCCCCAAGCAAAAAAAAAGAAAATTTTGTTTATCCTCAAACAATTTAGCTATATTTTTAAGGACATTTTTCTGGTAGAATCCACAATTTGGCAAGGACTATAAGTCAACTGTAAAGTTATCTTTAAACATGTTTCCAATCTAGAACTAGGAAGATTTTTCAATTAAGTTCACTAATCACCAAATAATTTATAATGTAACACCAATTATTCAACCTCGACTCAGAGTGTGTAATGGTCTTCTCTCTGTTTCCTTGGCATATTAGTTAATCTTTTGGGATAATACTTAGTTGGCACACTTCTCCCTCATTCTCTAAGTCCTATATGCTTGTTTTTCATATTAATCTCCACTAATGTACGCATATCACCACCTTCTCGTGATCAACAGGTCTTTGTGCTTGTAATGTGTGGTTTGGGTACTGGGTGATAATTTGACAATTTAGGCTCAAATTTTACCTAGACATCACAGACAACTTAGCACTTTTGCCTTTATTATGCATCATTGATCTCAAGCTCAAACCTCTCATATACAGGCATTTTCGCATACTCTCTATTTTGCATTTTTCTCATTCACCACAATCGACTATACTTTCTTCCTTATTCAGGTTTTTTCACTTTTCATCTTTTTATCAAGATTTCTCGAATGGTCAGGTTTCCTTTAAGCTTTCTACCTCCCTTAACGAACTTTTATGTCGGTAACTCATACCGCTGGCATTGGGTGGTACTAGGTATTGAACACCCTAAGAACTTAACTGCTCAAGGGAGGAAGGCTACAAGACCAAACTCATTCCTCCTTGATGTCTCACTTTATACAGCTTCTTTTCTTAATTCTCTTCATATCTTCTCATATCTATGAATTTTTCTTTTTCAACCCTTTTCATCCTTTTCCATAGCTTTAAATAATATTCCCCCCAAACTGTCTCTATTTTCTCTCTTATTTCCGTATTTGTGTCGCGTAACTCGGGCAAATAAGGGTTCTTTTCATAAGATCATGTTTAGCGAAGGATTTGGGCTTCCATTTTCTCGGGGTTGATAGATTGGATATTATTTCAAATAAGGAACTAATGTGTATGCTTACGCAGATCATGGCGTAGGCTTTAAAAGGCTCAAACTTCCAAGCGATTTGACCTATATCATTTCCTCGTTAAGGGTATGCCTAGGATTTCGCCTTGACTAATAAATTCAACAAGTTTCTAGGACATTTGGAGATTTAACTTTGATGGATCCCAAAAGATGTCTCTAACCTTAGCACAATTTGTTTCATAGATACTTTTGACCATGTGTAGTGTTTATCAAGATTCTTAAATAACTGAATTGTTTACAAAACAGAATCACAAGTCATATTTGTTCCATCAATTTGTTAAAACCTTCCTTATTCTTTGAAGTTCAACATAACTATTAATATCCTTACAACTTTCCCTTTCATTTATTCCTACCCCAATTCATCTATCCAATTTTTGTTTGGTTTCTGGATATGTTGCTATGCTATTTTTTTAAGTTAACAGCTCATTCGAATTAACCATTCAATTCAGATGAAGTTAACACAAAGCAAATACTTCAATTCCATTGTATCATGTAATTTACAAAACAATGCACAACAATCAAGTATTTCAACCTAGGAAATCTGGTTTCTCCATTATTTAACAAAACCATTCACTGAAAGTTAGAAAATTTAAATTATTTAAAGTAAAAGAAAGAAAAACACAAATAAGACACACACAAGAAATTCAAAATGAGAGTGAACACCAATTTCTGCAAAGGGGTTTTTTTATTCAATTTTTCAGGTATGAGAGATTAGGTACAAGAGGGAAGATGGGAAGGAAGACAATGTTCCTTTTTTACTTTTTGAGGCCTTCTCTTTGGTTGCTTCCATTCTTAAATATTCTTCAACTTCCTCTACTAGGGTTAGTTCTTTCTTTCTTGTTGCACTAGGGGTTTTATTTTGAACTGGTGCTTTACAAGGTTCAGAAGATCTTTCTTCCTCTGGATTCGGGTTAGAGAAGGGTATTGGTGGGTTTGTTACACCCTCGTGACTATTATAAGGCCACTTAGAAATTCTTATTTGTGGTAGTGGCACTTTCTTCTTGCTTCGAGACTCCGTCTTCTCATAGCCCAATCTAGTGTCTTTGCATTGCTTCTCTCGGCTCGGCCTCGCCGTGATTTTAGCTAATGATCAAGAGTGTCCCATTGTTGACTTTCATAAGTCATTAGGCGAAAACTTTCTTTTCAGAATGTGCATGACTACTAACCACTCTCGTCCCTGATTCCGTGCATGCCTTAAGGCATTGTCTCTATCCTCTAACATTTTTAACAAACCTGCTTCATGTTTTCCTATTTCAGTCCAGAAAGCTACTTCTCTATCCCCTCTATCCCTTATAACTATTCTCCATTATGTATCCTTTTTTTCCAATCCTGCTCTCCATTCTTCATCTCTTTGTTTCAATTCATCCTCTAGATTCTAATCCCTTCTTTTGAGCTCTACATCCATATATTCATCCATGAGCTGAAGTTGGATATTTAGCTGGTTGTCCCTCTCTTGCATCTCTTGTTTCATAGATTTCAACATTTTATCGGGCTTTGTGTTATTTACCCTGGGTGCCTCTTAACTTTCAAATTGTTCCTATGACTCTTTTCTTATGTCTAGAGAAACATTCCACGGGGCTTAGGCTTTGGAATTTCACGCTTTTAGGTGGACTTTCCCACCGATCGCTCATTGCATCTTTCATTCCCCCTTTATTCTTCTATATCTTTTTCCTCTATTTTTAGGACCTTTCATTACTCCATTTAATGTCAAAAGGGAGACCTTGGGGTATGTTTCTTCGTTTCCCCACTCTTCATCTACTCCCCCAAGAAGGCAAAGGCTGGTGATTGTAGCTGGGTGTAGAATCAAGCCCCTGCATTTGCTTGTGGAGTAACTTATGATAGAATTCTCGATTATCTTCCCCACATTGATTTTAAACCCCTTCAGCAATGCATAAAGGAGGATTGCTTCATTCCTTCTTACTGTGCTGAGGTGATTTGATGGCAAAAGGACAGAGCTAACAAAAGGGTAAATCCATACTCGCTTTTCTTGTTAAAGCACTGGCAATGGATTCATATGCTTGTTGTCACTTTCCTTTCCAACTATTAGTAAGTCCACTATCTTCTCGGTACTGCCCTTTAACAATCTGATTAAGCACTTCAACAAGGCTATTGAGCCCCGTTAAGGTAGGTTTTGAGCACTTTTTGTGTACTAATCAAACACAAATAACCCAATTGACACAATTAAGGTCCCGCTTATATTTACTCGACTCATATTTGTGGATATTTTGTAGTTTTGCAAGCCAATTACACCATTATCATCTGTGCCCACTAAAATATGAAGAACCCGAGCCAACTCAAGCCACATGTACAAGAAGGCAATCGAGCTAAAAATGTATGAAGAGAGGAGCATTGAAAGATTTTACAAGTGTTGCTCTGTATTTCACAGCCGCGAAATTTCACTCGCCCTAATTGTTGCTCGACTCCACCTTTTACCGTTTGATATTTTCCCAAACTCCGTCTCCATGTAATTTTGTTGTTTCCATATTTTTGTAATTTCCTTGACTCTCGAGCAGTATATAAGCCTCGTCAAGCTCAAAATCGCCAATCACTATCAATCAATAAAATTGCCAAAGCTTTCAACCTCCCACCTAGATTTTCCCTCACTTTCTCTCCCTTTCGCAGATTCTTTCTCACTGTAAGCCAAACACCCCTTGAGAGGATGACACCAAGGATGCTTATTAAACCTCCCTCATCCTTGGAAGAGGAGACAGTCAAGGTTCTCGGTGTAAAACACCGTCCCTCCCGTTGCCACAGCATTTATTACCATTTATGTTTCAAGATTCACTTAGGGCTTAAACTTCAGATGTACTCCCGATCGCCAATACTTGGCAAGCTTTAAGGGCTCAGTGGATACTTACTGCTATATCCCCTGATGCTCACTTAGTTACCATTTATTTGCCTCTACAGGTTAGGTCAAGGGACTCGTTTTCACTGCTTTGAAACATTAATGGTCCATAAATGTTGTATCTTAAGATAAAAACTTAGGGTTCGGGCCATAGCTAAACAAAGATCCTGCTCAGAAATGACTATAGGTCATCCTCCCAACTCGAGGAAAGGACCCGAGACATTTCGCTTCCTAGAACCCTGCCCAATGGCCTCGGTGACTTCATGATTTCTTTACACTTTATTTCACTACATTTCCGCCTTAAACCATCAACCTTAATCGCTTACAAAAACCCTAAATCCTAAGTGAAAACACCATTTTCAATCAACTCAGAATCATTTTCCGCACGAAGAAAACTCCATCCCCGAAGTCCTGATCCAAAAAACGACGATATCAGCAAGAAGGCTTTGTTAATACAAAGAGGGAATTTATGATACAAATATTGTTGATTCCGGATCACCTACTGTGGCATGAATCAAATGGCGTCGTTGCCGACGGGTGTCTAGTATGAGTGAGAAGTCAAGTGAACTGTGATCCACATCACAATTATTGGTGAATTCATTCCTTTTGTTTTACTCATTAATTCCCTACCAGCTTCACTCGTCAGGGCAATTTAATCAAGTTACACCGTGCATATCCGCATTTTCTTGTTTTAATTTAATCAACTTAACCCTTTTTGGTAGCTTTGTTTTTTGTTTCTGCTATGTTGTGTTGTGTTCTTAGGACTTTATGCACCATTGGGATAGGAACACTACAGGCAGGCTAGAGAGAACCAGTGCTCCACAAGAACAAGGGTGTGAAGTGAGTTTACACAACCAGATGGAGCCTCCACTTGAGGAGCAACAAAGTCAACAAGGGGTACAAAGAACCCCCAATGCCTACAGGTCAATGAGGGACCACATACACCCACCGAGGGTGTGTGCACCCTCATGCATCGTACTTCCTGCAAGGGATGTAGTTGTCAGGCTTTATTTGGTGCCCCTGCTCCCAACTTTCCATGGCATGGAAAATGAGAATCCATACACACACATCCGAGATTTCGAGGAAGTTTGCACGACCTTCAAGGAGGGTGAAATTGATATGGAATTGCTGAAGTTGAAAGCCTTCCCATTAACCCTAAAAGACAAGGCCAAGATTCGCTAAATTCTCAAGGCCAAGAACCATCGTGCATCAGCAGACCCACAGGTAGAGTTTTGAAGAAGTTCTTAAGGTAATACGTGACTAATAATTCAAGAGGGCAAATTTATACATTTGCTTCATGATAATGGAAGTTTTATCGCTGCTTGGAGAGATATATGGAGCACCATTAGCATGCCTCCTCACCATGGTTTTGACACATGGATGCTAGTCAACCATTTCTATGATAGGATGTCCCCTGCCATGAAGCAACTTCTAGAAACCATGTGTGGAGGGGATTTCCTGAGTAAGAATCCAAATGAAGCCATGGATTTCCTTAATTATGTGGCTGAAACTTCTAAAGCTTGGGATGAGCCTAATCCCAGGAAGGCAGACAGGATGAGGCCACCATCAAATCAAAGGGGAGGCGTGTATTTACTCTTAGAGGACATGGAGATGAAAGTAAAGCTATCCACTTTGGCTAGGATATTGGAAGAGCTTGAAATGAGAAATCAGCATGAGGTACGAGCGTTGGATCGAGGCAGATTTGCGCCTAACCACCATGCTTCAACTATCACCCACCGAGCACCAAGGAAAGCAAAGGCTCTATTCCTTAAGTGAGGAACTTTATGGCTGAACAAGCCAATGTTGTGGGCCAATACAAGCCACCAGCCACAGCCCCATACAACAATACCTACAACCCCAACTGGAGGAACCAACCAAACCTCTCTTGGAAGCCAAAACCTCCTCCATATATACCTCCTACTACACAACAGCAACATGGATCCTTATCCCAGCCACAGCCACCACCATCATCATCTCCAATTGAATAAGCTATTATGAACTTGAGCAAGGTGGTGGGCAACTTTGTGGAGGAACAAAAGGCAGTGAATGCCCAGGCTAATCAAAGAATTGACACAGTGGAAAGCACACTCAACAAGAAATGAACAAATCAAGACTCAAAATTTCCAAAAGCATGACAAACGCATAGCCGGAATTTCCCAAAAATATGACAACTTGTAGTATTTAATATCAAGACTAACCAACCAGCAGCAGGTGCAGGAAAAAAGAGAAATTTCCATCTCAGACACAACCAAATCCTGTGGACTCCAAGATGACGCGAGCTCCTCCATCGAAAGCCAAATCAGACGGATGAGGTCAAGGCAATTATCACATTGAGAAGTGGTAAAGAGCTCAAACAGCCAGCACCTAAAACAATGGAACAAGGCAAGGAGGTTGATGAGGTTTAACCAAAAGAGGTGGTAACTAAGGAGACTGCATTGAAAAATATCACACCCCCACCTTTTCCTCAAGCACTAAAAGCTAAGAAAAAAGCTATCAATCAGGCTGAGATACTAGAAGTGCTGAGACAAGTAGAAGTCAACATCCCCCTGCTTGATATGATCAAACAAGTCCACACATATGCCAAATTTTTGAATGACATGTGTACAGTGAAAAGAGGGCTGAATGTTGATAAGAAGGCCTTCCTGACTGAACAAGTCAGTACCATCATCCAGTGCAAGACTCTAGTGAAGTATAAAGATCCGGGTTGTCCTACCATCTCGGTTAATATTGGAGGCACTTGTGTGGAAAAAGCACTATTGGACCTAGGTGCAAGTGTAAATCTCCTCCCCTATTTGATGTACAAGCAACTCGGGTAGGGAGAGCTAAAGCCCACCCTCCCATCACATCGCCTCGCAGATATCCATCAAGCTACCAAAGGGGGACAAGTGGAAGATGTTCTCATCCAAGTGGACAAATTTACTATCCAAGGATTTTGTTGTGCCTTGATACCGAACCAACGCAGTATGGGCCTAACTATGTACCTATCATCCTAGTGGGCATCTCATTCTCTTTGCCACCTCCAATGCGATTATCAACTATCGAAATGGTGTTATGCAACTCACCTTCGGAAACATTACCTTAGAACTGAACATCTTCCATTTGAGCAAAAAACACATGCAACTAGTAGAGGATGGCCTAGAAGAAGTTTGCATCATTGACATAATCCTGGAGGAACAGGTTGACCAGCAGAGGATGTAGGATGTGTTTGATCGAAGAACTCCAACATGAGTGTTCGTAAGAGCAACAGAAGCCCATGATATGAAATTAGGCAGGGGCATTGGAGAAAAAAGCAAGAAATTCTGCCTTTGATAATAGAGGAAGGAACCAGTGAGCCCCAGAAACTGGAGCTTAAACCTTTACCTGTGGAATTGAAATATGCCTATTTGGAAGAGCAGGAGCAATGCCCAATTGTCATTTCCGCCCTGCTCAGCACTTCACAGGAAAGTAGCCTGCTGCACATGCTCAGGGAGAACAAGCAGGCCCTAGGGTGGAAGATTACTGATCTGAAGGCATTAGCCCAGTAATTTTCACCCATCACATCTACTTGGAGGAGGAGGCAGGCTTCAAGAAGATACCATAGAGAAGACTCGAACTCTACATAGCAGGAAGGGTTAAAGGTAAGTCCCAAAGTCACACAGTCAGGTATCTACCCCATATCGTATAGCACCTCGGTGATTCAACCTGTGCTGTGCCTCTAAGAAATCATGTGGGTAACAACCGTGCATAATGAAAAGGAAAGGAAATGCCCACCCGCCTTACCACAGGTTAGAAGGTATGTATTGATTATAGAGATTAAACACAGGAACAAGGAAGCATCACTTCTCTACCCTTCATGGATAAGCTTCTTGAGAGGATTTCTGGTCACCCCTTCTACTGCTTCCTGGATGGCTATTTAGGATATTTTCAAATTGAAATTGCTGCAGAAGACCAGGAAAAGAGCACCTTCACATGCCCATTTGGCAGATATGCATACAGGAGAATACCCTTTGGCCTGTATGATGCCCCTGCCACATTTCAGCGATGTATGCTTAATATCTTCAGTGATTTGGTAGAGCACATTATGGAGGTTTACATGGATGACATTACAGTCTATGGAGGGAGCTTTGAAGAATGCCTAATCAACCTAAAAACTATCATGCACAGGTGCATAGAGAAAAACTTGGTGCTGAATTGGGAAAAATGCCATGTTATGGTCAACCAGGGAATTGTGTTGGGGCATATTATTTCAGAAAATGGGATCGAAGTTGACAAGGAAAAAATTGACTTGATTTCCAAACTGCCCTCCCCCACAAATGTCCAAACTGTAAGACAATTCTTAGGTCATGCAGGCTTCTATAGGAGGTTCATCATGGACTTCTCAAAAATTGCTAAGCCTCTTTACAAACTGCTGGAAAAAGATGCCAAATTCATGTGGGATGCAGACTGCCAAAAGAGCTTTGAGGAGCTCAAGGCCTATCTAACCACTGCACCAGTAGTGAGGGCCCCCAATTTGAAATTACCTTTCGAGGTGATGTGCGATGCAAGCGATCTCACCATTGGAGCAGTACTCGGGAAAAGAGAAGGAGGAAAGCCTTATGTGGTCTATTATGCAAGCAAGACATTGAATGAGGCCCAGAGGAATTACACAACCATAGAAAAGGAGTTGCTGGTAGTGGTCTATGCTTAGATAAGTTTCGAGCTTATTTGGTTGGGTCGGACATAATCATATTCACGGATCATTCAAATTAAATACCCACTCACTCAAACAAAATGCTAAGGCTAGGCTTATCGTGGGTCCTCCCGCTGGTGTAAGAGTTCAACCCATGATCAAAGGATGTGCTGGTGTGGAAAATGTTGTCACGACCAATTCTCGAGATTAACGATAGCACACAACACTCACAACCCTCCAATCATGATGAGTTCCTTGAGGAGTCCCTGCTCCTGGTTGAGAAGACACCCTGGTATGCCCACATAGCAAATTACTTGGCAACAGGGGAGCTACCAGCAGATTGGAAAGCACAAGACAAGAACAAATTCTTTTCGCAAAAATTCACTCCTATTATTAGGAAGAACCCTTCTTGTACAACATCAGGTTGATCGATAATCGGGCGTGTGTGTCCGGGCAGAGCACGTAAGGAATACTCATCCACTGCCATGAGAATGCATGTGGAGGCCATTTCGCTTCCCAGAAAACTGCCAGGAAGGTGCTGCAGTCTGGATTTCATTGGCCCTCTCTTTTCAAGGATGCCCATACCATGTGCAAGGAATGCGACAAGTGCCAAAGGTTGGGGAAAATTTCTCGCCTTCACATGATGCCTTTAAACTCGATTTTGGTAGTAGACTTTTTCGATGTATGGGGCATCGATTTCATGGGACCATTCCCTTCCTCCTTTGGATACCTCTACATTTTGGTGGGAATTGACTATGTGTCGGCGGCCAAGGCCCTTGCGTGAGCAAGAGACCATGCAGGTACCGAGTTCTTAAAAGAGAACATACTCTCCAGATTTAGGGTCCCCAAAGCCATAATTAGTGATGGAGGTTCGCATTTTTGCAACAAATCGTTTGAGAGCTTCCTCACTAAGTATGGTGTCAAGCATAAAGTAGCCACCCCATACCACCCTCAGACCAGTGGCTAGGTTGAGCTAGCCAATAGGGAAATCAAGACAATACTGATGAAAGTGGTGAACTCTAACCGAAAGGATTGGTCTCTTAAGCTGCTAGACTTTTTATGGGCATACTAAATAGCCTACAAGACCATTCTGGGTATGTCTCCTTATCACCTAGTTTATGGCAAAGCATGTTACCTTCCTGTGGAAATTGAATATAATGCATGGTGGGTAGTGAAGAAACTGAACCTGGATATGGGAAAGCTGGTCTCAAAAGACTCCTCGATATCAACGAGATGGAAGAACTGAGGAATGATGCCTACTCCAACTCAAAAATTGAAAAAGATAAGCTGAAGAAGTGGCATGATCAACTAATAGCTCGTAAACATTTCAAACAAGGAGACCAAGTGTTGCTCTACAACTCCAAGCTCCACCTCTTTCCAGGCAAGCTTAAATCAAGATGGACTGGACCATTCACCATCCAGGAGGTCTACCCCAATGGATCAATAGACCGTTCAATTCCAAAGACAATAGGGTGTTCAAGGTTAATGGGCAAAGGCTGAATCCATACGCAGTGCACCACTCAATAGACAAGGAGGAGATCCCCTTCGACTCCACCATGATCAGTAAAGGAATTGTCGACAGGAGCGCTTCGTAGTATCCTCGTGAAGCCCTAAATTTTCGCTGCTATTTCGTTTCTTTCTTTACTTTTATCTTTTTAGTGACTTTATTCCCTGTTTTAACTTGTCTTTCTTTTGAAAATTTCTCATTTACAAGTTTGGCTTCTCATAATTTGCTTTCTATTTCAGCAGTGTCACAATGAGCCGGGGTTTGTTTTTTTTCATTGAGTCATGTGCTGCGAATTTCACAACCCGTAGACCGCTCTCATCCTCCCCTGCTTCATCTTCCTACTCCGCTCACTACACTTGTTCCCACCCAGCCATTAATTTTCGATTTTAACTAGCCAATTAGTAGGCATTTAAAGCCATTAATCGACCAAAACCTTCACTTTACTCACCCCCCTCCCTTTCCCCCCAATTTAAACCTCATTTTTTTTCCTTTTGATTTCAAATCGCATTTCTAGTTTGAAGTCCCCATCTCCACCTCCTCTCCTTCTCTTGCACAACCATGGTAAAGACCCGCGGAGGACACGCCAGCCTAGGTGCGCCCTCCCTCCCGATGGCAACCAATCCAGGCCCCGTGAACCGGCCGCCGCATCCGCCATTACCCCGCCGCTCGCAAAGATCTCCAGCCGCACGCTCACCGCCGCTGTTTCCAACCGTTATGGTTACCACCACCGCCGTGTTCGGCTTCAGTGTTGCCGCCGTGGCGCACAATCAGGCCTCTCCTCCGCCACCGCTCTCTCATCCCCTTGCCGCCGCCCTCGCCCCTAAGAGATACCACACTCGGGTTGGCCCCATTCCACCCTCTCTGCTACATCCTAGGCCATCCCGGAGGGCCCCACCGTCCAAGAGAGCACGGACCTCGGGCTCAAGAGAGTCCTCCAACTCCAGGCCTCAGGAGCCACAAATATCACCCCATCAGTGGCCCTACTGTGAGTCCCTCCCTTCCGACCTTTCCTCAAATTTCTCCATCTTCGCATCTATCACTTCCACTACAACCATATTCCAGGGAATGCTGATTACAGTGGGAGGGATCTGCACGACGAGGTTCATTATGATCTCCCGGCCCTTGCCAAAGACCCGGAGCTCCGAGATTTGATGCTTCTAGTGCAGAGGTACTCCCTAGATCCATTCATGACCCCGTGACGGTTTTTCTACCCTCAAGTGGTCATCGAGTTTTATCACACGATGACCTCCAGGAGAGAGCCCAATCCGTCAGCCATTCATTTCTCCATAGATGGCCGTCCTGGGATACTTCAAGCTTCAAATATTGCAACGCCCATATGCCTGCGTGGTCCTTGCCAACTCGCCCGACATAGCAAGTGGCCCCATCCCTCGACTAGGAGATGGTTCGCTCGCACCCCAGACACGATGTACCGGGACCATTTTGTTCGGGAGGTGCTCCACGCATATGCTCTTGATAGATCACGCATTACTGCCTAATATTTTTCCTCCAAAGACATAGTCCGGGAGATGAGCCACTCTATACCCCGTAGAGATCTCCGAGGGTTAATGTTCAAATGGGGCTAAGCTATCATGACAACCTTATTCCACTTTGAGGACAAGGTTCATCGCAGGCACCTATCCAGAGTTGAGTCCACACCCCTCCTATTCCCGAGACTCCTTTGCTAGGTGTTAGAGAACATCGGCTTCCCTGATGAGCCCGGGCTAGAGCTCCGTCGTGATCGCGAGGCCATCCACGGCTGGACGCGGCGACATGCCCGTCTTTCGCTCCCACCGATCCGTATGAGGACCACCGACAACCGACCTTCATGCAGGAGCTGCACCCACCCCAACCGCTCATACTCGAGGGAGCATCAGCTCTCGTGATCCCACTCCTCGCTCCCACGCCCCGCGCCTGTGAGCCCCTCCCGCCCCAAGACACCCCTACGCCGCTGGGGCTCCACACATCCGCACCACCTCCGCAAAGATATCAATATTTCCACCCGGACTTTCTGACCATCATGGATGCGCTCGCACATTCTCCTCCACACGCGATCATTTGGCGACGCCCATGCGCCCTCTGAAGAGGATGACGCACTAAGGCCGCCATGGTTCGTACTCCGCCATACTCGCATTTAATCAAGCCATCCTTATACGTATCTCGTAGTCACCCGGGTCCGCCCGTGGTTTCCCCATATGTACCGCCCCGCCGCTCCCGCTCCTCCTCCTACGACCGCACCCACCCACATCTAGCCCCCGCAGACTCCTTGATGTGCTTGCAACCGCAGCAATGCTGTACCCACTCCATCAAAGAAGACTGTACCGCCCAGACGCAGGACGACTCTTCACCTGCCATCGACTGAGATACACTTCCCTTCTCTAGCTTCAATCTGACCCCATTGTGACAATGTCGCCATTTGGTTGGGGGAGAGTTACGAAGGAAGTGACTTTTACACTTTGATATCATTTGTTTCTTACACTTTCAGTCCATTGTCCTGCTCACAAAGTTCCATTTCTTTGTATGTTTTCAGGGCTTCTTGCTTTTTGCTCCATTTTGTGAAAGTTGTTTGTTTGTTTTTGAAAAAACTGAAAACATAGTGACATACATTTCTATACATACCATACAACTCATTTTCTTAATTTAAATTGCAACCATTTTTGCCCCAATTTTTTTTTTAGGTTTCATTTCAGCCTCGTAAGTCGGAAAATCGACACACCGCCCAATGCCATTGATGTTAGATTAGTCTCCATGTCTTGATTAAGCAGATGATCGCTGAAGTCTCATGGTGTTTAGCCTCTTCTCCCACCTTTAGCTAACCACATACACAAGCACATCGCTTCAAATCGGTCGAGAACTGATGAAGCCCCTTACTTCACAAACCTACTCCTGTTTCTGGCTGGACCACCTATAATAGTCGAGGACCCTCAAGAAAAGAAGGCCAATGAAGCTTCCAAAAAGAAAAAGAAAAGAAAAGAAAACAAAAAGAAAAAGAAAAAGAAGACAAAGTCACACGCTTGCTCAAACCAAAGCATTGTCCGAGGGTATGGAAAGCCTTAAAGCCCGCGCCTGGCCAATTTGGCTGGGAGCCACCGACTTAGTGTTTGCTACGTGGGTGACGGGTGAGGCTTTAGCGAAAGTTGTAGGTGCTGAGTTTCAAATCATTTGTAGTCCGGTGAAAGCCGAAGAGTTAGTGGTCGAAAGATCTCTGTTAACTTGATGCCCTAAGCCTTGGGGATGGTTGGGAGTCATCTAGGACCGTTATAATGGATTCTCGCGAGGTCGATTCGTCAGCATTACACCCTACAATACAAAAAGAAATATGAACTAAGAGTGGGGCCAGATTTATTTGGGTTGGTCAATGTTCTAGGTCTTGGCCTTAGCTTGGTTGGGGGGAGATAAGCTTAGCAGGTTATTGTTAAAAACTGATCACATAAACACTTAGGCCCCGTTTAGTTCACGAAAATTTTCAACTCTATCCAAAATTCCAGCGAAAATTTTCAATGTATTTCTACCTTTAATTTTCATTTTCTTAAAATACGCTTGCATTTCTGAATTTGGTTGAAAATACGCTTATTTTCAACCCCATTTGGTTAAATTTGCTGAATTTAATTGAAAACAAGGAAAACAATTTTTACCTTGCTTTCTCGACCATATATAAAACAAGAAAATAGTGAATTCATTTCTTGTTTTCAAAATTTGTTTTCGTCTTATTCTCGTAACTAAACGCTGCTTTTCCTTTGTTTTCTAAAAGTTTGAATAGAAAAAACGTAAAATTTTTCTACCTACTAAACAGTGGCCTTAGCTTTTAAGCAGCTTCGTGCTCGATTCTCGGGGTCGATTACTCTTCCTCAAACTTGGTTCTCAGATGGCACTCTTTCTCCCGAGATGGTCATTGTGCAGGGTTTTAGTGATTCACATTGAGGGTAGGGCATTACTTATTCATATACTTTTTGAGAATACTGACCCCTTTTGCATGAGCATGACTTACCTGCTGTTTCCTTCTCTTTGTCATTGCTAAGGGACTAGCAATGCCTGGTCAGGAGTGATTAGTACCCAAATAGTGCTATTTTGAGCCCTGTTTAGTGCAGGTTTTGAGCACTTTTTTGTGTACTAATCAACTTAAATAACCCAATTGACACACTAAGGTCCCGGCTATACTACTAATCATATTTTGTGGATATTTTTGTAGTTTTGCAAGTCAATTACACCATTATCATCGAGTCGACTCAAATATGAAGAACCCTAGCAGAACTCGAAGATGCATGTACAAGTCAGAAGGTAATTGGAGCTAAAAATAGAAGAAGAGAGAAGCATTGCAAAGAGAGATTTGTAAGCTGCGGTAAATTCTCAGAATCAGAGAATTTCAGAGTGTTATAAATTTCGCACCGCCCTCGGACACAAGCCAATTCACCTTGATCACAGGATATTTTCCCAAACTGTCTCCATGTAATTTTGTTGTTTCACTTCTTTAATTTCCTTGACTCGAAAGCAAGATATAGCCTTCACTGCCAAATCGCCTCAATCACTATCAATCAATAAAATTGGCTCCAAAGCTTTCAGCTCTCCCACCTGGGTGATTTTCCCTCACTTTCTCT
Organism: Tetrastigma voinierianum; assembly: GCA_016808115.1. Classification (NCBI taxonomy): domain Eukaryota; kingdom Viridiplantae; phylum Streptophyta; class Magnoliopsida; order Vitales; family Vitaceae; genus Tetrastigma; species Tetrastigma voinierianum. The sequence continues at coordinate 272,170 of JAEQBH010004148.1, read as the reverse complement.
CCCTTTCTTGCACTTTCTCACCTGCCAAACACCCCTTGAGGATGACAACTCAAGGGATGCTTAGCTAAACCTCCCTCATCCTTGAAGAGGAGGGTCACCGGTCACACTGAGGTAAAACACTGTCCCTCTCAAGGTTAACGCAGAATTTATTACCATTTATGTTTACATCTCACTTTAGTTTAAACTCTTGTGGATGTACCCGGATCGGGCCAAGACTAAGTGTTTTAAGGGCTCAAGGATACTTACTCTAGATCCCGATGCTCACTTCTAGTTGCCATTTATTTGCCTCTCTCGCAAGTTAGGGTCAAGGGCCTCAAGCCACTCGGCTTTAAAACATTAAAGGTCCATAAATGTCAGATCTTAGGATAAAACTTAGTGGTTCATTTTTTATAGCTAAACAAAGATCCGGTTCGGGAAATGACTATAGGTCATCCTCCCCAACGCGAGGAAAAGGACCCGAGGACATTTCAGTTGCCTTAGAACCCCAAGCCCAGTAGCCTAAGACTTCAAGGAATTATTTTACACTTTATTTCACTACATTTTCAGTCTTTCAAACCATCAACTCCACTGTTTTTACAAAAACCCTAAATCCTAAGTGAAAACACCATTTTCAATCAATTGTAAATCATTTTGCACAAAGAAAACCCATCCCTGAGTTTGACCCTAAAACCACTATATTGCAGTAGCTTTGCTACGATAGTAGGAATTTAGGATACAAATATTGTTGATTCCGGATCGCCTACTGTGGCATGAATCAACAACCTCTTGAATTTTGATCCATCTTTCTACACCTTCAGATTGAACAATTCATTTATCGTTTCTTTGCTTAAATATATCCATTTTCCTCTGACATATACTTTCTTTTCTTTCTTTTCCACCATGTTAGCAAAGAATTCTTTAACCCATGCAGCACAGACAGGTGCCTTATGCTCGCCCAGTGATTGCCATCCTCTCTTCTCAAGCATTTTAGAGAAATGGGAGATGAGTTTGTTGGATCCTCTTTCAACTATGAAACCCCTATCCTTCAGACTTTTTTCCATTAAAGCAAAGGCTTTGTCTGAGATTAAGATTCTTACTCTTTCATTCATCTGCTATGTTTTGCCTTCTTCATCTCCCCTCTTCCTTTTTCTTGATTCTTCATCTGGCTACTCATGCTCTACTCTAGCTTTAGCTCTTTCTTCCTCTTACATTTCCCCTTAAGGATTTTCGAATGTACTTCTTCCTTTACTCAAGGTGCTTCCATCATTTTGTTCAAAGTTCTAATGAGGTGTGTGACGGCTCGCATACCTGGCCGATTGGGGTTTTAGAAGGTAAGATGAGAGAGATTTGATGAAGGAAGATGAGTGGGTTGATGGTTTATGAGAAAGGTGGCTTTTTAGTTTTTCAAAAATTCTATATTTATAAGCTAACTATTTTGTTGTGCTCATGAAATGCGACAACAACTAACCTAGGGTTTGTTCCCTTTTTAATACTATGTCGCGACATATAGAAATAATGTCGCGACAAAGTTTTGTAATCAATTGGAAGCTAGGTTAGTCATATGTCGCGACAGAGTAAGAAATGTCCCAACATATTTTCTGATGTTCATGTGTCCTTTTGTCACGACAAAAGGAATTATGTCGCGACAAAGTTTTTTTTCTAAAATTAATGATTAGAACCATCCTTGTCACGACAAAAGATTGTTTATCGCGACAATCTTATGCCTTTCTTCAAAATTTGCACAATTACCTATTTTTAACCATTCAACACAAATGACATTATGCAATATAGTCCTTCCACTCATTTCATACTTGTAAAAACACATATAATCATCAAACAATCTTTATTCAATTATGAACAACAAATCTTATTCTTCACCCAATATCATTCATCAAGATATTCATAATGCATCCAAGCAATGAGCAAAAAGAAGCTATTTACAAATTTTCTGCTCAGAAACAAACTTCAACTGTGCATTTTCATTAAAGAGCAAGTTAGGGAAAAAGAAGAACTCCCCTTTGTAATACTTCTGCATAGTGATTTTTGAGAAAGAATGCTTCCAATTAAAATTTATCTCTAATATAGCTTTTACTGGTCTAAAAATAAACAAAATTACAAAATAAAATCTCTAGCAAAATTAAAACTAGTACTTCAAACACAAAATTTAACAAAATTAATCTAACTAAAAATTAAAATTCTTCTTGGCTTGCCTCCTAAGAAGCTGCTCAGTTTCATGTCTTTAGCTAAACACTTGCTGCAAAATATCTTCATTGCAGAAAAATTCTCTTTTCTTCTTCTAAATCTGGATCTCAACTTAATTTCAGTTCCTCCAATTCACTGCTACTCTTCTAAATCATAGCCATTCAATCCTTCGGATTCTTCCTTGTGTCACTTGGGAATGCATCCTTGGGCTGATTCTGCATGGCTAGAGCTAGATGCCTAACCTGAGTCTCCAGATTCTTCAAAGAGACGTTGGTATTGGCATGAAACATAGTTGTGTTTGCCTGGAATGCTACTAGCTCAGCAAACTTCTGCTCTTGTATGTATATTCATCAACCTTTTATTTCCCCCATGAAAGCAAGCATCTGTTCTCAAAGGAATTAGATCTCCTTTGCCCCTGATTTTCTGCTCTCTGTCCTGCTAGTTGTTGTTGTTATTGTTGTTGGAACCCAGGTGAGGCATGATAATGCTATAGATTCTGTCCAGGTATTTGACCTTGCTGTGCTCCTCCCCCATATGAGAAATTCCCATGGTTCCTGAGTGCTGGTGTGTAGTAAGTGGGTAAGTTGAGGTTAGGCTTAAAAGTGTAGCTCCTATTTGCATTGAGGTACTATGCCTCCTCAACTTGGTAGGGACCGGTCCCTCATCAACACTCTTTCTTTTCTCTCCTTCATCTACTGTCCCCACTTCAAGTGCAGTGTGCATTCTTCTCTCATTATTTCCAAGCTTGTTCATTAATGCATCCAACTTTGCTTTTATGGCAGTCATCCGATTAAGCTCAATTACACCACTCCCTTTACGCATTCATCAAGCCCCTCGAAGCTTCGCATGGAGCTCAGAGGTCGCATTTGACAAGGTCTTCAATCGCTTGCCTTGCTCTCAACACTTCTTCTTGAAAGCCCCACACAGTCGCATCAATTATACCCTTTGAATGGTAGAAAATGTCCATCTGAGTGGTCAGATCTATTCCATGCATAGGGCATCTTTTTAATAGTCTCTTGTATCTCTCCCATGCATTGTAGAGACTTTCATCCTCCCCCTGTTTGAAGACTATGATTTCTCCTCTTCTTTCAAAAGTCAGGGCTGGGGGGAAATATCTTCTCATATAGGCCTCCACCAACTCTTCCAAATTTGTCACTGATCCAACAAAAAGGATCAAACCAAGTTGCCGCCACACTCTCGCGAAAGGAAGAGCTACAAATTTCAATCACTTTTGGTCTCACCCTATTTAACTTGACTGTATTGCCATCCTCATGAATCTTCCCATATGCTCATTGGGGTCTTCGAAAGGATGACCAAGAACTCGGTGCTACCGCACTACAGTGATCAAAGCTGGCTTCGCTCAAAATCGTTGGCTTCTATAGCGTGTCGTCTTCACAAACGTAATACTCATCTTGAATTACAGGCCTCCAAAAGTCCTCTATAGTCATTTCCCTTTGAGGTCTTTCTGTTTCTACTTCTTCTGAAATAGTTTGCAGTCTTTCTCTTTGATTTTCCATACATTTAGATTCAGTACTTGTAACCTTCCTCTTCACAGATTCTCGCTGTTCTCTCTATTTCTCAAGCTTCCAAAGGCAACAGAATCGGCTGGTTTTATGTATCAAAATCTTCCTGAAATAGAAACACACTGACATCAAATGAAATCTGCGGGAAACAGCTATAGCAGTTTAGGCTCATAAAATATTTTTAGTAGCTTATTAAGCTACAACAGTTAAAAACTAATTTTGTGTTTTTTATTTATTTATGATAAAATAAATAAAAATGTCCAAATTAGTAATTCTCTCTTTGGTTAGAATATTGATCTTTAAATTCATCAATCTACTCATAAAGGGCACCAAAACTTGTTCCTTGGATCAGATTATATATACAAATTTATGACACCGCACCAAAGGACTATTATCTAACCCACAATCCAAGGCCAAAACTTGTTTGCCGATTTTTATAGACCAACATGTATCAAGATCATTGCCAAAGACTAAATAAAGCTCCTGTAATGGCACCAAAACTATTTTATGTAAAATATGTGGTTGTCCTTATCGAAAATTGGATTCATTAAAAATTGTGTTCGGTCTAAATCACTACAAGTGCACAGGTCGTAAAAGTATTAAAAGTGGATTTTTAAGTCCAGATATCGTTCCCAAGAGGATTGATGATAAATCAAAAGACCAAGTACCTCAACTACTCAAGATCCTTACTATTTGAACTCCAATGTTAAGATGATTAGAGAACTGATAAAATAATAATAAAATAATTTAGTTAGTATACATAAAAAAATTAATAAAAGTGGATTTGAGAGTTCAATGAGTGAGACAACACTGGGAAATAGACCAATGAATAATTGTCGATTTCTACATCATTTTAAATCATAGCTAAGTCATAAGTTGGAAAGTTGAATTTGTCAAAGATGCATTGTAGTATAGTTTCGATTTATCCCTTCACCATACCTTTCACTAATTAGATATTCATGTTCATTTCTGACTCATGGATCTAATCAGTTACTTATAAGATATAATCATTTTTCTAAGATTTGGGTATTTTTTCTTTTCAGTACTTCATACCCAAATCTTAGGACTAAAGAATTCTTGCCCCCATAGACAGGATATTGCAAGCCTTTCCAATTTAATTGGCACTGTAACGCCCCGTCCCGAGAGGGTGTATGGTATGTGTAACCGTAGGCTCGCATATGTACACCAAGGGCTTCCTTAATTAATTGAGTGCCATAGTAGTATTTTTGAAAGTTGTTTTTAAGAATGAAATTGTAAAGTTTTCAAAGAATTGTGTGGCACTTCAGGTAATTAAGGAGTGGAGGAGTGGAAAGTACAAATTATGGAATTTCCTCAAAGGGATAATAATAATAATAAATTGGCCATAACGGTTCGCAAGCTTAGAAAATTTCTTAGATTCGGATGGCAAAATGGACTGCGCCATTAAATTCGTCTCGCGAAATCTTGTGACCTAGAAAAGTTTCGTCGAATTCTGAGACAATCAGAATATTTTACGAAATTCTGGGTGATAAGTCGCCAATGACTCTAGGAATGAGATTTTTACGAGAATCTCGTATCGTGAAATAACTCGAGTTAAGTTCGCGCTTAAAATAAATTGAACTGAAAAAGAAATAAATATTTTCTGTTAAACTAATCGAATGAGGTAATATAAGCTTTGTATTCCAATAATAAAAATAAGAATAATAATAATAATAATAAAAAGAATAAAAGACAAAACGGTAGTGGGGGCGTGGGAGAACGAAAATTAGAGAGAGAGATTTTATTTTTGTTTTTCTTTCTCTTTCGCTCTCTCTTAGATCTACTTAAATCGGACCTTAGATTTTTGTCAAAAGGTATAAAGTCGGGTCTACGATTTGCGGTTACAAGAAAGACCAAAATCTTAGCTGTCATTAAACTCCAAGAGGTAAGGAATTTTGCTACTTGTGTTATTTCTAGCCTAAAGGCTATGTAATGACTTGAAATTTTCTTAGAGGTCGTGAGATGCCGTAAATTTCAGTCCCAAAATTTTTGGATTGAGTTTAGGAATTTAGGAATTTTTATGAATTTCAGACTCCTTTATGATACCAAGCTGAATTTCTGACTGCTAACAAGCTTAGTTGAAATTTCGTGATTGTATTCGACAGTCGGACAAAATTTTCGTAAATAAGCTGTGTGTTTAGACCTCTATGGAAAGTCCCTTGAGTCTAGAATCTGCCATATGCCTCGTGAATGGCATTTGGTGCCCACATATTTCCTCACAATAAAAATTTAATCAGAGCACCAAGTGTGCAAATTGCTTGTCAGGCCGACGTGTGTGGTCTAATACATCGAATGTTTAGGGTAATAGCGGAGGCAGGAGAAATTGTGAAGCCATGCTCAATTTTTGTAACCGAAAAGGTGAGTGTTCTAAACTTATTTTTAATTACTAGTGTATTATTTATAAATCTTTTTACACTGGTATGTTATGGTTTTAAATTGTTAAACCATATTTGAAAAGCAAGCAAGCAATGGTTTTAAAGTATTAAACCATATTTCAAGCTTATGGTTTTGAATTGTTAAACCATATTTCAAGCAATGGTTTTGAATTGTTAAACCATATTTGTAAAGTAAGCAAGCAAGCAATGGTTTGATTTGTTAAACCATATTTCAAGCAAGAAATGGTTTGATTGTACCATATTTGAAAAGCAAGCAAGCAATGGTTTTGATTTGTAAACCAGAATAAAAGCAAGCAAAAAAATTATGTTTTTATAAAAAGGCCTTACGCTACTAGCTATTATATGGGTGATGTACTCAAGGTCTTTCCACCATATTTTCCTGAAAAGGTGATGTGGGCCAAGGCCCTTCCACCTAGGTGATGTGGACCCAGGTCCTTCCACCTAGGTGATGTGGACCCAGGTCCTTCCACCGGCACAATCGAAGCCCAGGCTTCTGTGTTCATTTACCGGAAAAGGTGATGTGGACCCAAGTCCTTCCACCAGCACGGTCGAAGCCCAGGCTCCCTTGTTCATTTACCAAAAAAGGTGATGTGGACCCAGGTCCTTCCACTAGCACGGTCGAAGCCCAGGCTCCCGTGTTCATTTACCAAAATATGATAAATGTGTCCCATTGGCACTGCCGGTCTCTGCCCCATGTTCACTAGGGTACAGCAAGCAAGAAAGGCCTCCAATGGTTGATAATTATTTATAATAATTTTTCACACAGTTTTAATAATCAACCACTGGTAAGTAAAGAAAGCATACGATGAAAATTTTTTATGAAACTTGTAAAGGAAAGCAAGCAAGCATATGATGAAAAGTTTTAGAAACTTTTACAGCAAAAGCAAGCAAGCAGTTTCTGAAATGTTTTAGAAACTTTGAAAGCAAAGCAAGCAAGCATATTATGAAAAGTTTTTAATGAAACTTTTAAAGAAAATCAAGCAAGCATATGATGAAAAGTTTTAGAAACTTTTATAGCAATCAAGCAAGGATTCTAGAAAATGTTTTGTTAAGGATAGTTTTACAGTTTTGAGACATTTTCAGAAAAAGCAAGAATTTTATAAAGCATACACTCATTGAGCTCTTTTAGATCATTATTTTCGTTTTAAAACTATTTTCCGTGCATGTGCACGCGGGACGCCGAAGATATTAGGATTCTCCTGACTTCTAGTATAAGTGTTGTATTAACTAACTTTTGTTAAGAAAATATTTGGAACTTGTATAGTTGTGTATATGTATGTACATGGTTTTAGTTTATGAAAATGTGATGAGCCTAAGGCTCTTTTGAAGAAGTGTTGTTGGTTTCCATGTTTTAAAAGTGTAAACTGTATATACAGGTTTTGGGATATGTCCCAGATGTAACAAGAGGCCACGAAATTTTATAAAATCACAAGTTTAGAAAAGAAAATTTTTTATATAGGTTTTCAGCAAGCAACACGGCTTCGCTTCACAGGATTCTCTAGTCGTTGGAAGTAACGGATGGGGGTTTCAGGTGGCCAAGACAACGCGCCTAGTAGCGGTGTCAAGTTTGTACGGCTGTGGTTCAGAAACTTGAAGTATTAAGCATCATAGTTTTCTTATACACTATTTTACACTACTACAACCATGCATTTTCAAATTCAAAGTACATACATATTAGGTGTTCCAAGTACTAAACGGTTGATTTTTGCAACTAAAGCACTATGTCGCAGAGACGCTGGGTCGTCCCAGAGAGCCATACCGTAGGCTTCGGAAGGCCCCGCAAGACATGAGAGAGAGATGGGGAGCAACGAAGTTGGTTCTACTACCGCCTCCATGAACTCGCCCTCCGCCGGGCAAAGGTCGCCGACCCATCTCGAGCCACCGCAGGAGCCTTAGCCCAAGATTGTTTACACAGAGCAAAGTCGCACGTATCGTCGTATAGGTGGCTATAGCAACTCGTCAAGAATGCAGCCTACCACCCCACCCGCCACCTGTGAGAGGTTCTCAAGAGCCCGGGAGGTCACATAGAGAGCGCTGTGGTTAGCGCCAAGCCATGACTATCGCGATCCGCAGACCTTCATTAGGGTCGTATGAGAGTTTCCCTTCTAGCAGGAGCTCCGTTAGTCTCAAACAGAGTAGTCAGAGATAATAGAGTTCATCGGGGACGTGGAGTTCAGCTGGATCTTTGTGGCCTTAAATACGAGGGATTTTGATGGTTCTCATGACGATTGGTTGTCTCGCCATAGGCCATTAGATTGTTATAAAAGGAAGTAAAGTTGCATAGATCAGTTGAAATTGAGGTGTTCGTGGCAATACGCAGAATTATCTTCCCAATATGATCTCGCCATGGCAAATACAGAGGATGCCGCAAAAAGGGCTGTTAGGTTGTCCGGATTATGTGGTGGAGACAGGGAAGAAGGGGACTCTAGTGGATGAGATTCCAGTTGTTAGAGAGTTCCCAAATGTATTCCTAGATGATATTGCAGGATTACCTCTAGATAGAGAAGTGGAGTTCACCATTGATTTGATCCCAGGGACTGAGCCCATTTCCATTCCTCCTTATAGGATGGCTCCTACAGAGTTGAGGAAGCTTAAGGCTTAGTTGGAAGAGTTGTTGAGTAAGGGATTCATTCAGCCGAGCATATCCCCATGGGGAGCTCCAGTTCTCTTTGTGGAAAAGAAAGATAGAGTTTGCGGTTGTGTATAGATTACAGACAGCTGAACAGAGTTACCATCCGCAATCAGTATCCACTCTCTAGGATCGATGAGTTATTCGATAAGCTCCAGGGGTCTTGAGTGTACTCCAAGATAGATTTGAGGTCGAGTTATCATCAGTTGAGGGTGTAGGAAGGTGATGTTCCTAAGACTGCATTCAGGACACGCTACAGGCATTATGAGTTTCTGGTGATGTTGTTATTTTTTACTAATGCCCCGACAACGTTTATGGATTTGATGAACCGGGTATTCCAGCCATATTTGGATAGGTTCGTCATAGTCTTTATCGATGATATCCTAGTGTATTCAGGTAGTCCAGAGGAACATTCAGAGCACCTGAGGATTGTGTTGCAGACCCTAAGGGAGCAGCAGCTGTATGCTAAGTTAAGCAAGTGCCATTTTTGGCTTGACAGGATGGCATTCCTAGGTCATGTGATCTCAGCCGAGGGGGTGAGTGTGGATCCCCGTAAAATAAGCCAGGGTAAGTCTGAAGCCGCCAAAGAATGTAAGAGAGGTTAGGAGCTTCCTTGGTTTAGTTGGCATACAGAAGTTTGTTGAGGGGTTCTTCAGGATGTTGTTCCCACCGACTGCCGACAAGGAAAGATGTCAAGTATGATTGCGGATGCTCACATCGCAGTTTCGAGGAGTTGAAGGGTAGAATAACTTCAACTCCAGCTTCTAGCTTGCCCAATGGGAGAGATGGGTTTGTGGTTTACAAGGATGCTTCAAGGTGGCCTGGTTGTGTTTTGATGCGTAATGATAGGGTGATTGCGTATGCCTCTAAGCAAATGCCCAAAGAAGCATTTTCGAGGAGAATTAATTCACACACCACTTAGAGCTTGCAAAGCAATGTGGCTCATTTCCGATGATACGGAGGCATTACTTATATGTTGTTGTTGCCAGGTGATCTTTACGCATCATATGAGTCTTCAATATATTTTACCCGTAAAGAGTTAAACCCGAGGTAAAGATGGCTTGAGTTGATTAAGGACTACGACTGTACTATTGAGTACCATCCAGGAAAAGCTAATGTATTAGCAGATGCCTTGAGTAGGCGGCCAGAGAGTTCTTTGTCTCATATGAGATCAGGTATATTCTACTGTTGGTGGATCTGAGAGCTTTAGGGATGATATTGGAGGCTAAGGATTCAGGAGCATTGTTAGCCACATTTCATGTTAGACCTCTCCTAATGGATCATATTCGGGCAGGGTAGTTGCAAGATCCACAGATGATTAAGCTTAAGGAAGAAATAAAAAAAAAAAAAAAGGGAAATAAAGCAGAGTTTCAAATCAGAGATGACATCATGATAGTGAAAGGGAATAGAATGTGTGTGCCAGAGTATGGCGAACTGAAGAAAGACATTATGGAAGAAGTACATTCATCTGCGTATGCTATGCATCTAGGTAGTACCAAGATGTACAGGACTTTGAAAGAACATTACTGGTGGAATGGGATGAAGAAAGAGATCGTGGTGTTTCGTCCATATGCCAAACCTCACAAGAGGGGTGAAGGCAAGAGCATTAGCGGTCCCGTGGGAAGATACGCTACTCCCTATTCCAAAGATGGAAATGGGAGAAGATCACTATGGATTTTATGACAGGGGTCTTCCACTTTGACTCGCAGGCAAGACGATGCTATATGGGTGATAGTTGATCGATTGACGGTCTGCCTATTTCTCGCTGGGCTTAATGTTCGTGGATTCTCCGAAAAGTCAGCCCGCTTGTATGGATGAGGATTGTGAGACTTCATGGAGTTCCAAGCCGATAGCTTTGATTAAGACCCCAGTTCACATCCGTGTTTCTCAGTCTCGGGGCCAGGTGCACTTTAGGTACTGCCTTATTTCAAGACAAGATTTCATCCTCGACGGATGGCCGCCAGGGCCATTCAGGACGTTAGAGTGGTTATGCTAAGAGATTGTGTGATGGAATTCAAGGAGTCAGATACTCATTTGGCACTGATGGAGTTCGCTTACAACAACAGCCTATCAAAGCCAAGATAGATGGCTCCATTTGAAGCGCTAGGTCATAGAAATGTAGGGACTCCAGCAGTGTTGGGATGAGGCTACGAGAGGAGACCTGCAGGCCTTGAGTTAGTGCATATCACTTCAGAGAAAGTGAAAGTTGTTCGTGATAACTTGAATATAGCAAGAGATAGACAGAAAAGTTATGCGAACAACCGTCGCAGAGACTTGAAGTTCAAGATTGGTAACCGAGTCTTCCTGAAGATTTCCCTTTGAAGGTGCTGAGATTTGGGAGGCGAGCAAGCCTACCCGAGATTTATAGGACCTATGAGATTGTGAGCAAGGTGGGCTAATACTACAGTTGGAAGTTACACCCAGAGTTATCTAGGATTCATGACACATTCCATGTGTCGATGTTGAGGAAGTACATCCCAGATCCTTCACATATGGTGAGAGAGCTGCCAGTGAAGCTAAAGGAGAATCTGACTTATGAGGAAACACCTATGCAAATTGTAGATCGCAAGGAACAGGTGTTGAGGAGTAAGGTGATTCCTTTAGTTAAAGTCCTGTGGAAGAATCATGAGAGGGAGGCAGCTACCTGGGAGCCAGAGGCTCAGATGCACCGTCAGTATCCTCAACTATTTTCGGATTGAGGTATTTTCCTTTCCTTTGAGTTTAGTTGTTCATTTCGAGGATAAAATGTTCTAAATGAGGGAGGATTTGTAACGCCCTGTCCCGAGAGGGTGTACGGTACGTGTAACCGTAGGGTCGCATATGTACACCAAGGGCTTCCTTAATTAATTGAGTGTCATAGTAGTATTTTTGAAAGTTGTTTTTAAGGATGAAATTGTAAAGTTTTCAAAGAATTGTGGCACTTGTGCAATTAAGGAAAGTGGAGGGGTGAAAGTATAAATTATGGAATTTCAAAAGGATAATAATAATAATAAATTGCTAGAATGGTTCAGGGAAGCCTAGAAAATTCTCTAGATCTCGGATGACGAAACGGACTGCACCGCTAAATTCGTTTCACGAAATCTAGTGACCCAGAAAAGTTTCATCGAATTCTCAGACAGTCGGAATATTTTACGAAATTCTGGGTGATAAGTCTCCAATGACTCAAGGGACGAGATTTTTACAAGAATCTCAAGAGTAAAAAAATAACTGGAGTTAAGTTCAGTTAAAATAAATTGAACTGAAAAGAAATAAAAATTTTCGGAGCAGAAACGGACCTGAATGAGGTAATATAAGCTATGTATTCAAATAAAAATAAGAATAATAATAATTTAAAAAAAAAAGAATAAAAGTCAAAACGGCAGTGGGGGCGTGGGAGAACGAAAATCAGAGAGAGAGATTTTATTTTTGTTTTTCTTCTCTTTGCTTCTCTCCTAGATCTACGGAAATCGGACCGTAGATTTTTGTTGGAGCAGAAGGCAAAGTTGGTCTACGTGACGAGGGCTAATAAAGGTGGACACCAGGTCTTAGCTTCACAAACTCCAAGATGTAGGGAATTTGCTACTTGTGTTATTTCTAGCCCAGTTGGGCTATGTAATGACTTGAAATTTTCTTAGAGGTCGTGGAGTCAGAATTTCAAATTCCAAAATTCTTTGATCGAGTTTAGGAATTTTTTTGGGACTTTTTTCTGACATCCGGGTCAATTTCTGGACTCTTTTACTGACAAATGAGTTGAAATTTCAGGATTGTATTCAGACAGGTCGGACATAATTTTCAAAAATGTTTTCGGGTTTTTTTAGACTCTATGGAAAGTCCCTTGAGTTTAGAATCTGGCCATATGCCTGTGAATGACATTTGGTACCCACATATTTTCTGAAAAATTTAATTGTAGCACCAAGTGTGCAAATTCTTGGTCAGGCCGACGATGGTCTAATAAGAATAAATGAGTGGTAATAGCGGAGGCGGGAGAAATTGTGAAGTCGTGCTCAAGCTTAGAACACTTGTTGAATTGTTCTACCATATTTCAAGCAATGGTTTTGAATTGTTAAACCATATTTAAAGTTTATGGTTTTAAATTGTTAAACCATATTTGTAAAGCAAGCAAGCAAGCAATTTGTTTTATTAAGCAAGCAATGGTTTGCTTTGTTAAACCATATTTCAAGTAAGCAATGGTTTGCTTGTAAACCATATTTGAAAAGTAAGCAAGCAATAGTTTTGATTTTAAACCAAATTTGAAAAGAAAGCAAGCAATGATTTGATTGTAAACCATATTTGAAAAGCAAGCAAGCAATGGTTTGGATTTGTAAAACCATATTTCAAAAAGCAAGCAAGCAAGTAAGCAAAAATTATGTTTTATAAAACAAGCCTTACGCGCTAGCTATTATATGGTGATATAGACCAAGGTCTTTCCATCATATTTACTGGAAAAGGTGATATGGGCCAAGGCCCTTTCACCTAGGTGATGTGGACCTAGGTCCTTCCACCGGCACGGTCGAAGCCCATGCTCCTATGTTCATTTACCGAAAAAGGTGATGTGGACCCAAGTCCTTCCACCGGCACAGTCGAAACCCAAGCTCCCGTGTTCATTTACCGGAAAAGGTGATGTGAACCCAGGTCCTTCCATTGGCACAGTCGAAGCCCAAGCTCCCGTGTTCACTAAGGTACAACAAGCAAGAAAGGCCTTCGGTGGTTGATGATTATTTATAAGCATTTTTCACACAGTTTTAAAAATCAACCATTGGTAAGTAAAGCAAGCATACGATGAAAAGTTTTTATGAAACTTTAAAGCAAAGCAAGCAATCATAAGATGAAAAGTTTTAGAAACTTTTACAGCAAAAGCAAGCAAGTATTTTCTGAAATGTTTTAGAAACTTTGAAAGCAAAGCAAGCAAGCATATTATGAAAAGTTTTTATGAAACTTTTAAAGCAAAGCAAGCAAGCATATGATGAAAAGTTTTAGAAACTTTTATAGCAAGCAAGCAAGGATTCTGGAAAATGTTTTGTAAAGGATAGTTTTACAATTTTGAGACATTTTTAGAAAAAGCAAGAATTTTATAAAGCATACACTCATTGAGCTCTTTTAGCTCATTATTTTCCAGGTACAGGCACGTCGGACGCTGGAACATATTAGGATTCTCCTGACTTCTAGTATAAGTGTTGTATTAACTAACTTTTGTTAAGAAAATACTTGGAACTTGTATAGTTGTGTATATGTATGTACATAGTTTTAGTTTATGAAAATGTGATGAGCTTGGGGCTCTTTTGAAGAAGTGTTGTTGGTTGCCATGTTTCAAAAGTGTAAACTGTATATATAGGTTTTTGGATATGTCCCCGTATGCAAACAAGCAGGTCGAAATTTTATAAAATCACAAGTTTAGAAAAAATAATTTTATAATGAAGTTTTCGCTGAAGCAACACTACTTCGTTTCACAGACTTTCTTAGGCCGTTGGAAGTAACGATCGGGGGTTTCGTGGTGGCCGCGACACCGCCTCGCTTAGTAGGGTGGGGTGTGTCAAGCACCTCATCCTTCAATACTGATGAAATTTTCCATCTCCTTGATTAGATCTTTGCTAACACATAATCCTTTCATCAGATAAAGGAGAAACCTTTGAGCGATTAAACTGATACTTCATCAAACTATCCTCAAACCATGAGTAAGTTAGTGATCTATCTAAGTAATCTTGTTGAGTTCATTAGTTCCAAAGTATTAGTTTACCATACCCACAAAGAACTGCTCTATACCCTCAGGATTCTCCATCTCTGTGTCACATAGTACTTGGAACACGGTACAATATCTTGTTTGGGTACACAGTACTAGTACTTGGAACAATTACATTAAAAAAATAATACCAATCAAATAAATTCATGAATTCTAACTAAGGCTTTCTTTCATTTTGTGCAGAAAAATAACAATCACCATCGACCCATTCCCAGAGGGAGCTCAATCTTTCAAAAATGGTTCACATAAATCAGTGACTAACTGATCAAGAAAATTCATTAAGATTGTAAACAAACTGAAATAAATGAACTCCACAAATTTTCTAAAATCCATTTAAAGCAAGAACAAGAGTGGAGAGAAGCTATACAATGGATTTCAAATAAGCCGCACACGCTCATTACTAAAATCCAAAAATTAAACAAAAAACTAAATAAAAACTTTACTTCAACTAAATCTACTGAAAAGGAAATAAAAGATACAAATAAAGGAAAAATAAAAGAAAAATAATTTACAAAGAGTTTTTAGCTACCTAGAAGTCCTGTATTTGTGGAAGCTAAGCACAGTGCCCTAGATGCATCTATTTATAGAGCTTTAAATGATGGGGCGCACTCCAAGGCACAAATTGTGGATCCCAAAATTTATGGCTCAAAAATGATTGTTTTTTCGCGACAAAGAAAGTTTTGTAGCAACATGGTTCTTATCTTTGTCGCCCAGCTCCCATCGTGGCCTGCAGTTTCCTGTCGCGACATATTTTCATGCTATTTTCTTCAATTCTTTTACGACATAGTTTGACTTTGTCATGACATAGTTCTGTTGATTGTTGGCTGTTTTATGTCGTGACATGGTTGTATTTTGTCACGATAGAAATTTCCTCCTCCATCTCTTCAACTTTGTTGAAACAGTCTCTGCTATGTTGCAACATTCTTTCTGTTGTTATCCTTAATTTTTGTCGCGACATATTTTGTCTTTGTCATGACAGAGTTTCTACCAATAGCATGGATTTGTTGTCGCGACAGACTCTTTCTTTGTCGCAACAGAGTTGTGTTGCCTTGTACTGTTGAGACTGAACTCTGTGTCGCGACATACTCTTTCCATGTCGTGACAGAGTCCTCTTTACTCCTTGACGCTAGCTGAACTTTTTATGGCAACAGTGAATCCCTTGTCACGACAAACTTGCCTTAACTCCTCTCACTTATCTTCTGTTTTATGTCATGACAGAAAACTTCTCTGTCGCGACAGAAATCTCTTACTCAGCAATTTTTATTGTCGTGACATAATCTTCCTTTATATCGACAGAGATTTCTACCTTTAGTTCTTTATTATGTCGTAACATCCATTTTTGTGTCGCAACAATATTCTTGTCATTCTCCTCACTTTCTTTCGTGATAATAGTAGCCTTTGTTGCAACAACATTCACCTCAACCTCAAGTTTTCTATGTCACAATAGAGAAATTCTTTGTCGCGACAAAGTCTACGTATTTTTCATTGCTGACTTTGAATGTTGTGTCACGACATAGTTTTCTTCTGTCGCGACATAAAATCTGCCTTGGTCTTGTCCTTAGTTGAAATGTTTGTCGCAACATAGAAAACTTTGTCGCATGCACATTGTTTCATTGTTTTTCCATTTTCTGTGATGACAAAGTTGTCTTTTGTCGCGAAAGAGTTCATCTGATGACTTCGTTTCTTATGTCATGACAGAATTGTAACATGTTGCGACAAGGTTCCAATGCTATTTGCTTGATCAATGTTGCGATAGAGGAAGGAAAGTCGTGACATTCTTCTTCATGAGCTGCTCCCACTGTGTCGCGACATAAAAAACCATTGTCACGACATAAATTAGTCAGTCCATCTTAAATTGAGTCACGACAGTCTTCATTTCTATCTTGCGCTTAGCTTGATCTTTGTTGCGACATACTTCTGCTGGTTATATTGGAATTCTATTGCGACATTCTGATACTATGTCGTGACATAGCTTGCTACCTTGGCCAATTTTTCTTCTTTTCTTGTTGGAATTCTCTTTTTTTCATATAAAACCTGCAAAACAAAAGGTTGGTGAATTTTCCATAATTCAGCATTAAAATGTATCCTAACTGCTAAAAATACGCCATAAAAATGGATTAAAAATAGATGAGTTTAGGAATCATCACCTGCACACAATGTTCATCCATATAAACTGAACGACCTCTTTGTCTTTGATGGATGCGAAGGCTTCAGCCTCTATCCATTTTCTGAAGTGGTCAGTGGTAACCAATAATAGCTTCTTCTGAGCTGGGGCGGTAGGTAGTGGCTCGACTATGTCAATACCTCACTAAGCGAAGTGCTAGGGACTTGTTATGGTTGTTAAATTTTGGGTCGGGAGCATTGAGACGGAGGCTTGTCGTTGGTAATGTAACAGCTTAACATAAGCTAGCGATCCGCACGCATGGTCGGCCAACAGGTAGCCTCAAAGTGAGCTCTATGTGCCGTTGTCCCGCTCCGGGTGATCACGCATATTCCATCGTGGAGTTCTGCCAATACGTAATGTCCCTGTTGGTAAGTAAGACATTTAAGATAGGGACCGTTTATATAGCTGACTGTTAACGAGGGAGAACCAAGCTGCCTAGACTTGGATCTTATGGGCTTCAGCTTTGTTGTTCAGCAATTCCCCAGAACTCAAATAGAGGACTATTGGAGTCATCTAAGAAGGACTCGTTTCATCTATTTCATTCACCCGACTGGTAGTGATCGACGACTCTAGCTGGTAGTACACGGGGAGGAGTACTGTTTCTTTTATGGGCAAGGGACGTGGCTACGTATACCAAAGCATCTGCCTTTTCGTTAGAATTTCTCGAGACATGCTCCAACCGCTAAGCTAAGCTGTGAAGTTTCCCAAATGCTTGTTGACTAGACTCACATACCTAGTCATGTGCTAGTCCCTTTTTTCATATTCACCGTTTACCTGCCCCACCACCAATTGAGAGTCACTTCTTATGATGATATTTTCTGAGGATAAGGAGATTGTGAGGTTGAGCCCGACTATTAGAGCTTCATACTTGGCCTCATTTTTGGAAGTTGGGAAATCCATACGTACGACCTATTCTATTACTATCCTGGTTGGGGCTTCAAGTTGTAGCCCCAATCTGGGTCCCGTTTGTCGCGAAGCGCCATCCACATTCAGGATCCACCAGTCAGAGTTGTCTGACTTCATTTTGTACTGAGGAACCTGCTAAAAAGTCAACCAATACTTGGCCCTTCACCTCTAGACGAGGCTTATATTGAACACCAAATTCACTTAGCTCAACCGCTCATCGAGCCATGCGCCCCGATAGATCGGGCTTGTGTATAGTGCTCCTTAGAGGGAGGTTGGTGAGTACAATGATAGGGTGCGCCTGGAAGTAGGGATGAAGTTTTTTAGCAGCTACCCGAAGTGCCAGCGCGCCTGCTCATGACGGGTATATCGGGTTTTTGGCTCGGATAGGGACTTGCTTACAAAGAATATGGGTCTCTGCTTCCGATTTTCATCCTCTTTGAACAATGCTGCACTCACATAGATTTCAGAGACTGCAAAATAAATATAGAGTGTGAATCCCGGCTTTAGGGCTAGCAAGAAAGGGAAGTCTAAAGGAGGTAGACATTTAATTGTCAGACACTGTCTCATTCTTTGATTCCAAATTCTCACCTCATGGCCTTTTGTGGTGGCAAAGAATGTCTTCAAATGATCTGTGAAGAGGGATATGAACCGCTCTAGGGCCGCCATCCGTTCGTCGCTGCTGCACTCTCTTTCTAGGAAGTGGGTCTAAGAATCCACATGGCCTCGAAGCTAGACAGGGTTAGCCTCATTCCCCTTTTGTGCTCATAAAACCCAAGAATTTGCCCGAGTTGACTCCAAAGGCGCATTTCAAAGGGTTAAGTTTCATGTTGTATCTTCTCAATAGCTTGAAGGTTTCTTGTAAATGCCTTGTGTGATCGGGGCGCTCTTTGGATTTCACTAGCATATCATCGATATAAACCTCCATGGGTTTTCCTATCAGTGTCAAATATCCCGTCATCATCCTTGGTACGGTGCCACCCGCTTTTTTAAACCGAACAAAGATTACGCCAGTAGTATATAATCCGTGTGGCGTGATGAAGGCTGTTTTCTCTGTGTCAGGTGAATGCATAGGAATCTAGTGGTATCCAGAGAAGGCATCTAGAAACGACAGAATGCCATGCCAGACTGTTGCATCCACAATTTGATCTATTTGTGGAAAGGGGAAGCTATCTTTAGGGCATGCTTCATTGAGATCAGTGTAGTCTACACATACACGCCACTTGCCACCCTTTTTCGGTACCACCACCACATTGGCCATCCACTCGGGATACTTCACCTCCTTTATAAAACCTGTTGCTGGAAGATTGTCTACTTCCATCTGAATGATCTGATGTCGGTTTAGGTGGGAACCGCCCCGACCCTCTTTACTCCATCGGCTCGGGCAAATGGTGAAGACGCTCAGCCAGGAGAAGCCATCGCTGACTTATCCCCAACCATGTTGAGTGTTTCCTGCCGAAGGCACCAATGTTACGCAGCGAACACGAAGCCGAATTGTGTTTTCTCTTCATTGGATAGAAGGGAACTGACGTAGGTAAATCTCTTTGGCCCGTCCAACTCCACTTCTTCCACTGGATCCACAGCCAGCGGGTCCTTTTCTTCCTCCTTGATTTGGGCGGCATATCGTGATTGTTATGCAGTGTCGATCATCTCGAGAGGTCAGTTTCTAACGCTAGCTCCTCTTTATCGGCTCAAGGTCATCCGATAGCATTACCGGGCAACAAATTAGTCAGCTTCAAAAGGTCCACCTACCCTACGGTTGTCAAATAGCTCACCATTTGATGGTACGTTGACAACATTGCCTTCATGGAGTGTAACCAAGTTAGGCCCACTATGGCATTATATCGGCCGGTTTAGGGCTCTAAACTGTTTACCTGGATTGGCCGCACTTCCGCTGGGCTACCCCAGTCCACCTCTCGATCAAATTTCCTCAAGTACCTCCTAAGGTGTCCCGCCTTGATCATCTTTTCTACGAGGAACTTTAGACTTCGGCACCGGTCGGTTTCGTTTCCATGGTCCCTGTGATAATCACATCATAAGGTTTTGTTTCTCTGAGCGGGATCTGTCTGGATGGTGCAGGCCACTTGAACTGGCCGCCACGAATGAGGGACAATGTGCCTTCGTATGAGATATTTAGGGGTGTGAACTGCGAGGGCTCTCTTCTTTATTGAGACTAGTCTCGGGATTGCTTTTGGTCTCTGTTCTAACCTTTGTTAGACTGGGACGGCTTTTTCCCTGCTAGCTTATCTTTTTTGGCTGACTGATTTGTGGATCATGATTGTCTGGGTTGCAGCTCGAATATTGTCCTTCAGTCTTGAATATATGTATGTCCGCCTGTATAATTCCTCCATTATTGCTGGCGAGTCTAGAGATAGCGAGTGGAAGAAGGGGGTTGACGACCCAAAGCTTCTCCTGAAGTTTTGAAGAACTGCATCCATGCAGTAAAATTCTATTTGCGAAACAACTTGCCTAAACCTCCTCGTAAAGTCCCGAATGGACTCATCTTCATGTTTCAAAATAGTTTGTAAGGAACTAATGTTCCTTTTCTTTCGCACTGAGTACAGGTGTTGCGAGATGAATACTCCCCAAAGTTCGTTAAACATGTTTATTGAGCTTCGAGGGAGCTTATGAAACTAGGATAATGCGAGGTCACAAGAAGCTAGCCGAAAACTTTACAAGAAGAGGTCGTCGCATTCAGTCATCACCAAGTTATAAATGGAGCTCAGGATCAAGGGGTGGCGGGTGAACCATCAAACATAGTGAAAGTTGGAATGACAGACCCGCGGGCGGCCTACAGAGATATGTCGCTCGGGGGAGGAAAGTATGTCGTCAGACTTCAAATCACATTGCCGGAATATGTGGCGTCAAGGCCAATGGGCGAGGGATATAATGATCAAGATAACGCATCACTCCTTAGGGCGCTTACATTTGCCTAACCTGCTCGGCTCGCTCTCCCGCCCGACAAGAGTACGCCATTATTAATGCCGCTGAACGCGTGGCATGCAGTACTGCAATGCACCCAGCCTACTACTTTTTGCCAAGGAGGGGTTCGACGAGCTGTTTGAGGATAACTCATCATCCGTTGGGGTATCAGCATTGTTAGGGACAATGGGCTTCTTTCCCTTGTCGCGTATGGTCGGGTGCTTTTCTTGCCCTCTATCTTGCGCATCTCCTTCGCCAAAATTGTGTCTTTCCTCTACCTGGGCCCGAAGACGATCATTTTCACGCTACAAGTGCTCAACGCAATCCTTTAATT
The DNA here is from genome assembly GCA_016808115.1 of Tetrastigma voinierianum. NCBI lineage: Eukaryota > Viridiplantae > Streptophyta > Magnoliopsida > Vitales > Vitaceae > Tetrastigma > Tetrastigma voinierianum. Next base: position 251,384 of record JAEQBH010004148.1, on the reverse strand, counting down.
TCCTCATCTACCTTTCTTGTTCCTCCTGCTTCTTCTCCATATATTGACACCAATGAAGGAATTGGTCTTAAGTGATTGAATTCATCGGATTGCCTGACATTGCAACCGTGTCGACGACCGTATGTGGGAAGGGGGAACCGCTTCTGAGCTATTAGGTGGAGAAGGGCTAATGTAGCCGTCGAGCCTAGTTCTTGCATCGCCGTCACGAGGACTTTTGTTCGATTCCCACAAATGGAGCCAATTGTTGCCACCTCAGATTCGCCCGATCTCCGTACCGCCGCACAATGTAAAACCCGCAGGGGCAACCTGACGACATGTGTCGACCGCCTCTCCGATCTTAAGTCAGCAAAAGGATGGAAAAGAAGAAGAAGGGCTATCAGAAAGCCGTTGGAGCCTAGTTCTTGCACGTCGTCAATGAGACTTTTTGTTCGATTCCCACAAATGGAGCCAATTGTTGTTACCTCAGACGCTCGATCTCCAACCGCCGTACAATGTAAAACCCGTAAAGGGGGTCCGACGGCGATGTGTCGACCGCCTCTCCGATGCTTAAGTCAGCAAAAGGATGGAGAAGAAGAAGAAGGGAGTTCAATAGTTAGGATTGCATACCTTTCCCTCGTGGGAGGGTTTTTTGTTTAATGCTTGAATTTGTCCTGGATTTTAGGAAAGATGATCTCGCAATTTTGGTGATAAGATCTCTATTTCCTTATCAAAGACCGATTCTCTTGGATTTTTGGAAAGATAATCTCATGATTTTGGTGATAAAATCTCTCTTTCCTTATCAAAGACCAATTCTTCCCTTATTGAGGGTTAATGTTTTTGACAAACCTCTCACGTGCAATAGGACAACCTATTGGGGGACTCGGGACCCTAAACAGGAGCTAGGAATGTATCATTTGGTTGGTTCTTGTGTGGTTTTATTATACCGGGCCGCCATGGGCCACTTCATGTGGCGGGCCAAGCGATGGGCCTACCCGGGCGCTGGGCCTATTGATTAGTGGGTCTAAGCCCAAAGGCCACGATACTCACAACAACCATGTAGGAATCAGTATATCTAACCATCCAAATAAATCTCTTACATATATAATGTCATCTATTTCTTTTTCTTAACTGTGGATTTCGCACTAATAATTTATGGATAATAGTAAAGGTTTTAGTTTTGACTATACTTGTGAATGGTTTTTGTGGGCCAAACTACATCTATGGTTAGCGTCACATTTGACTAATTTTGAGGTTCATCGATAGAATATTTATTTGTTATACCCATTAATTTAATAAAAAGGTTGTATGGAAGAAAAGTGATATCATAAGATATGAGTTTTTAATTTGTTCCCGAATACTAAGAAAAACTGAGAAGAAAATAATTTTTAGTTGTTTTAATAAAAAATATCAACTAAAATAAATAATTTAGAAACTTAAGTATATTTTTTAATTATTGAATTTTATATTGATAAGTTAAATTAAATAAAACTAGACTTGAAGTAGCCAATAAATATAATATATTGAATTTAACTCTATTTTTGTTTTCTCCTGTCCCTGCAAGTGGATCAAATACCCCGAGGTCTCTTGAGTAATAAGTGTCTTTACCCTAGGATAAGCCTTGAATTAATAGAAATGGAATACAAATTCATGTTGGAGCAAAGATTGAATAATCATAGTAAACTAAATTTTCACTACCACAAGCTGTTCAAACATATTTTCCTCTTGCTTCAATGTCTAAATTCAAATATAGATGGTCGGAGTTAGCCCGATTGACCCGAAATTTTTATTTAATTTTTTAGGTAAATTCAACTTTAATACTGATATCCAAAGATTCATCTATAAAATTTGTTATTTTTGGCTATCTCTCATAGGGGTTTTTAGTAATAATTATTATAATATATGATTAATATATTAAACTTTTGTTGTTTTAACTATTTTATTTTTAATTTCTAAATGTATCTTTTATTATAATTTATATGATAATGTAATATTCAAAAACTCAGAGGAAAATTTACGAATGCATTTGAATTAAATAAATTACAGTTTTAAAATTGAATATATTTTATTTATCTCATTAATCCTAATTTAAATAGTTACAATTTCATTTTTATTTATCCTCAAATTTATTCAATCATAAATGTTTTTTGATAAATAAGGAAGTTGTAATAGCTTTATAAAATTAAATTTAACAACTAAATTATCGTGATATTTTAAATAATTTTATTAGTTAAACCAGTGTTAATAACAAAAATAATGTTATTTTAAAATAATTAACAAAAATTATACTCTCTAATTTATTTCCTAATATGATTATATCTTTTAGCAAGATGAATTTTCAAACAAATAGGATATTTAATTATTATATGCATTTTTTGAAAAATATTTTTTGTTCCCAAAACATAAATGAAATTTATGTTGTTAGCATTCTAAATTAATTAATAGATGATGATAACTTAACCACCATCAAGATGTACATATTATAATGCGGAATCATTTCTACGAATCACACAAGATATCGGGACATAATGACAATGAGGATTAAGATTAGAGGAATATAAGATTTCATTTTGATACTTAATGCTTATTAAAGGTATGTTATTAAGTATACTATTGTTTTTAATATTTAGTTGAAGTTAGTTTGATACTTTGCCATAATAGTGTTCTAACATTATTATTTATTTTAAGTTTGTTGACTATTATTATGATGTTTTAGACTCAATCATTTTATATATTAATTATTATTATATATTTGTATATTATTTATTTTTATTTGAAGAATGATGAATTTATAAAATTAATTTATTTTACCATTTTTTTAAGGTTTTGGCCTACAACCCTCATGTTGGCCGCTACCGAAAACTGTACTTAAATGTAAAACTGATCGATACCTCAACCTTGCTTAATTCGCAACCCAAAAATGGTCATTTCTGTTTGTTTACTACTCTAATATATACCACTCATGACTCACCCAACGTTTATGTGAATAAAGGCTTCAACCAAGCTCCATTTATTCACATGTTTTACTAGTCATATACCTATTATAGACAATATCTAATGGATCAAACTAAGAATAGATCTCAGACGTATTTTGTACTATAATTTATGTAGCTAGTAAATTCTCAGAGGAAGACGACAAAAGGCAACTTCCAATCCGAGTGGACCTTAGGCATGGTGATACCACCATCCCCTTCTGTCTTGTCCATAGGAGAATTTGATGGTTCAACCATGTCAAATCCTTGAAGCAACCGAGCAATTGTCAAGTGTAAAATTTGTAAGAGCGCCATATGGACTCCAGGGCAAGATCTTCTACCGGAACCAAATAGGATTAACTCAAAACGCTGACAAAAAACATACACAGTTGCATGGCTTGTCAAAAATCTCTTTGGTCGAAACTCTTCAGGGTTAGAACAGACCACAAGATCTCGTTGCAACTTCCATGCATTGACTTGTGCTGGTGCCTGGGAATGTGATACCCACTCAACATGGCAAAGCCTTCCATTGCCTGTGGTGTTAAGGATGCTGGGAATAGCCTTAGGCTTTCCTTAACAATATCATGAAGGTAAACTAGGTTATGGATATTTGATTGTTCCACCCATCTCTCTCTACCAACTTTTATGTCTAACTCTTCTTGAGCATGCTTCTTCATAACATGTTTATTGTTCAACATGTATATATGAGCCATAAGGGTAGTAGAAGTGGTGCTTTCATTCCCTACCCGATCACGCCCTAGTTTTAAATTTCAGAAAAACAACAAAGAAAAGGGGTAAGAGATCAATGTAACAAGAAAGTACTTAGATTTAGGATGAACATGATAACATATGGCAATCATTTTTTCATTCAACCTAATTATTATTATATTCATGATAATCAAGAAAGGGAAAGGTTAACAAATAATGTTATTTCAAGTTTGAAGTTTTCAAAAATCCAGCATCAGCACAGCTGGAGTAAAAAAATATATATATATTTCAGTAACTAAGACTGATTAAGGTAGGGCCCAAGCTCTTGAGCTATAATTAAACCATTGAAACTAATTTTTTCTAAAAGAACTTCCAACCTAAAATTGCATTATTTGTAAACACATTTTCCTCTTAAAAACACATGGTTTGAAAATTCTTTTTCTTACTTGTCACTAGAAAATTAACATCAATCAATTACGTTTAAAAGAAGAAAATTAATGATTTTCATTCAGGGAGTTTTAGAAAAATAATGAGAAATTAAAATAAATCTAATAAAAGAATGGTTTGAAAAAGGCTATCATCTTTATCAGAGTGCTTTTCCACATAGGATGTAGATTAAAAGCAAATGTGTATTTTCAAAACACTTTAAGTCTAAATTCAAATTGTTTCTAAAGTTTTAGAATTTGAGGGTCATGTCTCACCAGATAAGCCCTACAAGTAATTGGAAATGAGAATACAAATCCATGTTGGAGCAAAGATTGAATAATGGTAGTAAACTAAAGCTTCACTACCACAAGTTGTTCAAACAAATTTTCCTCCTGCTTCAATGTCTAAATTCAAATATGGTTGGTATAATTTTCTTGGTCTGCAGGTTTTTTTCCACTCCCTTCAATTTTTCTACTTGTCACTTCAGAAAATTAACATGAATCAATTATGTTTGGCATAGAAAATTAACAGATTTTCATCTAGGGAGTTTTAGAAAAATAATATGAAAATTAGAAATAAATCTAATAAAAGCATGGTTTGAAAAATAATCTGAACTTTAATGTATTTTTTTTTCCACATAGGATGTAGATTAAAAAAGTAAAGGTGTCTTTCAAAAAACACTTTAAGTCTTCAAAATTTCTAAAACTTTAGAAAGTGTCTCTTTAAGAAACACTTTCAATTTGAATTCATAATTTATGAAACTTTAGAAAATGTTTCTTTAAAAAACACTTTCGACTAAAATTTAAGATTTTTAATATTTTAGAAAATGTCTCTTTGAAAGACAATTTTCATGTGGCAAAAAGTACATTGGCTTTAGGAATATTTTTCAACCTGTAGTATTAGAGAAAATTTTATTTATTTTTGGGTTAAATGTTGACAAAGCCCTTTTCATCTAGCTCTTACATGAAATATAGCGCCTATGACCTTTACCTAAACGTTTACATGAACAAATGGGCTTCAAACTCCTTAAGCTCCATATATTGGGTCATACATTTATTCATTACAATGACTTATTACATACCTATTACGCATTAACATCTAATGGATCAACTAAGAATCGATCTATACGATATTATTTATTTATTTTGGTACTATTAATTTATGTAGTGCTAGTAAAGTTCTAGAGGAAGATGAGGAGGGAGCATAACTTCCAGCAGAATGACCTTAGGCATGGTGATACCACCATCCCCTTTTTTCATGTCCACAAGAGAATTTGATGGTGCAGCCATGTCAAATCCTTGAAGTAATCGTTAAATTGTCAAGGCGTAAAATTAGAAGCGCCATATGACCTTAGTGACAAGATCTTCTACCAGAACCAAATGGGATTAACTCAAAATGCTGACAAAAAACATCCACAATTGCATGACTTGTCAAAATCTCTCTAGTCGAAACTCATCAAGGTTAGACCAAACCGTAGGATCTCGGTGCAACTTCCATGCATTGACTAGCAAGCGGGTGCCTTTGGGAATGTAATACCTATTCAACATGGCAACTTCAACCGCCCCATGTGGTAAAAATTGTAGATTCCAGAAAAGCCTTAGAGTTTCCTTAACAATTGCTTGAAGGTTAACTAGGTTAAGGATATCTTATTGTTCCACCTATCTCTCTCTGCCAACTTCTATGTCTAACTCTTCTTGAGCATGCTTCATAACATGTCTAATGTTTAACAATGTAGATATAAACCATATAAGGGTAATAGAAGTGGTGTCAGTTCCTGCCCCGATCATGGTCTTGTTACGGGTAACGCATAAATCAGTTTGTTAGGTAGTTTTTAAAATTTTCAAACCTATTTATTTAGTCATAGCATTTTAGAATTTTATTAGGAGTTGTTGGGTTGTGCTTTTATGGTTGATAGTCATGGTCACTATGAGATGTTGTCTTCGTATTTCTTGCATTCGTTGGAATGGTTTTGTATTTAAGGAGTCTTCATGTATGAATAAAGCAAGTTCAGTTTTTTACATCTGAGTGCATCTAAGGTGTTTGATAAATCTCCTTTTAGAGCCTGACTTTGGTTCCATTTTATTTCAGATATGTTATCTATTTCAGATTTGCTTTGTTCTGAATTAGCTCTGTTTTCAATTTCCAGATTTGAGTTATTTCAAGTGTGAACATCTGGTATCAAATCTAGAACGTCCAATGGCTAACAACACAAATGGCGTGAGTTTTAGAAGTAGTCACAAAGTGGTCGCTAGAGAGGTATGGTGACCACTCAGTGACCACAACGTGTGGTCTTAGAAAATCTCGTCACAAAGACAAATCAGTGACCAAGTGGTCACATAGTGTGACCACAAGTGTAAAACCCGGGTAAATTTGATCTTTTCCAAAAAATGGGGCAAACATAGTGAACTTATTACTACAATACAGGTTGAAAACCTAGAAGTTGTCTAGATCTCAGATGACAAAACTGACCTCATCCTTAGGTTCGTCATGCAAAATTTAGCTGCCCAGGTGAATTTTGTTGAATTCTGAGATAGTCGGAATTCATGTTTTTCGAGGCAACGGGTGTTAGACGACATATGGAGAGCCATGTGAGTGACACATGGCGAACCATGTGGTTGACACATGGCAAGCCATGTGAGTGACAAATGGTAAGCCATGTGTCACAATGCATGGCAAAGGCCTATGCATGTAGGACACATGGCAAGCCATGTGTGTGACACATGGCATGCCATGTGTCAACATGCATGGCACATTTGAAGGCTATAAATATGGAGCTGTTGGAACAAGCAGGGAGCAGCAAGGAAAAGGAAGGAAAAAAAAGGAGGGGGAAAGAAAGGAAAGAAAGAGGAAAAGAAAAGAGAGAGAGAAGGAGAAGAAAGGGAGAGAGAAAGAAGGAGAAAAGGAAAGCGGTGTTCCGACGGTCGGAACTTGTCAGATCAAGAAGTAAAGTCCGTATATTCGACGAGGTCAAGCACAAGAGGTAGGTTTCCTCCTACTCCGGTTCATTTCACGCCTAGGAGCAGTCTTCAAGGAGAATTATTTCATTGTGTAGTATATTTTTTGTTGTGAGACGGTCATGGACTGAGTATATAGTTCCCAGGACCATCGAGGCCTAGCACGGTGTCCCAGAACTGAGCAAATCTAGGTAGAATGGAAAACGGGGGTATGCCCAAATTACCGCACCACCCGTGCGAATCAAGAACGCTTAACTTCTCGGACACAGCACTCTTCCTGGTTCGAACTCCGATTTTCATGCTCTTGGATTCTACTTGAAAGCTCTGAGTCTAGAATTTAATAAAATTATGTTCTTAGCCAAACCATGGGCTGAGTAGTGGGCTGGGTCATGGACAGTTTAGGAACGATCCGTTCTAGTTTTCGAAACTTCGATTTTCGGAACCGGGTTTTACTTGAATTGCTCGGGGCTATGTACGGCCTGAGCAGGAAATTGCTTGTTGAATTTTTGCATGATATTTATAAAAGCTGGAATTTCTGGACTAAGTTTAGATTTTGAGGCCCAAGTATGGCCGGATTTATGGTCGGGGAATGGCTAATGTGTGTATTACATGAATTGAATAATCTATTAATGTTTGAGAGTATATGATATATGTGGGATAAAAATGAAAATAATTATATACAATAAACATAATTTATCCATGACACTTGACATGTAATTTGCCAGTTATATGTTACCTGTAAAATGTGTACATAGCATGAAATAACATGCAATGATGCCGTATGTATTTATGCACGGGGCATCGAATGACATAGGTGTGAGTGCATGGAAGCCGTCAACCACAATGTTTGGGGTTCGATGGTACATCAAAGAATACAAATGATTCTTAGAAACATCCCACTATATATATATATATATATATATATATATATATATATATATATATATATATATATATATATATATATATATATATATATATATATATCGAACTGTCCTACATCGTAGAAAGAAGTAGTTTTAGAGATTGTCACAGTACTTCGAAATGACCAAAGTACTTATCGGAGATTGTCCACAGTACTTCTCGGAGGCTGACCAAAGTACTGATTGGAGACTGTCCACACTATGTTTCGGAGACTGTCTAATAAAAAAATAAAACAAAAAGATTTTGTTTTGGAAAATGGGTCATAGACGGAACGCTCATGATGGTTTTTCACACTTGGCATATGCATGTGTGAGGGAATCAGTGAGGACTCGGGATTGGGTCATGATTGGTCACATCTTATTCATGACATACAGGCATTCAGGTGTGTGATTATGTAACTGGCATTGCATGTGCAATTAGGTGGGGAGTAGCCTTTATAGAAGATATATCTACTAGGCTTTTCTCACCCCGTCGTGGGATCACCCTTTCAAGTACACGAGAGGACGGAGCTCTTTCGAGGCCGTGAGTATGAAGAGGGTCGGGTTGTGGCCTTGAATACTATGTTTGTAAAATATATTGGGACAATCTGTTTTGATATATTTTGGCTTGTAAAAAAGTTGTATATCAAACTCTTGTATAATAATATGGAAAGTTGGCAATACATTTGCAAAGAAAAATATAAATGAGTCCACAATGAATAGATTGACTAAGCGGACCGCGGATCATCAGCGCCCACGAATATTCCGCGAGTTGATGGGTTGTTAACCGGACCCCTAGGTTGGGGCGTCATAGATTGGTATCAGAGCTTAGGTTAACGATTACCTAAGAGCTCGGGTGGGGGTATCCACCAGTGTTTTCGGATATTGGCTTGTCATAGCTGAGTATAGAGGATTAGGTATAAATACCTGGGATTGAGTAGACAGGTGTAGAACCACGACATTTTATTGCATTGATTGCTTTGTGTTCTAATATATTTCCACGGGAGATATATTGTGGTTGTGTGAATATATGCATGTGATAAAATTGTGTATAGAAGTGAAGAACACTAAGGATTATGAAACACCTTAAGCGGTTCGGAGAAAAGAACGAATAAGAATTATTATGTAGGAATAATTATTTATTAGTATTTGGCATTATGCACCACTAATGTGATAAATGAAATGAGAGAATCTCAAATTGCTATCTTAACTTGTATAGATGGCAAGTCGGCCTTAGTAAAGGTGGTCCATGGGCATAGCAGGCCACCAAAAGCAGCTTTGTCAGCGAGCATTTGTGGAGGTGATGGGCGTTGTATTTACCACCATTGCACATACTAGTGCAGTTGGTAGTCAAGGAGGGTCGAGTGACCTCCAGAGGTTTAGAGCGCATCATCCTCCTACATTCAGAGGGAGCGGGACTCGGTGGTGGTTGACCATTAGTTTCGGCAGGTGGAGAGAGTTTTGGAGGCTATGGAGATTACCTTTAATGTGTGGCGGATAAATGCGGTGACATTTCAACTGAAATTGAATCCATGTGGTGGGATTGGGTGAAAACCTCCAGGGATTGGGAGGCCATGACATGGGCAGATTTTCGAGAGCTCTTTATGAGCAAGTTTTTCCCGGCATCGACTAGGTATGCCAAGGCTCTGGATTTTCTCAGGTTGAGATAGGGATCTATGACAGTACTCGAATACGTGGTTAAGTTCATAGAGTTAGCACGTATCGGGGATGATTATGTGGCCATTGCTATGGCTAAGGTCAAGAAATTTGAGGATGGTCTGAAGTTGTCCATCTAGGGCAAGATTGCGGGACTTCTCCTACAGGATATGGACTTTATGGTCAGCACAACTATGACTATAGAGAGAGATATTGATGATGCCTAGAGCATTCGAGATGCAAGTGCTAGTGAGAAGAGGAAGGAGGATCAGCCTTCTTCAAGCTAAAAAAGAAGCAGAGGATTTCTATTCCTCGAGGACGTCTAGTATGGGCGCGGATCATCGGGGGCCAAAGCCGGGCGGAGAGTGTTAGCGAGGGCCGGGGCCGATTATATGCTACCATTGTCAGCGGCTGGACACATGTAGAGATGGATTGACCGAGGCAGGGATCCCAGAGTTATGGGACACCACAGTTTCAAGCACCAGTGGGGCGTCCACAGACACCTTTTGTTCCTTCTTACCCTAGGATGGGCCGGAGGACGGTTCAAACAGAATGCTGCGTAGTGCCTTCTCGTTCACCGGAGTGGAAGAATCTAGTATGGGTCAGGTAGAGGTCGGGGCCTGGGCGCCCGGGGACGAGGGCATGTTTGAGGCTGATGGTGATCGGTGCGGGAGCATTAGGGAGTTTGGTGGCTGCGCCTTCCCTACTAAACAAAGTGATTGAGTCCTAGAGCAGGTGTATAGTTAGTGTCTATCGGGGGCCAGTCTGGTCATATCTTTGGTGATGAGGGGTTGGGCCACATTCACACAGAGAGGCGGTCTTGAGTATAGGGGACTAGTTGCAGTTCTAAGTTGGCGTTGAGAGGGAGATACCGGGAGTTCCACTGCTCTTGGTTTATAATGCATCCAAGTGGCACGAAGATGTACCATGATCTTCGTTGCTAGTATTATTAGTGTGGGATGAAGCGACACGTTAGGGATTTCATTCAGCGATTGTCTTTCATGTACCGTTGGTAAAGAAAATTTGAGTATATGGGCCGGCGGGAACTGCTCCGATGGAGGTAGCGAGTGGAGGTAGAACACATGTCACGATGGACTTTGTGACTCACTTACCTGCTGGTAGGAAGCAAGATGCGTATGGGTGATAGTGGACCGACTACGCTCATTTGGCACATTTTTATTTATGCGGATGACCTTCCACCGGTGGAGGAATTCTACATGCTGTATATACGAGAGATAGTCCGGCTACATGGAGTGTCAGTATCTATTGTATCGGACATAGATCCTACAAAAGTTTCTGACTCACTTTTGGAGAGAGCTTCTAGAGTCTGATGAGTGCATGATGTAGATGATAAGTCTTGGGTTTCATCCACCAGTGAATGAGTCGAGTTGGTGAGGACCATATAGGTGTTAGAGGACATGCTGCGGGCATACGTCCTAGATCTCAAAGGGTATTAGTGGGAGGAACATTGCCCTTAGTAAAGTTGCCCTCTTGTGACGCCCCAAATCCCAGGTGTCGTTGACTGCACTCGTCAACATAATCCACAAGTCTCATGTCATAGAGACCACGTACATGCAAAAAATAGCCACTTGGGCCTACACATCGTACTCATAAAATGTATATTTTATACAAAATTGATTTTATTACAATTTGTTTACAATTGTATTTGATTACAATTATACAAAAATGGATCTCTTGCCCATAATTTTCAAGAAAACTAGAAAAATACAAGATAAGGCCGATTTGGCCATTTAGCCGCCTCTAAGGTCGGATAAATTCATCCCCATGTCTTGATTGCACGAAAATATATTCACGACGGGGTGACAGCCCCGATGGTGAAATTTCCCTACTTGGGTTACTCCCCACCTAAGTGCAATGTCACCTCAGCACACAAACACACAACACATGCTAATATCACTCATGCATATATTAACATATTTAAATCCCATACATCATATTTATTAGGTTTATAATAATAACATAAAAAAACTTAGCTCACATGGGCTAAGGCACAATCCGGCGGTTCGTCTTGGAACAGCCCACAATTTCACAATCAACATGTTATTCACCCATGGCAACAACACACATCACACCGTCACCTGGCTTGATGTGTTTGTCAAACCACTCTAGGGATTCCTTAACTCGATTGAGAGCTTTTTGGGCAGAAACCACGGCCATCAGTCCTCAACAAATCCCATCCATTACATAACCCTTAGGCGAAAAAGTAAAACAAGTAGAAAAACCTACCTTCTCGGAGTTTGTCGAAAGCTTCCCAATCTGAGAAGTACTCACCAGTAGCCTAGCACGATATGGGCAACCTTTTGCCTCTGCTTCTTGTTGGCTTGGCCAAGCGGAGTCCGATCATCGTAGATCTTAGAAGAAGCAGACTTTCTCTCTCTAAAACCCCGTCTTCGGTCGCTCTGGAGTCAAGCGACCAGCGAGAAGAAAATGAAAGTGGAGAAGATGATGTCTTCTCCTTAAAATTACAAGTTTGCCCCTCATTAGTTGACTTTCTCCAACCCACTTTACATGTGGCTCAATGTGAGCCATGGATCTCCTCTTGGTGCCATGTGTCCTCATGAGGACATGCAAATGGTTGGCATTTGGTCTCCTCCACATGGCAGTCCTCTAATCCTGCCACTTGGCATCCCCTTACCTTGCCATGTGTCATTCGACACCCCACGTCTCGAAAAACGTGAAATTCCGACCACCTCGGAATCCAACGAAACTCGACGTGGTAGCTAGATTCATGAAAGCGATTCCAGCGGTGAAGTCAGTTTAAGGTCATCAGAGATCTGAAAAATTCCAAACTGTGAAGTACCATTTCCTCCTTTAGAATGCGAGTTTTCAGGGGTCCGCCCTCTGACAACGATTATGGTGATATCTGATTGGCACCCTATGAGGCTTTATATGGGAGGCCATGTCGATCTTCAATTTTTTGGACGGAGGTGGGAGAGAGATCCATCATGGGTTTAGATTTTATTAGAGACACCTTTGAGAAGGTGGACTCGATATGAAAATGACTTCTCACCGGCACCGGAGAATAGAAAGAGTTGTGCGACGAGGGCGGCAGCAACCTCAGGGGTTTAAGGGTAGGCGATCATGTTTTCTTCAAGGTGATGCCTAAAAGAGGAGTGGTCAGGTTCGGCAAGCAAGGAAAGTTATCACCGAGGTTTATCGAGCCCTTTGAGATACTCGAGAGGGTGGGCATAGTTGCGTATCGATTGGCATTACCACCAATTTTATTAGTGTCATAGGATATTCCATGTCTATATCACTGATTGCCTCCAGATCTGGGGCTCATATTTGTTGGATTGGGGTAAGCTCTTTGTTGATACAGATGGACCTTTGAGGGAGGGACTTGTGCGTATTATTGATAACGAGATCATGTTTGTGGCCTTAAGGCGTGAGACTAGTGAAGTGTTGTGGCGACCTGTGAGAGGGTGGAAGCGACATGGGAACATGAGGCACGATGTGCCAATTATCCTTTCCTACTTGAGGATGATGTACGTTGTTTAATCATTTGGTAAGCCATTTGATGCATGTGCATATGATTATATATATATATATATATATATATATATATATATATATATATATATATATATATATATATATATACTCTTTATATATATATATATATATGTGCATGAGAATTTCGGGACGAAATTCTTTTAAGGGGAGAAGAATGTAAAACCCGGGTAAATTTGAGCTTTTCCAAAAAATGGGGCAAACACGGTGAACTTTCCGCTACGATACAGGTTGCAAACCTAAAAGTTTTCTAGATCTTGAATGACGAAATTGACCTCATCGTTGAGTTCGTCACTTGTAATTTAGTTACCGGTGAATTTAGTTAGAGATACAAGATAGTCGAAATTTCCACGTTTTTAAGGCCCAGCAAGTGTGTCGGGTGACATAGGGAGAACCATTTGGGTGATACATGGCGAACCATGTGGTTGACACATGGCAAGCCATGTGTCACAATGCATGTCAAAGGCCTATGCATGTAGGACACATGGCAAGCCATGTGTGTGACACATGGCATGCCATGTGTCAACATGCATGGCACATTTGAAGCTATAAATATGGAGTTGTTCGTCTGAAACGGGAATGTGAGGAAAATGAAGGAAAAAAAAAAAGAAAATGAAAGGAAAGAAAAGAGGAAAAAGAAAAAGAGAGAGAAAGGAGAAAGAAAGGGAAATAGAAATAAGGAGAAAAGAGCGGTGTTCGATGATGAACTTGTCCAGTCAAGAAGTAAAATCCCGTATATTCGTCGAGGGTTGCGCTGAAGTGAGTTTCCTCCTACTGCGATTCATTTCACGCCTAGGGGCACGTGTAGGGAAATAACAATTTCACTTACTTCGGGGTGGTGCTATTATTAATATTAGTATATTTTTGGTTGTGAGACGGTCATGGACCGAGTATATGAGTTCCCAGGACAATCGAGGCCGAGCACGGCGTCCCAGAAATGAGCAAATATAGGTAGAATGGAAAATGGGGATATGCCCGAATTTCCGCACTGCCCCTGCGAATCGACAGAGGTAAGTTCAAACGGCCATAAATTTCCCGTCCAAACTCTGATATCCGCTTTCTTGAACTCTACGGAAATCTCGTTGAGTCTAGAATTTAATAAGATTAAGTGCTCAACCAAACCGTGGGCTAAGAAGTGTCTTTGGGTCACGAAAGTTGAGCAGTCGTTACGGTTTGAACTTACGTTTTGAACCAGGGTTTTATACGAATGCTCGGGCTGCGTGGCTAAGTATGAAATTGCTTGTTGAATTTTGCATGATGATATTTATAAAATTTGGAATTACGGACCCAAGTACAGATTTCTCACGATGCCAAAGTAATAGTGGGATTGTAGTAGAATGGCTAGTATGTTGTCTTATAAATTGAATATATGTTAATGTGTGAGAGAATTATGTGATATATGTGGGATAAAATGAAAATAATTATATGAATTAAACATAATTTATCCATGACACTTGACATGTAATGTGTGATTTATATGTTGCATGTGACACGAGCGGACATGTAGCATGAGTCACATGCAATGACCTTACTGCATTGCATTTATGCATGAGGTATTATGACATATGGAGTGTGAGTGCATGGAAATGATCATTCTGTGTTTGAGTTTCAATGGTTCATAAGAATGCAAATGATTCTCATTATTTATCCACTATATATATATATATATATATATATATATATATATATATATATATATATATATATATACTATATATATATATATATATATATATATATTTTTCTCTCTTTCTCTCAGAGCTTGTCTACTTAAGTAGAAAGAAGTAGTTTTTGGAGATTGTCCACAGTACTTCTCGAAGACTGACCAAAGTACGTATTGGAGATTGTCTATAGTACTCCTCGAAGGCTGACCAAAGTACTGATCAGAGACTATCCACACTATGTTTCGGAGACTGTCCAATAAAAAAATAAAACAAAAAGATTTTGTTTTGAAAAAAGGGTCATAGATGGAACGCTCAAGACGGTTTTTCACACTTGGCATATGCATGTGTGGGGAATGGAGTGAGGACTCGAGTTGGGTCGCGGTGGTCACATCTTATTCATGACATGTAGGCATTCAGGTGTGTGATTGTGTAACTTGGATTGCATATGCACTTAGGTGGGGAGTAGCCCTTGTAGGAGATATATCTACTGGGCTTTTCTCACCCCGTTATGGGGTCACCCTTTCAGGTACACGAGAGGACGGTGCTCCTTCGAGGCCGTGAGTATGAAGAGGGCAGGGTTGTGGCCTTGAACACTATGTTTGTAAAATATATTGGGACAATCTGTTTTGATATATTTTGGCTTGTAAAATAGTTGTATATCAATCTATTGTATAATAATATGGGAAGTTGTATACATTTGCAAGAAAAATATAGAGAAATGAGTCATTGTGAATGGGATTGACTAGCGTGGACATCGGATCATCCAACGTCCACAAATATTCTGCGGGTTGATGGGTTGTCAATCGGACCCTCGGGTTGAGGCATCCACCGATAAGAAATTTGGTCATTAGTAATTCGGCGTCCACAACAATATAGTTCTGATGTGATATATGTGGTCACAAATAAATCTTCAGGTTGTCATAAAATTTAATTAGCAAAATACCAAAGGAACTAGATAATGACCAATTTTATGACCACCTTGCGGTTATTAAATTATGGTTGTTGATGTGATCACTAATATCGGTGAAGATTTAGTGACACCTACGTAGATAACAAATTTGAGACCCTGAATCGTGGTCATTATATGTTTGTAATTAGTAAGGTGGTCACTATATACCATAAAATAGTTTCCTTCTTAGTGACCACATTAGCGGTCTCTATTTTTGTGACCACATCTTGTGGTCACTAAATTTATAAATTTTTTAATTATTTAATTAATATTGCTTAAAAATTAATTATTACTTATATATTAATAAGTTTAAATGTTATATATATATATATATGTGTGTGTGTGTGTGTGTGTGTGTGTGTGTGTGTGTGTGTGTGTGTGTGTGATAAGTTTAAATATATTTATCATTTAAATTTAAAAACAAAAAGTATTAACATTCAAAGTGAGATTGAGGTCAAATGTTAGAAACTGTGCAAAGTATTAAACGTTAAAAGTCGAGATTGAGGTCGAATGTTAAAACATAAATTATTAATTAAAAACACAAAGTATTAAGCGTTAAAACGTGATATACTTAGGCCCGAGCATTCTTGTATTGTATCCTGTCTGATGCTTGGATCATCTGGTGGCAATTGACTAACTCAAAACCTCTCTCTCTCCTCTATCATCTGCTCCATCATGCGGCGCATCATCTCCTCGGTCTGAAGTCTCCACTCATCAGAGGACTGAATGTTACTTCGTAGCTCACGTACTTCCTCCTACAATTGAGATTGTGCTGACTCAAGCTCTCTAATCTACTAATGAGCCAACTCGAGGGTTGCTGAGGATGTAGAGGCATCATATGTAAAGTTGGATGATTTATTTCCACCTGTCCCATACATGTATCTACCATTTGGTGAAGCCTCAACAACTTATAGGAATATACGATCCTCGTCTTCCTTTGTGAAAGGAACATGGTTTCCAAATTCATCTTGGGATTCCATATCAATTAGCTCTTGTATCTTCTCTTGAAACAAAACATCATATGAAACTAGTAGTTTCTTACTTAGCATGTAAGATAAGTTTTTTGAGTACTTACTCCCACTTGTCTTGCACGTTGATCAATATAATTTTGCGATCCCTTCGGAGTTTTCCTCATATGGGTCTCGTGAAAGAGTCATACCTTGCTCGGTGGGGCACCCTCCTTCATTTCCTGAAATAAACACATTAGATATTAGATATGCAGAAATTGAGATAATTTAAAAAATGTAAACAAAATTCTTACAATCCGTCTTGCGCGCTTAGCTAACGATATGGACCGATTGCCATGTCGCGATAATCCCGGATGCGAGATTTTAATCTCACTGTAGTGATTTCTTGATTGACGCTCTCTTATTGATTGGAATGAGGCATCATTCTACCGATGCTGCCAACTCTACCACACCTCATCATACACAAATGCAGCTTTTCCGCCTTTCCTCAAACGATGAAGCATATCTGAGTATCTTCATATTTGCTCCACACTTGATTTCTTAACAATCCCATTCCGAACATCCCACTCCCCCCTCCATAGTATTTACGTAATATGCAGAGTTTGTCAACATACATGGACTTTAAAGTCAGGCGAGTCTCCTAAAAATGCATTATCCAAAAATTATCTACAATGTTTTTCAATGTACATTCACTAATTCTCAATAAATTCCACCAATTCATGTCAACTCACATTCACATTATTTATCAATTCTCAATATATACAACTTAAAAAGCATAATCCAAACAACATCAATTTGAAATTATCAAACATTTTCAATCATATCAACATTCAAGCATCTCAAACATAATTTTATATATATATATTAAAAAATTCGACAAAGTCTCCCCTAAAAAGGGCATTATCCAAAAATTACCTATTTGACAATATTTGACAAATAAATCCAATGTTAATTTTGGATGAGCTCTTGATTACCGATGCCACGACAGGCTGAGCTAAAATCAACAAAATTTATATACACCTAAGTTCCTACTACTGGTAGTCGAAGCTCTTTTCTTGTTATAGTGGTCTAAGTCGGGCTACGGGGATGGGTTTTCATCCTAAGTAATTTGCATAGAACACGAAGGTAAGGCTTTCTATTTGGACTTTTTGGATTTGCTTCAAAAACAGTGGAAGTAGGTTGAAAACTGAGAAATTGTAAAAACTGAAAGTTAAAGGTGAGAAAGTTAACTTTGAAGATTTAGGTCACTAACTTGGTAAGTTAGGGCAAACAAGTGTCTCGGAACATCCTCTCTCGCGTTATGACAGAACGACTATGGTCACGGCATACTTGGGATCTATGTTTAACTAACAACCTCACCCTTGGAAATAAACTCCTATTTGAGTCAACACAAGTAACAGCCATCTCTATGGCCCTTTTCTTTGTTTGAAACCTAGCATTTAAATATCATTTCGAGGCTGTTAAAGACCATCTAAAGAACACAGTGCATCTAGCATTAAGTATACCTTGTATCTAAAACATGGAGAGTATTGGCCAAATTAATAACATTCAATGCTATTCAGCCCTAATTTGTGAGAAGATGGGGGTCATAGACACATTTTCCTATGACACCCCAGCCACCAAGAGGACAACATGCATATGCCCCCACCACCAAGCTAGCTTCCTTCCTCTTCAAGAAAGGAGGCTTAGGCCTTATCTCTTGAGTTCATCCTCGAGAGGTGTTTGGCAACAAAGTAAGAGAAGAGGAGAAGAAGGAAACAAAGCCTAAATAAAAATGAGACTTTATTTACAAAATGAAAACTTACAAAACATCTTCTCCTCCCTCCCCAATTGTTCTCCCAAAATTCTCTCTATATATTACAAAAGAGAGAGGGGCTTATATGAGCCACCTCAAGGTATGTAAAAAATACGAAAAACCTACAAATTTGGCTAAGTTAAGGACGAGAAGTAATACACCAGAATTTGGAAGTCGAGTTCAGCATTAATTACAAAACATGACGAGGCATTAAATTTCGCTAGAGTGAAGAATTTCGCTAGCTAAGCGAAAATCACCAGAAACATAAGCAGCAATTAAGCTAAAGCCGGGTAATTTAAGCTAATAGCGAGGGGAATTCGCACAACAGAAATTGTTGTGATAATAGTGAAATCGGTACTTTTCGTAAAAATGGTGCCCTAGGCCCCGGGGTGGTCTAGAGAAATTTGAATATTTCGCTAAGGTTGCGAAATTTTCGCTAAGGTTGCGAAATTTTCGCAATCCTAGCGAAAATTTTCGCAACTCTAGCGAAAATTCCTGCTTTGTTGATCTTCACTCCTGTCTTCTACTGCATCCAATATTCTTCACTTTGCCTTGGTTTTCTCATTGATTCTTGGGCTGGTTGATGACTGAACATTGGAATCAATCTTCATGATTCATCGTTTGACTGAAAATTGAACTCCCGAGAGTGCGCGAACACTGTAGAAACAACCAAATACCTCTAGCGGCATAAGTGGTACTAAGAAGACTTGAACACTTCAATTGGCATTAATGACATGATTGGTGCACAAAAAGCACTCAAAACCTATCTAATAGGGTTGAAATTGCACCTGGGCACTAATCGTGTCAAAAATACCAATTCTCCCTTAATTCAATGTATATTCACCAATTCTCAATAAATCCACCAATTCATATCAACTCACATTCACATCATTTGAGAATTCTCAATATATACAACTTAAAAAGCATAATCCAAACAACATCAATTTGAAATTATCAAACATTTCAATCATATCAACATTCAAATATTTCAAACATAATTCTGAAGCAATTTAACTTTTATTAAAATTTAAATCAACAAAATACACAAGTTTTAGCAACCTAAACATTTATTTACTTGAAATTCACCCCAATATAGATCTCGAACCTTTCCTAGCACCGCTTTCCACCTGTATCCATCAGTGTAGTCTCTTGAAAGATCGGCATATTCGAGATGACATCTCATAATGACTACGACAAAATTTGCAATTATATAAATGTACAAGTATTAATTTAACATAAAGCACAACTAGTAAGAATTAAATAGTATTAAATGTCTCACCTCCCATCATGCACTCATAGTCTATTACGACTACCCATATAGCTGCTTCCTACGTTGGAATCTAAACCAAGTGTGATAGGAGTACATGGTTGTGATTTGAGGCCTAATCCTAGAGAGTGGGATGTTAGAGGTATCTCTATGGATGGTCTAAGAGAGCTAGACGGACCAGTTTATGTGATAAGAGATGTAGATGAGCTTGGACCAACAAATGTCAATGTGCCTGGGACAACTTTCTCTGTGCCAGGTGGTGCAGTAGTGGATGCAGATATTGTTGATGTAGAAGCAACTGCTAAAGATGAAGAATGACCCCTTCCAGTGCCTAGTCCTCTACTATCCTCATGCCGTTGCCGAGCACGACCTGCGACCCTTCATGCGAGATAGAAAAATTCGAGAAGAAGACAATCAACAAGCTGAACACTTGTACTACTATAACATTATTCAGCTACAACTACCTTTTTATTCATTGTCAGTTTCATTCATATCATTTAAATCCAATTCATCCCCATTAAAAAAATGAAAAGACAATTAACAACTAAACACTTGTACTATAACTTTATTTAGCTACAACTACCTCTTTATTAACTATCAATTTCATTCATATCATTTAAATCCAATTCATCCTCTGAATCAGATGAACTTTTTGTTTGTAATTATTTTCTTCTTTTTCTTCCTCTTATTCTTCTTCTTCTTCTTCTTCTTCTTCTTCCATAATTTTTTCTAGGTCACCTTTTGGATCATTTAATGTCACTTGTTGATTTTCTTCAGTAATTTCAACATTATGGATTTCAATTAACTCCTCTTGAAATGAAGGAGGTTCTTGCACATATGTAGTCTTTAAAAACCTTCTTGGCATCACAACAACTCCTCTTGGTTTGATTTTACGATCGACCCGCAATCAACTTTGTCTTTTTAAGCAGGTATGAACAAAAATATGTAGGCTGCTTGCATTGCCAGGACAAAGGGTTCATACTTGTCACATCGTCTTCTATGGTTTATCTAAACAATGTTGTATTGCTTATGAACTCTTATACCCATATTAGGAGTAGGATCAAACCAATCGCACATGAAGAGAATTGTCCGCTTAATTGGCCAATTAAGTTATTCCACTTCCACTACTTCTCTTAATTGACCATACCAATCATTCGCATTATGGCTATAATTTTTGCCTTTGGTGCAAACCCCACAATTTATTGACATTATACTTTCACCACGTCCAACTGTCTGAAACTTGTATCCATTTACAAAATAGCCATTATATATTTTAACAGTTCCCAATAAACCTTTTGCGAGATCTTATATGAAGTTGTTATGGACACTAAGGTTTGGATCTTCTGCCTGGAACAATAGGATATAGGTATTTTACACATGTTAATAATATTAAGTTTAATTGATAGGGTGAGAAAAAGAAAGCTTACATATGCTTTGAACCATATAGAAAAGTCCATCTCAAGTTTAGCATTAATTTTTGTATTTGTTATGTTTGGATTGAGATGTTGCAACATATCAGTATTGTTTTATAGAATTTTGGACATGTTAGTAAAAATATAATCGAGTTGTAAACAATATAATATATAGGAGATGTTTAACTCATAAAAAAATTAACCTAACTTATGGTTCAACTTCTTCACAGTTAAGCAAAATGTAGGAATGAGCTTGATGAGTCCTAAACTCATATATGTTGTGACACCCTTTCTCCGATCCGACCCGATTGGCGGGTCCGAACCAAATCCGGGATGCTCTGATACCACTAAAGCGCAGCGCCCCAGCTCGGCATAGGATGTCAGAGTGGTCCTCTTTTATCATGCCTGCCTTTACACTTGTATAATCGTATAATGTTAAACAATTAACTTGTATTACATTCTTGTATGACGGATTAAAAAATATATAGCTAAGCTCCAAATAGCAAATGTTCAACATTTACAATATTACATTGGTTTACAAAATTTCATATACAAAAATGAACCTAAAGGTCTTCCGGTGGGCACCCTATTGATGTGTGGCCTTTATTCTTGATGTAGTTGTCACGTCCTGGTTTTCTCTTACGTACTTATACAGTTCAGTTGCAGTGCTAAGCTTTACGCTTAGTGGAATTAATACATGAATGATCTCTATTAAGGGTCATCACACTTCTATACAAATGCATATAACACATATAGCATGTACAGATTCTTGTCATTTCTCATATATATATATATACTTTTCATAATCAGTTTCATTTCTTATCATCTTCCATATACTTTTCATGTCAACTTGTACTTTACTTCTTATTCTTGTAACTGTATACTGTCATCACATAGCAGTGCTATGCTTCTCATATCATGTCATGTATTCTCTACATTTCCTTTACCATACTAAATCCAATTCTTTTTATGTTTCATGCATAAACCTTGAAGTGGATCTGAGAAACTATAATCCGCCTCGAGGGGCCCGAAGGCGCTATATTCTTGAAAGCGGTGGTCCATGAGGAGCCGGAGGCGCAATATAATATACCCGGGAAAGGTATCATCCTTTGTTGAGGCGGTGACTATCCATGAGGGCCCGGAGTATTTGTGGTGACCCTTTCGGGACCACCCAGTGATCCAAGCGGAGATCTATCTCATCGACAACGGAGTAGGAATATTAGAACTTGTATCTTTGCCGAGACTTATTTTTTTCCCCTAATAGGCATGCCCGTCTATCCCTCTACCGGGTTCTAAATGAACAATCAATATGTATTTTATGTTGAGTATATATTTCATATTCTAGAATAATTGTCATTCGGTAATCATATGAGATATATCTGATCAGTTATTCATATCTTTACATTTTTCATACTTGTGTAATATAAATAACTATGCTTACCTTTGTATACTTATGAGCTATTTGTAAAAAAAAAAAAGATTCATAATGAGCGTTCATAAATACAAATAACTATGGTTACTGTACTGCCTACTGTTCCGTGTTTTCTGGAACTAATATGAGTTCCAATCTTATCAAGCTTTGTCTATTGATGAAATCTTGACTCAATGGAGCTTTCCATAAGTCGAAACACCCAATCGGAGTTCGGGCCCGAAGGAGATATAACCTTCGAAGTTGGAGGTCATGCGCAGTCGATCTTGACGAGGCGGCACAGATTTGACAATTTGAAGTGACAGGCTCGGTCGACACCTTGGTCTGACATCCTAATAATCTCCTCAGGCATATGGATGGATTCTTGACTCAATGGGATTTCCATAGAGTCGAGAACACCCAATCGGAGTTGACGAGAAGGAGATATGACCTTAGAAGTTGGAGGTCATGCACGGTCGGTCTTGACGAAGTGACTGGGCGCGAGCTGCACTGAAGTGAGCGAGCTCGGTCGACCTGTGGTCTGACATAGTAATCTCCTCAGGCATATGGATGGATTCTTGACTCAATGGGCTTTCCATAGGTTCAAGAACACCATCCGGTTGACGAAGGAGATATGACCTTCAGTTAGAGGTCATGCGCGGTCGGTCTTGACGAGGCGAGCTCTTCGAGATCGACGACCTCTCTGAGGATCTGACTTCCCTGCAGGTCCTGACGACCTCACGAGGACTGGCGACCTCTGAGGACAACCTCTTAAAGACGACGACCTCACGAGTGCGGCCGGCCTCTACGGGCGACCTCTATGGTGACTCGCACCCATTTAGTTCGAGTAAAAAAGACCATAACTTGGTCTGGAGTCCGGTAGAAATTCAAAAGCCTAACATCAAGTTCATTTGATGTGGATACAATTTCAAGAAGGACTTACTTCAAGTCTCTTTATTTCCTGGTTCAAAAAACTCACGTTCTAAGTCCGGCTAGTTGACGGAATTGGCGGGAGACGACCTACAGTTGGAAATTTATGTTTGACCTCAGTAAAAGGACATAACTTAGTCTACAGAGGTCCAAATCGAGAAAATTCAAAAGCCTAACATCAAGTTAATTGATGTGGCTACAATTGATAGAAGGACTTACTTCCATATTCCTTTGCTTCTGACCTAAAAACTCGTTCTAAGGTCCGGATACGTATATGATCAAAAATAGGGAATTTTCTTGGTTCCAACTTGCAACTAGACCCTTCCTATCATATCTAGGATCCTTAGAGCTCTTCTCAACTTAATCCTAACAAGAAATGATTGGGAGTTTCCAAACCCAAGACATGTATATTCATACAAATATTCACAGTTCCATACAACCCAAGACATGTATGTCCGTACCCGCCTCAAATTTCATACACGTAATCTTCTTCTTCTTCTTCTTCTTTCTTCGTGTTGCTCTCCTTTTTCTCCAAGACCAAAATAAGATGTTTCTTTTGGTCTTATCAACGATCTTATCCCTTTTTATTTTACTTTGGTCCTCCAACTCTTATAATATTTGCAAATCCATTTATGTTATTTTTACAATAGCCTCAAATCTTCTTTATTATTTGTAATTTAACGCCATATTCTACTTTTGTTTTTATCTTTATTTTATTCGAATAAATATACTTTTACGTTTATTATACCCAAAACATGTTATAAAAGCTGTTAGAATTAATTTAGAGATATTCGACTCTCCCCCTTAAAGGAATTTTGTCCTCGAAATTCAGCCTTTGATTCGAAGAGTTGGAGATCTTGTGCTCTCATAGTTATACGGATCCCAAGTAGCTTCTTCTCTACCATGGTGTTGCCAGAGAACTTTCACTAATGGTACTTGTTTGTTCCGCAACTGTTTCACCTCTCGAACCATAATGGTCTTTGGCTCCTCATCATATGACAAATCTTCTTACCCACACATGCTTGTATTTCTTGCTGGTAGTATGCGACTCATCGAGGCGGTATCTCATCGACACATGAAACATCAGTAGCAATTTGGCCAACTACGCCCGGGAGTGTCAATCGAGTAAACCACAGACTAATACGTTCCAAAATCATGGCCTATAGACCTTGGACTCGGCTGCGCTACGACCAAACCTAAGAATTTTCCTCCATGGTGATACCTTTAGAAGACCTTGTCCCCACTTTGTATTCAATATCTCTCCTCTTTAGGTTAGCATACGACTTTTTGTCGATCAGCAGCCGCCTTTAACCTCTGCTTAGAATAACTTGTACTTTCTCTTCGTATCTTTTGCTATGCTCTGGACCTATCGGTTCTGCTCATTCAATTACGTCCCGGCCTGGCAGGAGTTCTACTTCCGACCATACAAAGCTTCATATGGTGCCAGCACCAATGCTTGTTTGAAAACTATTGTTATGGCCAAAGGTGCATCAATGGAATATACCTATCGACTTCGAAAATTCCATGACACAACCTCGAAGCATATCTTCGGCTTTTTGAATCAATCTCTGCATTTGTCCATACGTTTCCAGAGATGGAATGCGTACTAAAATTCAGCTTAGTGCCTAAAAATTTGGCGTAATTCCTTCGAGAACCTTGGCGTAAATCTGGGATCTCTGCTCCAGGCACAATAAACGACGGCACCATGCGTCAGCACAATCATCCCATATAACTCAGCTAGTCGATCCATAGAATAGTAATCTGGCCCGGTACTCCGTCAGACCCGGCTTTGTGAGCCTATCTACAATCGCAACGAGTCATGTTTTTGTTGTGTGAGGGGCTGAGCCACAAAATCCATGGTAATGTTATCCCTTCCATTGAGGAATTGGAAGGATTTAACAAACTGTTGGCACTTGGTGTTCGACTTTGACTTGGCGACCGCGTCAAACATAGACACATATTCAGTCCACATCTCTTTTCATTCCTTTCCACCAGCTAAAAGCGTTTTCAGAATCTGGTACATCTTATTCCCTCCGGATGCATGGTAAATCGCGTGAGCCTCAAATAACAACTTTTCAGCGCAGCTCTTTATCATCGCACACACATAATCTATTACGGAAATACAAACTTCGGCTTCTTTCTCTAAAACTTCGGTCTTGTCACCATCTCTAACCATCATGAATTTTACGTAACTCTTCATCATTTTTAACGCATCTATAATCATTTTCTTTAAAAGCGGGTTTAACGCTTCTAGTGAGAAACTAACATAGCTCCATCATCACCTAATCTCAATCCTTTGTCTTTGTGGTGACATTGCTACCACTTGTGCTTTCGGCAAAGCATCGGCTATATTAGCCTTTCAGGGATGTTAATCTATGATGCGATCATAATCCTTTAATATTTCTAACCACCTCATTGTCTCCAAATTTAACTCTTTCTGAGTTAGTAAGTACTTGAGACTCTTATGTTCTGTGTAAATTCTACACTTTTCCCCATATAAGTAGTGTCGCCATATTTTTAAAGCAGAGCACTAGCGCGGTAACTCTAGGTCATGAATTGGGATAATTTTGTTCATGTGGCTTCCCAGTATGCAGGCCTTAAGCCTACTTTCAATCTTGCATTATCACGCATCCTAAACCAATGCATGAAGCATCCACTATACAAGGTATACTCTTTTCAGGAGTAAAACATTGTCCATCTTGGTGCTTCAACCGACATCCCTTTCAGCTGATTTCAAAAACTATTCTGACATTTATCTGTCCACTCAAACTTTATTCCTTTCCTGAGTAACTTGGTGAGCGGAGAAGCTATGACAGAAAAGCCTCTCACAAATCTTCTATAATAACCGGCTAAGCCCAAGAAACTTCTCACCTCGGTTACATTTTGAGGTGATTTCCAATTCACAACCGCTTCAATCTTAGGATCAACTCTTATGTACCCTCGCGAACCATGATATAGCTAGGAATGAGACTTCCTTTGGCAAGAAATCACATTCTTGAGCTTAGTATATAACTTCTTTTCTCTTAACGTCTAAGACTATTCTCGAGGTGTTGTTCATGTTCTGGCCACATCCATAGAATACACTAGGATGTCATCAATAAAAACCACAACAAATTGATCCACATAGAGATTGGAAAACCCTATTCATCAAATCTCCATGAATCTTTGCCAGTGCATTAGTCAACCCAAATGGCATGACGAAAACTCATAATGACCATATCGAGTTCATCTGGAGTCTTGGCTTTTATCTCCTTCCCTTTACCCTCAGCCCTGATAATACCGATCGTGAGTCTATCTTGAAAAGACACCCGCTCCTTCGACTGATCAAAAAAAGATCTTCCAATTCTCGACAATGGTACTTGTTTTTCACGTCACCTTATTATCTTTGCCGATAATCGATGCACATCAGTAGAGTGCCATCTTTCTTTTCACAAATAAGCAGGTGCACCCAAGGGGACACCTTTGGGTCGGATAAATCCTTTTATCTAAAAAGTTCTTGCAATTGACTCTTTAACTCTTTTCATTTCAGTTGGAGCCATCTATCTGATGCCCTTGACATAGGGGCCCAATTCTGGTACAATTTCTATAGCTAAGTCACTCTCTCTCATGTGGAATACACGGTAACTCTTCCAGGAATACATCTGGAAATCCCCTTACCTGCGGGATCTTTTCTACATCAACAGCCTCTTGGAGTCAGTATCAAAACGAATGTCTCACATCCTTTCCTCATAATTTTCTAGCTTGCATAGTGAATGTGACATTAGACATTACCTTGATCCAATGCCTTGTACTATTACCTCAGTTTAGTCGGAGCATTTCAACACTACGAGTCTTTTGTCCCACAATCCACGATAATGATTGCTTAGGCTGACGATCCATTCCTAGAATCAAGTCAAACTCTCGGAATGGTAAGGTTATCAAATCGACGCTACGGTTTTGTATAACAATGGGGCAATTTACGTATATGCTATTCACTAACGTTGTGCCCCCGACCAGGACTAGTTACATGCATGTCATATGCTCTAATTTCTCCTTTCTTTGGTACTTTGTCAAATACATGCCCCGTACACACATGAATGAGTAGATCGGGGATCAATCAATGCATGCATCTCTATATCCTTATAAAGAAAAATATACCGCTATAACCCAGGAGCATTCTGATCCTCAGAGCCTTCATAGCATATGCTCGTCGCTAGTCTTTAACTCAGGCATAGGGCGATCTCTTATTTCCCGACACTATGCCTCCTGCGTCTCTCTATCTTGAGATGGGCCGCTCTGACCCTACCACGATCACGAGTCGGAAGTGGTGCAGCGGATCCTCTGCCCTTCCTTGTTGGCTTCTATTATCCCCTAACTCGAGGACAACATTGCTTTCAAATGCTCAAGGCTTCCACAGAAAACACCCTCTGTCAATATCATGAAGCTCCCAAATGCCTTTTTTGGCAATGGGCGTGAGTCCTCAGCAGGCACCTGCATTTCGTGTACGATACTCTTCTCTCTCAGAGACTATATTGGGTGTGATTCTCTATTCTTACCCAAGGGGCCTCTGAGATTTCTTTACAGATCTTTCTTGTGTCTCGACCTAGGTCTCCTTCCTTTGATCTTGGACAGTGGTAAATCCACTGTTTTGGGAGTCAGGTGTAAAATACTGATGAATCATAGGATCCAGTCTCAAATTGGAATCACCGGATAATTCGGTGTATTACTCAGATATCAAATCACCATATTGATACCGTTCAAACTCTTTGTACAAAATGATGTTAGTGATCCTCTCAGTGCACGTCTGATTAACGGGACAGAATTCGTGGGGACTGAATCACTGGGTTCCAATTAGTTATGTCGTGCCGCCTCCATACGACGAGGTGACATGTGTTGCTCTCAGTCGAATATCAACCTGCTATATTCCTTCACCCAAGCCGATACGGCTTTCTGTTCTGCCTCGATATAGAATTCTCACCATGTCTGCATCGCGACTGGATAATCTATAAAACGATCATGTTATTCTCGCTCAGTACCGGTGATTCATTGACATACCCCTGAGTGACGGTAACCCTTGTTCCATTGGGTTGACACTCTCGGCCGACTTCTTCGGGCGATCCATCTATACAAAACACAAGGACTACATCGAGGCCCACACATTACTAAACCGCAGGCTTTTCTATTTTATATACTCTATTCGAGCCACTTAAACTTAGGCTCGAAGCGCTAAACCTTACAGGCTCGATACCGCTAGCGTGGCGCGCTGCCGTCGGCCGATTGGTAGGAGTGAACCAAAATCAGGGATGCTGCATTACCACTGGCGCAGCGCCCCAACTTCGGCATAGGATGTCAGGAGTGGTCGCTCTTTTTATCATACTTATAACCTTTACACTTGCATAATCGCCATAATGTTAAACAATTACTTGTATTACATTCGCAGCAGGATTACAAAATATATATACAAGCTCCAAATATGGAAATGTTCAACATTTACAATATTTACATTGGTTTACAAAATTTCATATACAAAATAGACCTAAAGGTCTTCCAGTGGGCACCTATTGATGTGTGGCCTTTGACTGGCGGTAATAGTTAATCACATCTCTGGTTTCTTACATTACTACCTGGATTGAAACACCGTGTAAACTGCGCAGGTGGGAATTAATACACATGAATGACCTCTATTAGGGTCATCACGCTTCTATACAAATGCATATAACACACACTAGCATGTACAAATTCTTGTCATTTCTCATATATATATATATACTTTTCATAATGCGGTTCATTTCTTATCATCTTCCATATACTTTTCATGTCAACTTGTACTCTTATTCTTGTAACTGTATACTGTCATCACATAGCAGTGTTATGCTTCTCATATCATGTCATGTATTCTCTACATTTCCTTTGCATATACCCGTCAATTTCTTTTTATGTTTCATGTCTGCATAAACCTTAGAAGTGGATATAGGTAACTATAATCCATGAGGGCCCGAAGGCGCTATATTCAGCATGCCAAACGGAGTGGTCCATGAGAACCGGTCTTTGTATAATATACCGAAGGTATCATCAGCATTGAGCGGTGACTATCCATGAGGGCCGGAGCGTGGTGACCCTTTAGGAGCCACCGTGATCCCAAAGCGGGGATCTATCTCATCGACCCAAGCGGTGAGACATAGAACTTGTATCTTTGGAGCTTATTTTTTCCCTAATAGGCATGCCCATCTATCCCTCTACGGGTTCTAAGCGGACAATCAATATAGTATTTTATGTTCGTATATATTTCATATTCCCCGAATAATTATTGTCATTCGGTAATCATAAAGATATATATACAATCAGTTATTCCTTATCTTTACATTTTCATACTTCATTATATGCATAAATAACTATGCTTACACTGTATACTTATGAGCTATTTATGAATTCATAATAGGCGTTCATAATACAATAACTATGGTTACCTGTACTGCCTACTGTTTTCCATGTTTTCTGGAACTAATATGAGTTCCAATCTTATCAAGCTGTCTATTGATGAATTCTTGACTCAATGGGCTTTCCATGAAGTCCAAGAACACCCAAATCGGAGTTCAGGCGAAGGAGATATGACCGTCCGAGTTGGAGGTCATGCGCAGTCAGTCTTGACGAGCTGACCTGAACTGACGAGCTGCACTGAAGTGACGAGCTCAGTCTAACACCTTGGTCTGACATCTAATATCTTCTTCAGGCATATGGATGGATTCTTGACTCAATGGGCTTTCCATAGAGTCCAAGAACACCCAAATCGGAGTTCAGACGAAGGAGATATGACCTTCAGAAGTTGGAGGTCATGCGCGGTCCGGTCTTGACGAGCGACTGGGTGACAACTGCACTGAAGTGACGAGCTCCGTCTAACACCTCGGTCTGACATCTAATATCTTCCTCAGACATATGGATGGATTCTTGACTCAATGGTCTTTCCATAGAGTCCAAGAACACCCAAATCGGAGTTCAGACGAAGGAGATATGACCTTCCGAAGTTGGAGGTCATGCGTGGTACGATCTTGACAGGCTAACCTGGGCCGACAGAGCTGCACTGAGTGACAGCTCGGTCTGACCTGCTGTCCTGACATCTAATCTCCTCAGGCATATGAATGGATTCTTGACTCAATGGGCTCCATAGAGTCCAGAACACCGTCGGAGTTGAACGAAGGAGATGACCTCGAGTTGGAGGGTCATCGCGGTCGATCTTGACGGTGACGCGGGTGACGAGCTGCACTGAAGAGACGAGCTCGGTCTGACACCTTAGTCTGACATCCCTAATAATAATCTCCTCAGGCATATGGATGGATTCTTGACTCAATGGGCTTTCCATAGAGTCAAAGAACACCATCGGAGTTAGACGAAGGAGATATGACCTTCGAGTTAGAGGTCATGCGCGGTCAGTCTTGACAGTGAAACCTCGAGATCCCGACGACCTCTACGAGGTCGACGACCCCTACAGGTCACGACGGCCTCTGAGACTGGCGGCCTCTGATTACTGGCTTGACCTCTGGAGACGACCTCTTCAAGACGACGGCCTACGAGTGCTGACGACCTCTGGAGGGCGACCTACATGGCGACTCGCACCCGTTTGGTTGTTCGAGTAAAAAAGACCATAACGGTCACCGGAGTCCGAATTAAGAAATTCAAAAGCTTAACACATCAATTTCATTGATGTGGATACAATTTCAGAAGAACTTACTTCCAAATTCTCTTTATTTCTGGTTCAAAAACTCGTTCTAAGGTCGGCTAGTTGACGAATTGGCGAAGCGACCCTACAGATTTAAGTTTGGGCTGACCACCATTAAAGGACTATAACTTAGTCACCACAGAGATCCAAATCGAAATTCAAAAGCCTAACATCAAGTTAATTGATGTGGCTACAATTTAAATGAAGGACTTACACTTCCATATTCCCTTTGCTTCTGACCTAAAAACTCGTTCTAGGTCCGAGGATCTTGTATATGATCAAAATAGGGAATTTTCTTGGTTCAACTTGCAACTAGACCCCTTCCTAAAGCACATATCTAGGATCCTTGAGCTCTTCTCAACTTAATCTAACAAAAATGAGATTGGGAGTTCCAAACCCAAGACATGTATATTCATACAAATATTCCGCAGTTCCATACAACCCGAGACATGTATCAGGTACCCATACTCAAATTCCATACTGTGTCTTCTTCTTCTTCTTCTTTGCTTCTTTTCTTAGTAATTTGCTCTCCTTTTTCTCAAGACCAAAATAAGATATTTCTTTTGGTATTATAAGCATTACTGATCTTATCCCCTTTTATTTTACTTTGGTCCTCCAACTCTTATAATATTTGCAAATCCATTTATGTTATTTTTACAATAACCTCAAATCTTCTTTATTATTTGTAATTTAACTTATGCATATTCCTACTTTTGTTTTTATCTTTATTTTATTCCGAATAAATATACTTTTACGTTTATTATACCCAAAACATGTTATAAAACTGTTAGGGTATAATTTGGGGTGTTAAATATGTATACTCCATTTTTCTGGCATCATTCTAGAAGTTTATGAGTTATTTTAATGCTGAATTATGGAATATTCACCAACTTTTTGTTTTGCAGGTTTTATATGAAAAATAGAGAATTCCAGTAAGAAAAGCAGAAAAATTAGCTAAGGCAGCAAACTATGTTGCGACATAGTATCAGAATGTCACGACATAATTCCAATATAACCAGTAAAAGTATGTCGTAACAAGATCAAGTTGAGCGCAAGCTAGAAATGAAGACCATCGCGACACAATTTAAGATGGACTGACTAATTTCTGTCGCGACAATGAATTTTTATGTCGCGACACGGTGGGAGCAGCTCATGAAGAAGAATGTCGCGACATTCCTTTCTCTGTCGTGACATTGATCAAGCAAATGGCATTGGAACCTTGTCGCAACATCTTTCAATTATGTTGCGAAATAAGAAACGAAGTCATCAGATGCACCTTGTCACGACAAGAGACAACTTCGTCGCAACAAAAAATGGCAAAACAATGAAACAATGTGCCTGCGACAAAGTTTTCTATGTTGCAACAGACATTTCAACTAAGGATAAGACCAAGGAAGATTTTATGTCACGATAAGAAAAAAATTATGTCGCGACACAACATTCAGAGTCAGCAATGAAAAATACGCAGACTTTGTCACGACATAGAATTTCTCTATTGTGATAGAAAAAACCTGAGGTTGAGGTGAATTTTGTCGCGAAGAAGACAAATAATGTTGCGACAGAAGTTGGGAAAATTACAAAAAGAATGTTGCGAAACAGAAACTCGTGTTACGACATAATAAAACGATGCGAAATCTACATTACGATGAGGAAGATTATGTCGCGTGATAAAAATTGCTAAGTAAAGAGATTTATGTTCGCGACAGAGAAGTTTTTATCGTGTGAGAAAATGGAAGATAAGTGAAATTTGAGCGAGGCAGTTAAGTCGCAACAAAGTTTCGTGTTGCAACAAAAGTTCATTGACGTATGGAAGAGTATGTTGCTACACGAGTTCGATCTCAACAATGCAAAAGCTGACCTGACCTGCTTGTCGCTGACAAAGAAAATCGCCATTGACGTAAGTGAGAATAACAACGAAGAATGTTGCAACATGGTAAATTTATTGCAACAAAGTTCGAAGAAACGAAGGGAGAAATTTACGTGACAAAAAGACAACCATGTCGCAACATAAAATAGACAACATCAACAAAACTATGTAGCGACAACGTCAAATTATGTCGAGACATAATCAAAGAAGATAGCATGAAAATACGTCGCAACAGGAAACTGCAAGCCACGACAAGAGTTGGGCGACAAACATAAAAACCATGTCGCGACAAACTCTTTGCTCCAGCGACTCGCGCCCATTTTAGGCCCATAAATTTTGGGATCCAAAATTTGTGCCTTGAAGTGCGACGCATCATTTAAAGCTCTATAAATAAATGCATCTAGGGCACTGTGTGTAGCTTCCGCAAATCCAAGACTTCTAGATAGCTGAAGACTCTTTGTAAATTATTTTTATTTTTTTTCTTTTACTTTTATCTTTTATTTCCTTTTCAGTAGATTGAGTTTGAACGTAGTTTTTAGTTAGTTTTTTGTTTAATTTCTAGATTTTAGTAATAAACTGGTGTGCAACTTCGAGCTGGAATTCACTTTAAACTTTTCTCTCTCACTACTGTTCTTCTTTAAATGGATTTTAGAAAATTTATGGAGTTCATTTATTTTAGTTTGTTTCTGATCTCATTGAATTTTCTTGATCGATTTAGTCAGCGATTTATGTTAACAGGTTGAAAGTTGAGGCTCCCTACGGGAATGAGTCGATGGTGATTGTTATTTTTCTACACAAAGTGGGCGTCTTACTTGGAATTCTTGATTTATTGATTAGTATAATTTTGAACTTAATTGTTCCAGAGTGCGAAATACCCAATTTTTACCAAACATAAAAGTATCTTGCTCTGATTTCTAGGAGGCCCTCTACGTGACACATAGATGGAGAATCCTGAGGGTCTAAAGCAGCTCTTTGTGGGTATGGTAGACTAATACTTTGGAACTAATGAACTCTGAAAGATTACTCAGATAGATCACTAACTTACTCATGGTTTGAGGATAGTTTGACGAAGTATCAGTTTAATCGCTCAAAGGTTTCTCCTCTTTCTAATGAAAGGATCTAATCTCGTGTTAGCAAAGATCTAATCAAGGAGATGGAAAATTTCATCAATATTGAAGGATGAGGTGCCATTTAAATTGGAGAAGGCTTACCGATATACACTATCTATGGAGAAGCGGGAATTCTTGATCTAAGACTGGGTGTGAAATCTTGAAAAGAAAAATACGAGGATCTTAGAAGAGGTTATATCTTACAGTAGCGATTAGATCCATGATTCGAAATGAGCATGAATCTCTAATTAGTGAAAGGTATGGTTAAGGGGAGAAATCCAAACTATACGCAGTGTGCGACAGGAACTGACGCAACTCGCGAAGCTATGATTCAAAATGATCACGAGAAATTGGCGTTATTCATTAGTACATTTCCAGTGTTGCCTCACTCGGTGAACCCTCAAATCCACTTTTATTAGTATTATTTTTTTATGTATACTAGTTAAATTATTTTATTAGTTCTCTGATCATCTTAACATTGGAGTTCAAATAGTAAGGATCTTGAGTAGTTGGGGTAGTTAGTCTTTTGATTTATCATTAATCCTGCAATGAAATGATATACGGACTTTAAATACTTTATTACTTGTACCTATGCATACGATGGTGAGGATAAACACAATTTTTAATGAATCCATTTTACAAAAAGGACAAACACATATTCTACAAAAAAATTGGTCAACAAATTTTTGGCGTCGTTGCTGGGAACTTTAATTAGTCTTTGGTAGCCATGTCAGGAAATTGGTAAACAAAGATGCCTTATATTCTTGTTGAGTTATACGTCTCGTTCTGGAACGACCAAGTGGTCTACCACTGTATTTGAAAATTTATAGATTTAAAGGATCATCCGATGGAATATAATCGCCACCACCTTCATAATTTTGAGGCACAGTCCTTGCTTTTTTTTTTGTACATGATCCTTGAAATAATATGAATAGAACATTGATGCTTCCTCAACTAGATATGCATTGCATATCGAGCTTTCCACATGTGCCTTATTCTTGATGTTGAGCTTCAATTTAAGAAAGATACCAGTAAAATGATATGTAAGTAAGGCAACGTACTAATTCAAGGTTATTGACCATTATAATTTACAAGTTAGGTTTTAACCTCTCAGGTGATGCCCTAAATCTTGGGGGTCCCATTGACAACCCATCAACTCGCGGAATACCAATGGGTATTGAATCTCTATACCACACTATCATGTCTCATTGACCGAGACCCTTATTTCTTTCTTTTTTTTTTTTGTTTTAGTAAAAGTGGCTTAACCAAGCCCATTTATCCATACTCAAGAATACACAAGGCTATATTACCATAATCCTTAAGAGTTTAATTACATTACTCTTATACAAAACTTATATCAAAACTAGTTTTTTCTAATACATGTTTTACAAAATAAAATCAAAGCCATAACCGGCCTCTTTCACACATGCGGTCTCGGATGAGTGTGCCTATGATATTTCTCTGAAAGAAGTCCCACGGCTGAGGTGAGCAATGCCAGTAAAATAACTCTAAGGGCTACTCCCCACCTAAGTGCACATGTGTTTGCCTCTTTCTATATAGACCAAAAACCCCTCAAAATCACATAGTTGTAAGAGCCCATTCTATTACATCCAGCATCATCACTTTGGACCAAATTTGCTTGATAAAATATTTCTTTAGAGGTTCATGATTTAAAAATAAGGGGTTTAGTCTATGAAAGCTGCAAAATCTGAATGTAAGTCAGAGTATCATTCCCACAAGGTGGTATGATTAAAAATCAACTATCCCGACTACCACTAAAATTCTATGCTATTTGGACTCAGAAAACTCCACTGATAAGAGTTTTGTCTAAAAAAATAAAGATCCTAGACTATTGACTACTATTGAACTAAAATAAAACCAGAGTAAATAAATAAAAACAAATCGTAACTAAAATACTGGACTGAATCAGTTTCTTGTGAAACGAAACTATCATTAATCTGATGAAACAATCAATTCCAGCACTAAAGTACATTGCCTTTCTACATTTTGTGTGTATGGATACGGTTTTTATCAGAATTTCCTCTAAATATTAGATTGGATTTCTCCATATTCACCGGTTGAATACCCTTGCTTCTCACGAAGACCAGAATCAAACCGATACTTGCATTCTCAATCCTCTTACGAAGATCTGGGTATTTTCTTTCGATACTTCACACCCATTTCCTGTTGACAGCAGACCTTTTGCATTTCCTTCTCAGGATTTTTGCAAAGTTTCTACCACTTAATTGATGGCTCAATTAAGGTGAACTCTCTGATTAGATCTCAGCTAACACGGGGTAAGGAACTTATCTTTAGATTAAGGTGAACTCTCTGATGATTTATATTGTTAAATTCCACCCTCCGGCTTCAGTTAGCAGGCCGAGATGGGGGATTTATCAAAGAATGAACTCCAGGCTCAACGATTCATCAATACAGGTAATTCGAGCATACCGAAAATTTCTCGGCTCTAAAGGAATCTGTCTCTGTGTCCCTTGAGAGGCATCCTAGAATCGAGCAAGATACATCCCTCCAGCGGTATTCGTTTACTACTATTGGGGAACCATGAATTCAAAGCGACACCAAATAAATGGCAAGACCCGAATTAGTTCTCCATATGTGTGCGAGAGCGTAACTAAATGTAAAATCAAATCCGGCGGTGTGCTCGGAATTCTTGCGTGCGAATTAAGAAATGGAACACGAATCACCATCTAACCACTATAATTTGTAATAAAGCGGAAGAAATGAATTCCAGGAAATTTGTCGTTCGCCGGGTATAGGTGATAATTCCTAAGAAAATAACATAAATAAAATTCCAGCTCCAGCTCGTCTCGCGCGGTTCGCGAGATTCAAATCCTAGAAAAATAAACTAAAAATAAAAATAAAAGAAATAAAAATCTACTCTAAACTATACTGCGAGTTCCCTCTCCTTTCCCGCTTTTAGGTAGTGAAAAGCGGAAGCTACTACTATTCCTAACCGCAATACATTGCCTCTTGTCAAGGGGTGGGCGAATCCCCAGCTCAGGGTGGAATTCCCAAAAGAAAAGCCTGATTCAACTGTCCTGTATCGCGACCTCAAGTTGATGTCGCGACATGGAATTCCTGTTTGCTTTTGTTGATCCACGACCTCGTTATACATTGCAGCAGTTTTCCCTTGTTGCTGCATGGATTAATGGTCGCGACATCGTTTGTGGTATGACCTTGTTGCTGAATCTCAGGAGTTGATGCTTCATAACCACGGTTTATGCCGACATACGTTGTCTTTCTGCTATGCGGGCACCACAAGTTTGCGAACTCGGTTTTGATTTGTGACTACCTTTCTGTTTGTAGGATGACTTCATGTTGTGACTTTCTTTTCTTGGTCGCGATTGTGTTGTTGAGCGATCTGCCTTCGGGTTTCAAGTTATGTCGCGACCTCAAGGTGATGTCGACCTCGACACCTTGATGTCGGTTCTCTTCTTCACGGTCACAACCTCAATTCTTTATTGCAACCAGTTTCTCCTTTCAGCCTACATTCCGGTCGCGACCTCGAGGTGATCATCACGACCCTCATGTTCTTTCTCTGTAATTTGCGTGTAATTCGATTTAACCGAAAGTAGTTGGGCCTGATTTCTTTTGCTTAGCTCTTCTGCCAGGTGACTACGATGGCTAGTGGCGACATCGTTTGTGGTCCTTGATTAATAAATGGTCGCAACTTTAATTTTCCTATTGAGACTCCAATTCCTGTTTTTATGTCGCGACCTAACAGTATGTCGTGACCTCAAATGGAGCCTTTCATTTAAAAACTAGTTGCAACTTCGGTTTCTTTGTAGAGACTTCCTTTATGGCTCTATTGGTGATCCACGTCGTGACATCAGAGTGACGTCACAACCTCGGTTGCTATTCAGATTGAAATTGCGTTTATCGGTGTGATGTGTGGAGGAGGCCTCTTTCCTTTGTTGCCTTGGTCGTCCACAGTGCGGCTCGATCCCCAAGTCCTGCCTGGCTTCACACCGTGACTCAGGTTGCCGATTTACGAGCTTCAGTGCACTGTAATTTGATCTCTTAGTTTTGTTGAGATTTTGCTTCTCGTATTTTCCTGCAAAATTAAATTTAGGTAAAATATCCACATTTACTATATCTAATCCAACATTTATCACGATATATCTTTCGAGAAAAGTAATTAAAAATCTAATGAGTTTTTGGACTCATCAACATGCAATGCCATGTTCGCACAATAATACACACATCAATATTCTAATGAAGAATATGCCAATTCTAAATGGAATCCTACATGCCCATGGCTTAGTGAGACTCTACGGTGGATGTAGTGTCAGTCATGAACTCATGCCATTCTGAGAATGATGAATGATTATAACCATACACCTGATCGACTTAATGCGATGCCCGAATTGCATATACAATGCAAAATACCCTTGCATGTTATCTACATGTTACATGTATAATACACTACATGGAACAATTTATAACCAGTACTTTATGCCAAGTACCATGGATAATTCTATCGAAAACGCCTAATAATTACATCCATTCTTGCTAATATGCCAACACTCTTATATGATATATTTACAACACATTAAGCATGCTATTAAATTTCTGTAATAATACACAAAAGCGACCCACACCCGACTAGCCATTCAGGCTATAAGTAAAGCCATACACGGCCTTGGAAATAATTTAGACTCAGTCTATAAATTTTAGCTTTTGTTTTGTTTGTTTTTTTTTTTTTTTTTTTTGTAACAACTTTCAAGATTGTCATTAACGCCTATAAATTCAGCCATGAAGCAGTCCTCAAACTCGGCCCGAAAAATGTCCTGAAAAAAAAATTCCCAATAAAATCCAACATGCATTTTCAAGCCGTCTCAGAACCAAAACCAAACCGGTTAGCAATCTTAGAAACCCATTCCTAAGGCGTAAAACTTCAGGTCCCGAAGTCAAGCTGGTCCATGGTTTGGGAGCTGAACCACCTGACCATTTACGGCCCTTAAATTAACAAATGTAGGATAAAATCCTACATTTTTTTTTTGTTTATAGCACCTACTCATAGCTCTCGTCGAGTAGACCAA
The DNA here is from genome assembly GCA_016808115.1 of Tetrastigma voinierianum. Classification (NCBI taxonomy): domain Eukaryota; kingdom Viridiplantae; phylum Streptophyta; class Magnoliopsida; order Vitales; family Vitaceae; genus Tetrastigma; species Tetrastigma voinierianum. The sequence goes on along the minus strand of JAEQBH010004148.1, from coordinate 212,134 downwards.
CTTTAATTCTCGGCCTATCAACTTTTGACCGTCAGAACACCAAAAATCGGAGAGTGTACGACCGACTATCTCTTTTCTCCCTTCTCTCTTTTTCTCCTTTCCCACACACTGATTTTGTTTTCCTTCATTTTTTTTTCTTTTCCCTTTCTTTTCCTTTCCTCTCTCCACTGAATTGTTTCTTCTCTCTTAAGCTATTACTAAAAATATCTCTCTCTTATTTTGACTTCTCTCACGACCTCTTACCTTGTCCTAAGGTGACCATGAATCATACTTTTACTTATTCATGTGTCATGTGTCACATGGACACATGCATTAAGTGAAAATTGCCACACCACATGTCTCCGTACCGTATGCACTCTTCCTAAGCTTGCCATGTGGCATCCATGTTCATGCAATGGAACCATTCCATGTGTCATCAAACACATTTGCCTCAATACATGAAATGTCAGGCTATCTAAGATCAAAGAAATAAGACTAAGTGCTCCCAGATTTTGCGAGGAGACGATTCAACGATGAAATTACATTTTTGTCATCTGAGATCTAGAAAATTTAAGGTTTTCAACCTGTACTACAGTGGAAAATTAACCAGTGTAGGAAAAAATCCTACTTCTTTTTGTTTTTGGCACCTACTCATAGCTCTTGTCGAGTAGACCCGGCTTTAATTCTACCTTATCAACTGTGAGTGAGCACGAAGTCAGTCCTGTGCTCTCCCTCTCCTTCTCTCTTTTCTCTTCCACATGATTTTGTTTCCTTCGTTTTCTTTTCTTTCTTTTCCCTTTCTTTTCCTTTGCATTCTCCCTTCATTGTTTTCTTCTCTCCTAAGCTATTCCTCAAAATATCTCCTCTCATATTTTGACTTCTCTCACCACATAACACATGTCCTAAGGTCAGCCATGGATATTTTCCTTTTACTATTTATGTGTCATGTGTCACATGGACACATGCATTAAGTGGAAATTGCCACACCACATGTCTCTCATTCCATGTGCACTCGTCTAAGCTTTCCATGTGGCATCCACATGTTCATGCCATGTGGCACCATTCCATGTATCATCCGACACTTGTGCCTCGAAATACGTGAAATCCGACTATCTCGGAATCCAAAGAAATTCGACTAGGTAGCTAGATTTCGCGAGACGATTCAACGGTGAAGTCTATTTTGTCATCTGAGATCTAGAAAATTTCAAGTTTTCAACACTACAGTGGCAAATTAACCAGTGTAGGAGAAAATCCTACATCTTTTTGTTTTTGGCACCTACTCATAGCTCTTGTCGAGTAGACCAACTTTAATTCTCGGCTTATCGACTTCCAACCGTCAGAACACCAGAAATCAGAGAGTGCACGGCCGACTCTCTCTTTTCTCCCTTCTCTCTTTTTCACCTTTCCCACACACTGATTTTGTTTTCCTTCCTTTTTCTTTTTCTTTCTTTTCCCTTTCTTTTCCTTTCCTCTCTCCACTGAATTGTTTATTCTCTCCTAATCTATTCCTCAAAATATCTCCTCTCTTATTTTGACTTCTCTCACCACATAACACATGTCCTAAGGTGAGCCATGGATCTTTTCCTTTTACTATTCATGTGTCATGTGTCACATGGACACATGCATTAAGTGGAAATTGCCACACCACATGTCTCTCATGCATGTGCACTCGTCTAAGATTTCCATGGCATCCACATGTTCGTACCATGTCGTCAGGCACATGCCTCGAAATACGTGAAATTGTTATCTGAAATCCATTAAACTAGGTAGCTAAATTTTATGATACGATTCAATGGTGAGAGTACATTTTTGTCATGCGAGATCTAGAAAATTTCAGGTTTTCAGCTTTGTACTACGACAAATTAACGAGTGTGAGAAAATCCTACATCTTTTGTTTTTGGCACCTCTCATAGCTCTTGTCGGGTAGACCAACTTTTAATTCTAAACATGACTTTGACCATTGAGAACACACCCACAAATCGAGAGTGCAGCAACTCTCTTCTTTTCTCCACCCTCTCTTTTTCTCCTTTCCCACACAACAGTTTGTTTCCTTAGTTTTCTTTTTCTTTCTTTGCTTTCTTTTCTCCTCTCTCTTTGATTGTTTCTTCTCTCCTAATCTGTTTCCTCAAATATCTCCTCTCATATTTTGACTCCTCTCCATACCTGCATGTCTAAGGTGAGCCATGGATCTTTCAACTTTTTATATTCATGTGTCATGTCTCACATGGACACATGCATTAAGAAATTCAAAGTGCCACACCATGTCTCTCATGCCATGTGCACTCGTCTAAGTTTTCCATGTGGCATCCACATGTTCATGCCATGTGGCACCATTCCATGTGTCATCCAACACCTATGCCTCGAAATACGTGAAATCCGACTATCTCATAATCCAAAGAAATTCAACTAGGTAGCTATATTTCGCAAGACGATTCCAACGGTGAAGTCTATTTTGTCATCTGAGATCTAGAAAATTCGGGTTTCAGCACATGCCTCTGTGGGCGATTACAATTTTACCACCGGAAAAATTGCATTTTTCCTCGGGTTTTACATCTCAAATGGATACATCCATCATAATTGCATTATTTTACAATGCATGCCTCATAGGGCAAGTGATGTAGAAGATGTTCCATAGAATTAAAAAAACTTAGAGGGAATATTCTTTCAAACTTGCATAAAATAATTGGGATGTCTTATTCAAGCCTGGCCATGTCTTCATTTGTAATTTCTTTTGCATTTATACTTTTAAAAAACAAGATAAGCTCAGTGATAGCCTTCCACACATTAGCAGATAGTAGTTCCGGAATTGTTATAGGCATCAATCTTTGCATGAAGAAATGACAATCGTGACTTTTCATTCCAAAGAACCTTAATCTCTATTTATCAACACATCTACCCACGTTAGACATGTAACCATCAGGAAATTTAAATTTTGTTAACCAATCAAACAACTCCTTCTTAGCCCACTATTAACCAAGGGTGCAGCAAACATAAGTATTTTCTTTGTTGAAACCTTGGTGTTAGAAATCTTAGCCTCACGACAATAGGTATTGAGTTCTTGCCTTGACTTAAGAGTGTCTTTTGTTTTACCATGTATATTCAACATTGCATTAAACAAGTTGTTGAACACATTCTTCTCTACATCTATGTTTACCGATATTTTGATCCTTGGTTCCTGCAAGGTCTTTATCATGGCATTCTTCCTCTTAGTTAGTGTGGTTTTCTTGTCATCGCCAACACTAGCATTCCATGGCAATGAACAAGACTTCGACCTCGCGCCAGGCACTTCTTTAACCGAGAATTACACCATTATTTGGAGAGTTTGCCTCGAAGATTGGTAGAATGTAGGCTAATATTCTTTCCTTTAGTTGTTTATAGAGATGGAAATGAATGTCTGGCTTGATCACTAACTCTGGTATCCTTCAAGGCTTAGGTTCAATAGTGGCAAATCTGACATATATCATAAAAGAGCTATAGATACTTTTGAAGATGTGTACTAAATACAGATTAGATTTTGATATTTTTGTTTAAATGTTATGGAATAAAAATGATAACAATAAGTTTAAAATGTTGAATCACGGCCCTCTTGGTTCTTGTCTTGTCAGTTGGTTAGATTGGAGATAAGGGGAAGCATAAAAAATTTATAAAAACCTAAAATCAACTCAAGGTAGCTATACCTTTACTATATATACTTCATGGATGTGCACAGGATTGAATTTTCCTCTCTTGATCTTGTAATCTAAGTTTCTAATTACTTGGATTAATTACTTTATTAAAACTAAAATTAAAAACATAAATTTAAAGACTGGTTTTGGATGCTTTGGAGAAGTGATGTTTGCTTATTTTTGTGAAAACAATATAAAGAAGGTCTTAGGGCTTTGAATTCAACAAATTCAGTCTTAGCATGGTGATTCAAAGGGTGGTTTGCAAATTCCGTCTTAGCCCTGAGAGGCGACCTATAGTTTGGTCCCCTAAACTCCAATAAGTTTCTACGACAAGATAAAATTCTCAATTTATAGGTGAAGTGGTAATTCCTGCCATTTTAGAGGTGTTTGTGAGGTTCCAGACTCGACCCTCTAGTGGTTTTTGCGTCTGAGACAATCTAGCCACGTGTTGGGTCGAAGGTGCAGCCTAGACCTTGACATACCATTTAGACTTGCCAAGTATCGAGGAGCTAGTTGAAGAGAAGAGAAACTCCTATACAAATAGTTGGGGAACAGGCTACTTCTGCTCCAAAAGAGAGTCACTAACTTGTTCTGTACTGACATACGGCCTCACAACGGTCTTGAAATGTTAATTTGGTTTGTTAGTTATGGGCATAGGTAGTGGGCTTGACCCGACATAACTCAGAGACACATCAAGGACATGTCTCCACAAAATGATCTCGAGGTTCCTATAAATATAGGAACTTTGAGACCTGCTATAAGATTGTTGAAAACCACCTCCTCTCCCCTCATTATGAAATACACTCACTTTATAAATCATTTAAAACCTCTGAAAGGGTGGTAAATACTATTCTTGAAAACTTGAGACAAATTATCAGGTGATCTGATTCTTGCTTGAGCTATTTTTCTTGAGCTAACAAGTAAGTTATCTCTTATTTAGTTGCCAGAAGATTAGTTTTACATTGGTGTCAGAGACATGATCACACAAAATGAAGTGGTTCTAGGACACATTCCTACAAGTAAAATGGTAGCGGATCCATTCTACGAACCAATAGCAAGGGATCCATTTATTGGGCATACAAAATCACTTGGTTTTATGTGGACTCTCTGTTAAATGCCTTGTGTTGTGGACCACTTGTATTTTTCTTGCGATTAATGAGAAGCATTTCATGGTTCATTTGTTTCTAGAGTTTTATTATGTGAATATGTTGGAAATGTTGCATTGGCTACAATTCAATGAAGTATATGTCGATGGAGCTTGATTGACTCTCTCATGACTAATCGCCTCTAGCTCTGTCGGTCTGGAGATGATACAGATTGAGATGACCAGGGGCGCGACTAGGGCGAGTTTTGGTGACATTGTCACTTACAAGGTCACCTTGATGAGAATCAAGATGAGATTCTTTATATGAATCAATATGAATGCCTTTCCTCTCCTCTCATGTGTTTATATAGAGGAAGTTGAGTGTGAAACTTGTTTTTTAACATTATTGAATGTGTAGACAAAAGTTTTAGGTTTGGTGCTGTCATAAGTGATAAGACTAAGACTCATATGGTGTTATTTATTTTATAATAAAGAGCAAGACATACAATCTTTTTTATTTTGATAATGAGAAGAGTTGCCCCGCCATAGCATGCATTTCATACTGCATGTGCTAGACAATAATTGGGACGAGAAAATGGTCCTTGCCTTAGCTATGTGAGTCTTAAATTTTCATATGGTTCATTTTCCTTACCCTTTGTGACTTTTGACACCAGTGTGATAGCAGGTTAATGTTAGCTATCTTGGGATGTTCCCATAGTCATGGAATGATTACATTTCAGCGGGGCATTCCTAAGAAAGCAAGTGCTCATCTAATTGGTATGAGGGCAAAAGAAAGAGTATTCTTTGCTTATACTCTCGTTACTTGTATTCATCGGCCGGAGTTATTTCTCTTGATAGAGCTTGAAATAACTTAGAATACTAAGTAATTTTAAGAAAGATTTGAGTGTGGATTCATGAGGGGTTGAATAATACTTGATCACGTGTATTGAGAAAGATACTTGGGGTAAATAAGCACTTCCTTTCCTTTTAAGGTTGATATCTCCTATATGGCCTATGTAAGGTTTGTATTGGAGCTCCCATCATCAATGTGCTTCAGGTCACATGGTCCATTCACCTGTATGAATTATTCTCTAGTTGAATTATTAGGATGATGTTTGTGATGAGTCAAGCCCAACATGGGCAAGTGGGAGATATTAGTTATGGGCGCGAGTCGCTGAGTGGGCTTGAAATCGACGTAACGAGAGACATATCAGGGATGTGTCTCCACGAAGATGATATCAGTTCTATAAATACAAGAACACAGAGACACCTTCGTGGTTGTTAAGAGAAACCTATCCTCTCCCTCATATAGAAAAACTCTCACATTTGTAAATCATTCTAAAAACCTCGAAGAAAGGTGTTGATACTTGTGAAAACTTTGAACAGATTCCATCAAGGTGGTATGATTCTTGCTTGAAGCATTGAAGGCATTTTTTTCTTGGGCTTCAACAAGTAAGTTGGTTCTTCTATTTCCGTTGCAGAAGATTAGTTGAACATATGTGAAGTGTGGCTACCCCCTTTGGTCACCATGGTGGGGTCGATCCAGATCCACTCGCCTCAAAGAAAGTTGACCTCACTTATGATAGGTCCCGAATACGCCATAAAATGAAAGAAAGCGGAAAAACTAGAAGAAAATCAAGCACAGCTTTATTAAAGAAAAGGAGAAAGTTCCTCCCAAATTACAAGAAAATTAACTAATTGATTGATTCCTTGTTTTGATCCTCTAATCCCTATTTATAGGCAAAAAGAATACATCTCTAGGGTTTACTTCTTACCCATGAAGGGTTCTTTACATATTTAGATCATATCTTCAGACTTGGGGCAAAAGACTTTCTGTTTTGAGTTTTCCGCAAATTTCGCACTGCTACTGGGAATCAATGCCAAATTTTGCACACAATGCAAAGTCAGTGTGAAATCAACTGTTTTTTGGCAACTCTATTATTTTTGGCAGGTTTCCATATTTTGTAGGTTCCATATTTGGCATGTCTTCATCAACATGCTCCTTTTGAATTCCCACTTTTTCCTACTTTGTCCATTCTGTAGGTTCCATATTTTGTAAGTTCCAGCATGCCTGCTGCCACAAAATTGGAAAATTTGTCTTGGTCAACAATTTTTTTTCCTCTCACGTGTTTGTCCTTTCTAATTTCTTCTTCAATTTTCCACCAGCCACTTGAGAAAATTAATATTAATAAGTGATGTTTGAAGATTGATGGCACTCTCACAAACCACAGTCCTCCAAGTAGGTACTGGTTTGATTTTTGGATGCTAGGGCTATGTTTGGTTTCCGAAAAATTTGGAAGGAAATGCAAAGAAAAAATAGAGAGAAAAAAAAGAAGAAAAGAAATAAATAAGGAAATTAAATAAAAAAGTGTTATATAGGATATATTATTTTTATTTATCATCTGAAACTTATTTTATTTATTTCAACTCATTAATATACAGATTTATAAATAATTTAAGAATATGTTAATTTCTAAGTAATTTTGTTCATTCTAATTTTCTATTATATTTTTTATTAGACAACCAAATATAAGAAAATCAATTTCCTTAATAATTTTTTTTCTTTTCTTAGGACTTTCTGAGAACCAAACACAACTTAAGAGATGCTCTTACTCTTGTGAATAAGTTTGTTAGCTCTCACTCTCGTGTTCGTCTTTTCTTTCCTTTGAATGTTCCACTTAGACACTTTAGAAAATTAAAATCCAGTCGAAATGATTACTTTATGACTAGTACCTGTTTCTTACGATTTTTATTTTGAAACACTAATGTTGTGTTACCTAACCCAACTGAATTTCCTAAAAGCTTAAACTTCTGGATTTGGGTTCAATATAGGTATCATGCTATCATAAAGTACTGAAAAATTTATTAAAAAATTTAATTTTCTCATATTTATAAAATTTTAAAGTAAATTTAAGTAATTAATTAAAAACTTTCTATAAAATTTTTAAATTATTTAATTTTCACATTGATGAGTTAAAATAAATACAATGAGCTTAAAGCTGCAAATAGAAATAATTTATTGATTTTGTTTATTTCTTTCTTTCTACTCTTCTTTATTTTTCCCCTCAAAATTTCAAAGAACCAAACATAGGGATGCTCACATTCAATAACTGGCAAATAAGTTAGGCACCTTTGGTGCTAAGACTAGGGGCACGCAGTGTTTATTTTACATTGAAGGGTGACAGACTGAATAGATTTTATATATAATACAATATTTTCATGGTGGTTGTGCTATTGGATGAGACAATTACCCATTTTATAATTAATAAAAAAGACAAACTGGCTTATATGTGACACCGATTTTTCATAGATAGGGTGCTTGGAAAAAAAGTAGACATCCCGGAGAACATTTAGGCTATATTTGGATTCTCTAATTTGAGGGAAAAATGTAAACCAAAGAAAACTGGGATGAAAAGTAGAATAAAATAAAAATAGAAGAAAAATAAAAATAGAGTTAAATTCTATATCTTAATTTTGTTTGCTACTTTGGCAAATATTATTTATTTTAATTTATCAATATAAAGATTAAATAATTTTACTCAGAATGTAAGTTTCAGAAATAATTTTATTAGTATTTGATTTTCTTTAAAAAAATTTAAACAGTCAAACGTAATAAAATCATTTTCTTTAATGTTTTCCGGCAAAACATATATTTTGTGTAGATATTTATGGAAGAGAAAATGTCACTGTGATGCCTAACAGTAGGGGAATAGCATATTTAAAACTAAAGGGATGAACAGAAAAAAAAATGCTATAAAATTTTTATATTTCAGGTGGCAACTCAGGTTTTTAAAATTTATTATAGAACATAACTGCAGTCTACCCTTATTCTTACATGTAATATAATTTTTTTCTAACCCTTGATGTCGAGCCGACTTGCCCACACATCGTTTTAATCCCAAAGGGATCACGATTGCTCTTAGAGACCCAAAGCCCCTCAGCGACTCTTGGAGAACTCAAACTAGCTACATGTAATATAAATTGATGGTGTAATATGATTTACATGTACAAATTACATAATAAATTATTATTTTAATAAGAATAACAAAACAGTTTCAGCTACATTGGTTCTCCAAACAATTCTAGGAAAAAAAATATATATATTAAGGAAAATAATTTTCCTAAGTTTTGATTATATGAAAAATATAAGGGGAAAATATAAAGTAAAAGCTAAACAAAATTATATTTCTTTTTAAACAACTAAACAAAATAATATTTTTCTTACTACTTTTCTTGAAATCAATGTCCTTGTCTATGCATAGGGGGTACTAGTTCATTCCTAAAAGGTTTCTTCCCTCATCCCCTACCCTAAAATCACGAAGTGCACATGCTTGCATGATGAAATATACAAGGAATTTTGATAATATAGTTATAAATGATTTGGTATATTTGTTGAAAAGTACAAAATTGAGGTAGTGTTTCACAATTATTCAAAAATAAATAAATATTTTAGAGTTACAGAAAAATAAACCAAATAAAAAAATGGAATTCTTAACATAAACTTTGGGTTTTGTAACATGTTACCATATCCACTTGATATTATTATTTCATATATTCTAGTAGTTTGAAAGAGATGATAGAATAAATTAAGTTCATGCTCCTGCATTTAGGAATTTATGGAAATTTACAATGTAGCCCAAATGAATCTTCTTTTTTTTTTCAAGCCACGTATATAATGTCATCTTTTTTTTTTATAACAAAACACTTTTAGTTATAATATAGTTAATTGTTTCCATTGGGACCGGGTTCGGTACTCATCCTCCCTATGTCTTGCTTATTGCATTAAACAACACCTACCCATGATAGACATGATAAGCATGTCATCCCCCATTTCTTTAACTAGGGATTTACTTACTAATAATTTATGGACAAATATGTGATTTATTCTTAAAATTTATAAACCTTCAAATGAATGTAACTTCTACTATAAGATTGCTTGGATGGGCATTGCTTGGTTCCATCAATATATTCTTCGAAACCATTAGCAAAAACCATGTTCTCCATTTACGTTTTCCACATTATATAATTGGATCAATCAAATTTGATAGGAAGTACATGATTAAGGATAGATGGCCAGAAATGTCTCTGATACCATGAGGGAAACTGAGTTGTTGAATGAGAGAAGTAAAAAAACGGATTGAAACTAACTGAACTGAAATTTATTCTCATCTGAAAACTGATTACAGAAGCATTCTTATATAGAGAAACACAAGAGACTGAACTGAGAAAGGTTGTTATAAGTTATTTACAACCATGCAAATCAAGTAGATCTAACAATCCAAATAAATCTGCCACCATATAATGTCATCTATTTCTTTTTCTTAATAGTTCGCACTAATAATTTATGGATAATATTAAAAGGTTTGGTTTTGACTACTATGAATGGTTTTGTAAGAACTAAACTTCACATCTATAGTTTAGCGGCATTTAATATTTTGGGGATCATCGATAGAATATTTATTTGTTATACCTATTAATTTGACTAAGGTTGTAATGGAAGAAAAGTATATCATTCATTATGTTTTAATTTAGTTCTGCAAAGTACTAGAAAAAACTGATAAAGAAAATAATTTTTGGTTGTCTAATAAAAATATCAAATAAAATAATTTAGAAACTTCATTTTTAATTGTAATCTTTAAATGATGAGTTAAATTAAATAAAACTGATTTAAAAGTATGTCAAATATAATATATTGAATTTAACTCTATTTTGTTTTCCTTTCTTGTCCTACATGCAGTGATCAATCATGAGAATCTTGGAAGTCATGTTCTTACCCTAGGATAAGACCTGCAATTAATAGGAAATTAGATGCAATTCATGTGTATTTAGACAAGAAGATTGAATAATGGTAGTAAACTAAATCTTCACTACACAACCTGTTCAAATAGATTTTCCTCTTGCTTCAATGTCACAATTAAATATGGTTGGTATAATTTTTCTTGGTCTGCAAGTTTTTCTACTCCATGGTATCTGCTTGTCACTTCAGAAAATTAACATCAGTCAGTGCGTTTGGCGCATAAAATTAACAGATTTTCATCAGGAGTTTAGAAAAAATAATCCCAAGTTGAATGTAGTTTTTTTTCCCTCATAGGATGTAGATTAAAAAAGTAAAGATGTTTTTTCAAAAAAAACTCAGTTTAAATTCTAAATTTATAAAACTTTAGAAAGTGTCTCTTTAAAAGCTAACTTTTTAAATTTGATCATAATTTATGAAACTTTGAAAGTGTTTCTTTAAAAGACACTTCGATTAAAATTAAATTTTAATATTTTAGAATGTGTCTTCAAAAAACATTTTCCATGTGATAAAAAGTACATTGCATTTAGGAATTTTTTTTTCAACTTGTTGTAATTGGGAAAATTTTATTTATTTTTGGGTTAAAAGTCGAAAAAGCCCTTTTCATCTAGCTTGTATAGGATATATAGCACTCATGACTCACCACACACTTACGTGAACAAATGGGCTTCAACCTCAAGCTCTATATATGCCCATACATTTATTCATTATTCTACACCATGGGCTATCTCTGGATAACCAAATGATCTCGACTATTACTATTTAGCCTTCTTCTATTATGCCTTCTAGTAAAGTTCTAGGAGGCAGGGAGTGAGCATAACTTCATGAACGACCTTGACATGGTGATACCACCATTCCCTTCTGTCATGTCCACAGAAGAATTTGATGGTTCAACCATGTCAAATCCTTTAAGCAACTAAGCAATTGTGAAGTGTAAAATTTGTAAGGCCATATGGACTCCAGGGCTAGATCTTCTAGCATAACCAAATGGGATTAACTCAAAATGCTGACCAAAAACATCCACAGTTGCATGGCTTGTCAAAAATCTCTCTAGTCGAAACTCTTCAAGGTTAGACCAGACTGTAGGATCTCGATGCAACTTCCATGCATTGACATGTGGTGCCTTTGGGGTCTTGATACCCACCAGCGGTCTTCATTGCTCGTGTGGTAAAAATGAGGATGCTGGGAATATGACTTTCCTTAACAATAAGCGAAGGTAAACTAGGTTATGGATATTTGATTGTTCCACCCATCTCTCTCTACCAACTTTTATGTCTGACTCTTCTTGAGCATTCTTCTTCATAACATGTTTATTGTTCAACAATGCATATATGAGCCATATAAGGGTAGTAGAAGTGGTGTCAGTTCCTGCCCCGATCACGGTCTGTAGTTTTAAATTTCAGAAAATAACAAAGAAAAGGGGTAAGAGATCAATGTAACAAAAAAGTACCTAGGATTATTAGGATGAACATGATAATATATGGCAATAATTTTTTCATTCAACCTAATAATTATTATAATCATGATAATCCAAGAAAGGAAAGATACAACAAATAATGTTATTTCAAGTTTGAAATTTTCAAAAATCCAGCATCAGCACGGCTAGAGTAACTTAAAAAAATATACAGATTTCAGTAACTAGGACTAATTAAGATTTGGGTTCAACTTCCTTGATCTAGTACTTCCAAACCATTGAAATCTAATTTTTCTAAAAAAAAAACTTCCAACCTAAAATTGCATTATTTGTAAACATGCTTTTCCTCATAAAAAAAAAAAAAAAAAAACATACCAATACAGTTGCCTTGATAACTGTATCCCGCGAGTAGCCAAACAGGGAAGCGTCTTGGAGTTGGGCTGCCTTAGCATGATGTATATGAAGTCCTGCCTACTGCTGGCCTCGTGTTGAGACTCCCTTTATGTTCTTCTGCAATTTTCTATAACCAGGTCCATTTCTTTTGCAAGTTTCATAAGGACAAACGGCCTTGTAAATCTAAAAATTCAAAAGAAATGGGATGGCGTCTGATGCCACAAGGCCCCAGATAGAACCGCGAGAGTTTCTTTATCGTTGCTATAGCAGGCCAACTTCCCTCACCATGAACAATAATTGTTAGATATCTTCCCTGCACTCATCCTCAGGTTCATTGAACGCCAGGTGTTCCATTCAATTCCACACGTACCACCTTTTGAGGATTAAGCCCAGTTGTTATCTTTTTCCCAAAAGCATGTACAAATCTTTTATCCCAGCTCCAAATTCGGAGACCTGCATAGGCATCAAGTCAGTGAGGCTGCGTGTGGACAGAAATTTCATGAACGGATAGCTTCCACGTCTCACGCCAAAAGGGCAGTAAGGGCAAGAAGAATCCAGCATAGTTGTAGCTATGAGCTTGGCTGCTGCAGATGTTGAGCGGAGGCCAAAGCCTCGTCGTTAGTGATAGGGCGGATTACGAAGCAAAATATTGAGGTGGCGAAATAAAAAAAAAATATATTAGGTGAAAAAGGTATTTTGAAATCAAAAAATTAAAATATGTAAGCTTTCATATAGTATATGTATATTAGTGATAGTTACAATTTTCTAAAATATATCACATTTCAACTAAATCATTCATTTTTTAATTACAACATCAATTTAAAATGAAAATGTGTAGTCAATCATTATCATGATCTTCCACTAAAACTAGGCATTCTAAGCTACACCCTTATCTTTCTTCAAATCAAGCATCTATGATTGAATCGGTATCAAATAAGCTTAGCAATGTCTTATTCGTATAAGTAATCAAAGTGCTGAAATTTAATCCTCCATTTTATACACTAACCTAGTTTTGACAATTTTCACAGTAGAGAATACTCGGTAAATTTTGCAGTTGATATAGGTAAAGTTAGCACCAAACGAATTAATCTATCCAGAAGAGGATAACTTTTTGTTCTTCATCTTCTGTACCCGACATAGCTCTGGAAATTGTTGATACTTTTTTGTATGAATTTTCAGCCAACATCAATACGTGTAACTAGGCCTTTTTTTTCCCCATTTTTCTGATTGGCTTGACCATTTATGAATTTCCGTTTTGTTTGCAGATTTCATTTATATATTTTGGTCCTTATTTTAGTTTATCTTATTTATTTAAGCTCTTATATATATATATATATACATATATATATATATATATATATATATATATAACTTAGCAAAAAAAAATTTGATTTTCTTGGGGGACGACTACCCTCACATGCCCCCCAGAGGATCCGCCTCTGGTTGATGGTGAAGCATTCTTTAACAGCCTCATGATTGCTCTACAGCTGCAGTACATTCAGGCCGGATCATAGATACTGGGCCAACCTTATCAACAATGAGCTCCGATGGTTCGGAAGACCAGAACTTTGCCTTATAGTAAATTGAAGGTGACCGATAACCGGCCAGGCACGGAAGGAGGGCTCCAGTGGAGACATGCCGTGCTGTTACCTCTCAGTGATTATACCATAACAACAACCCAAGGCCGGCCCTGTAATAGCCTCATGATTACTCACAGCTTAACTGGCCGGTGTATTCCAGGTCAGATCATAAATACGGACCAACATTATCAACCAATGGCTCCGAGGGTTCGGTAAATCGGAACTTTGCCTTGTAATAGGTGGATGTGACGGATAACCGGCCAGGCACGGGATGGCTCCGGTGGGGACATGCCCGTGCTCTTACTTCTCCGGTGATTATACCATAACAACAACCCCAGAATAAGGCCTGCAATAGGTAGGAATTGAGAAGGCAAATCCATGTTGGATTATAGAAGAGATTGGGGAGAATGGTACTGCTCAATTAATAAAGATTCATTACCACACAATTATACAGATTTTTCCCTGCTTCAATGTTTGAATTCCAACGTCCCGGACCCCACTAAGTTGGTATAAAATTTTTCTTGGTCAGCCATTTTTTTTCCTCTCACGTTTTCGTCCTCTCAGTTTTCCCTAGCCAAAACTCAGAAAATTGACATCAATCCATTATGTTTGGAGCTGGACGGCACCCTTACAGAGAAAATTCTGCAAATAGGTGCCAGCTTTCCAAGCCATGTTTTGATTTTGGACACCGAGCATGATTTATCATCAAATTACAACAGACCAAATTTGCATTTTCTGCCATGACCAATATCGTGCAGAGGTTCCCAATCTCCTATAAAATAAACTTTTCATAAACTTGAGAAGACCTAAATATTTTCAAATACTCAAAATTGAAACTAAATATGACAACTGAATAATTCAAATACTTTCAGAAAATCGATTTTATTTTCCAACATGCCTTAAACCTGATTTGTGACTCCAGGAGCATTCTCCAATATAAAATCTTCAAACTTAGAGACTTGGTAAAAATATCAGTAATTTGATCTTGAATTTGTCAAATTTAATCGCACCTTCTTTCTTCAAACACAATCTCTAATAAATGATATCTTGTGTCAATGTGCTTGCTTCAATCATGAAAACTAGATTCTTGATAATGTGATTTGCTCATTTGAAACCAATTTGTTACTTGTAATTTTTACCACCAATCTTACTTCGTATCTTTCTTTCAAATTTGTTCTTTGTCTTCTACACTCATCTTACTCAATTGCCTTTTCCCTTTGGAAGGATTTTGATTCTCATGTGTCATTCTTCCTTTTTGCTTTGTTTCCTCTCATCCGCCTTGCTTTCATTTTCATCTTGAATTATCTTTTCAAAATCTATTGATTTATATTCTGTAGAGACAAAAAGAGGAAACTAATTCATTTGATTTTCTATCCACCTCTTAAATCTCTTGCTTGCAAATTCTATATCAAGTATTAGTCCTTTTCACTTAGGCTTTCTAATGAAGATGGTATTATTAGGCTTTATGAGTTGATGAAGGTGGTGATGAAAGTGGTACACAATTTTAGCCCAAATTCTTTAGTCATCACTTTTTTAGTTTTCAACGCTTAACACGAGTCATGTCAAAGCGAGTTCTATTTTTCTTTCCAACTACACAATTTGTTGGAGAATGTGTAACCATCAAAGGTCAACGAATTCCATGATCTTCACAATATTCTTTAAATCCTTTTGATGTGAATTCACCTCCTCTATCAGATCTCATTGCCTTTATGAAATATTCACTTTCCTTTTCAGTAGTGTTCTAAATTTCTTAAAAACATAATCACTAATTTTTCTTTCACAAAATACCCCAAGTCTTTCTACTAAATCATCAATAGGAAATATTTATTCTTGCCAAAAATTAGGATAAACTAGGCCATGTATACATCCGAATGAATAAGCTCTAGAGGCTTCTTTGCTCTTGTTTTTGCTTCCTTTGGAAAACTATTTTGGGCATGTTTTCCAAGCAAACATCCTTCACATAATTGATCCAGGTGATCTATAGAGGGTAATCCTCTTATCATATTTTTCTTCCTCAACAACTTCAATCCACCAAAATTGAGATGTCCATATCTTAGATGCCAAATCCAAGAAGAATCATTAACACAAGATTTCAAACATCGTACAACATCATTTTGAATGTTTAATAAAAACATTCTATTACTCTTCATTGGCACATTAGCAATTAAATTTGCATGGTGGTCTCTTATGGAAATACTTTGATTTCTCATATGGATATCATAACCTTTTTCCAAAAGTTAGCCCAAACTTAGTATATTATTTTTCATAAAAGGGACAAAGTAGACATTAGAGATAAATTGATGTTTTCCATTTTTCAAATGAATAAAAGTTTTATCATTACCTTTTATCAGAATTTTAGTAGCATCTCCAAAAGTAACATGACCACTTTTTGATTCATCAAGCCCACGAACATGTTTTTTTAAGACCACACATATGATTTCGCTCAAGCTTGTCTAAAGGTAAGATACCATGTAATTTCTCTTTTCATTATCTCCTTATATGCCAACAAAACAATGGATTGTTCTTTATCTTTCTTTTCAAATAAGTTGGTTTGTTTATTCAATTGTTAGTGTGACTTCTAAGTATTCATAAGCATAATGACCATTTGCTACAATTATAACATTGAAATTGAGATTTGTCAGAACATGAGGAATGGTTGACATAGAAAGAAATGCCCTGAAAGCATGAGTTTTCGAGCTCAAACCGTGCTTAAATATCTCGCAAGCAAGTGAGCACCCAATCACACGCGAACGTGCCTTGAGCCGCTTTAAAACAGGCTCAGAGGTTGATTCTCATCGCTAGAGCTTTCATACCTTCCCCTTTCATTTTTCCTTGAGTCGCCATCTTCTACGCCGCCTCTTGAGGAACTTGAGTTTTGACTTTGAAAGTTGAATAAGACTTAGCAATCTAAAGGAGGGGGTCAGGGGGTCAGGAATTGGTTTTCAAAAATTTTCATAAAACAATAAGAAATCTTCAACTTAATTCAAGAACAATAAATAAAGAGATAAGGATAGAGAGTGTAAACTCGGATTTATAATGGTTCGGCACACCTTTTTCTACGTCCACTTATCCTCAACCTTCAACCGGTGAGGGTTCCATTAGTGTCAAGCTCCAACCCGAGCTTCTTCCTTTTACACTTGGATTTTGGCTCCAATGGGCACTTCACAAATCCTTCAAGTTATACACACTTCAAGAGTTTCAATCTCTAACGCGAGCTTTTTCCTTTTACACTTGGATTTTGGCCTACGGGCTCTTTCACAAATCCTGCTATATACACACTTGGAAGCCATCACTCTTAAACACAATGAGACACTCTTTCTACTTTCAAGATGGATCAAATACAACTCAAGCTTTTGATGAATACAAAAGTGCACTGTAGGATATGCAAGTGCAATGAATGCACCAAGAATCTTAATTTGAGAATTGATTATTAAGAGAAATGATAGTTAAGAGAATAAATGCAATAAGACTCATATCTTATAAGTGATCCCTGACACTCTTTATATAAAGTGGGAACTTGGTAGCACATAAGCTACCAATCGGTCGACTATTTCCTACAGTGCTCTTCAGTTCACTGTTTTATAGTCATTGGAATTTTAATGTTTGCCCAACTGGCCGACCGCGCTTTCACTCAAATCCATTCGAATTCTTTCTCATCTTCTCGGTCTTCGACGAAGCACGCTCCAATTCCGTCGGAGTCTTACACCTCATCCACCTCTTGAACCCATTAATCGCTTCCTCTTCTCGATCTTTTTGATGAGCTACTACATCTAATTCCACAACCTTTTTCAACCGATCGATTGTATCAAATCCAGCTGACCACAACCGGGCCGACCGGGTCAAGCTCGCCCTCAACCGGTCAATTCTTTAAAATGCTCAAAAACACTTCTAAATCTTATGTGTTTCATCGAAACACATATTAGGATTATAAAGTCTAAGGTTTTATAGAACCTCAACCGCTTGACCCTTAAAATGCTCAAAAACACTTCTAAATCTTATGTGTTTCATTGAAACACATATTAGATTATAAAGCCTAAGGTTTTATGCTTGAACTCGTGTTTTCAAAGGATATGCAATTTTGACACAACTACCGAGTTTTGAAGAAATATGCATGTAAAAGATGATATACCCTAAAGTGCACTAATGCATTCATCTCACATAGATTCCTAAGTTTATAAAGTCTTCAAGGTATGCTTGATCTTGGAATCCCGGTTTCACTTATAGATCTTGATTCAAATCTTTGAAGAATGATGTTGTCCTTTAAGTTCATAAACACATGCCATCTGTCACTTATCTCAAGTAAACCATTAGTAACAAATTTACCTTGGTTTGTTATCATCAAAACCTCAATTAGAGGTACCATTGGGCCAACAATCTCCCCCTTTTCGATAATGACAAACCTACGTTATTTAGGAGGAGTGATGCTCCCCCTCGAACCAATAACCCATCAATAAGTCAAGAAGATTTTAATAACATGCAATTATGAATTATGATTACATGCGCCGCACAATGAAATCATAAACATGTGTATATAAATATAAATATAGTATGAGCATATATATATATATATATATGGATATATATATATGATGCCAACAAGATTTGATCACACAACGGATCATCAAGTGTAAATACATGTATGTCAATTCATAGGCACTAAACACCTAAAAACAACTCCTAGATACAAAATATCCCCTCCTTTTGGCAACATCAAAAAGGAACAAAGGGGGTGCACCCAAAAATGAAAAAAATGATAGCCTAAGGTATCAAAGGAAGGAACAACGAGCGGAGATAGGTCATCATCTCGTGATGATCACAACGGTGCTCCGCTTGATCACGGGCGTGAGACTCTACAAATTGCCAACGCTCAGTCGCGGTTATTCAGGTTATGAGCAGCTGGTAATGTCACGTCAGGCGAGTCTTTAATAATGGATGTCTCAATAGTACAATGGTGATCGCATGTGGTCATCATCTTAGAGTGATGATGAAGAAGAGATCCTATTTGCGCGCCATAGATATCCGAGCTCTCCTCATCTGTACCGCGTAGGCTAGTAATATCATCCCGCATCCCATGAATGTCCTCACGTAGAGCATGAAACTCGGCCTGAAGTTCGTGTAGAGAAGGCTGCTCATGAGGTAGTGTATAATGAGGATCTAGGAACGATGAATAGTGGCGAGGCTGCTCAGAAGCTGGTGGCTGCTCAAAATGCTGAGCTCATAATGTGGCAATTGGGTGTATGAGGCCATCCGTGGTGGCTTAGACGGATATGCAGTCGAATCAAAGTGTGGCGCACCGTAAGATGGCGGATACTCGGTCTGGAGAGGAGGGATGTGGAGATCATCCTCCATATGGTCAGGTGGATCAACTTCAGCCTCCATACCCCGGATCTCGTCTTCTTCCTACTGAACTACGGGCTATGCCTTTGGAGCAAGAATCCTATACGATTGAGAGTAGATGCGGTGAATGTGTCGTAGTATCTCGGTGCCTGTCAGTCCGTTTGATCGAAGAGATCGAGTCCATGAAATGTGAAGAGACGTTCGTATGGTAGAACCCGACCAGCCACACTGTGGCTTGAGATCATATGACAAATCATCAAATGGCCAAGATCAACCGGTCGCCCGACTAGTATGGAATCTATAATGAAGAGATCCATGTAAGACACTTCCAGTGGCCACCTCGGGGAAGAATACATCGTCCAACAATCTGGTGGAGACACGCCTCGAGAGTAAGACGATTGGCCTGTAGCCGGCCAACGCCATTAGCAGTGGATCTCGTGAGACGTCGAACTGCTGCGGCGGGATCAAAACCGTCAACCTAAGGCTAGGTCTTCGACTCAAAGACTCAAACGCCTATGCTCGGAACAGAGAGGAGATGACATAGCTTGGAGGCACCAATGTCAAACTCTACCCCTCGAAGCATGCTTATGATCCATGAACCAGAGATCCGCCCGAGTGAAGAAAACCTGGACCAGAGTGGGGTATACTGGCTCATGAAGTGAGACTAGTAGGGGCCACCCCATCTCTGAGAAGAGGGCCTCAAGGTGAGATCCCACTAGCGAGGAGAAGTCGATGTTGTGGCAGGCAATGACCTTCTGTTGGCCGAAGTCTTAATAGTAGCGCTCGTGCTCTAAGGGTGATCCAAATTGACTCATGTCATCTTGCGCCTTCTGGCGCCCCTCTCGCACATGTGCAGGCTTTATCTCAGTCTTAGGCTCAATGGGGAATTTGCCCTAGGCTCGTGCAGAAGCAGACTTGCGCCTGGGTGCCATAGCGTATGTAATCTGAAAGAACAGACCTAGGTTAATGTGGGAAGAAAATAGGGAACACAGGTCAAGAAGAGTCCTAAGAGAAGATCTAAGAGGGCACGAAGAAGAAACCCGAGGGAAGTACCGAACTCTTAACTCAAACCAGAAAAAAAAAAAATTGAATACCCAACCTAAAGATGAATTTTCAATAAGCCAGTACAGTTTGCAAGGATACTGTAAAAACACAGTTTTTCTTCAAAAAAAAAATCCGAAAAAGGCAACCCAAGAGGGAAAACTTGCACTGATAGTAACCAAATAGTTCAAAAACCTATGGAAGGTACAACAAAGCCCTAAATAGGGTAGATATCCAAACAGGACACAAGACAAACATACCAGGTTGGATTTTAAGAGAACCAAGCTAGACTATTTCCTATTAGCCAAAATAGCAAACCAAGGGAAAAGCACCAAGCAAAGCACACCAATGTCAAAACGAGTAGAATGAAACTAGAAGGAAGGCAGAAAACATACCAAAATGAAGGAAAATAACCCCTAGAGCAAAAAATGAAGGAAAACTTACCAAAAAATTACCCTTCTTTGTTTAAAGAAAAAGGGATAGCAGAGAAAAAGATGAGAGAAGAAAGGAGTGACTACTAGATAATGATGAAGGTACCATCTTTAATCATACTATTTTTAACAGAAGCTTTCATGAAATTTAAATTATTTCAAATGCTTTTGATTTTTATGATCGTTTTAAGAGGAATATGCAAAAGGGAAAAGTAGGTTTCCCTACACTCATAGAAAAGTATTTGTACAAAAGTAATCAAGAAATCAAATTGGGGGTTATGAAAAAAATAATTATGGTTTGGTAAAAAAGTTAAATATTTCAAAAAGATCTCAAAATACTCCTCACTATAATAGTAGTAGTTGCCATATATTATAGCAGTAGATTCCGTGTAATATGGTAGTAGCTAAACTACTATTATAAAATATTGAATCTACTACCATAATACTCTAGAGTTACAATAAAATAATGGGTGGGGTATTTTGGGTTTTTTTTGGAATATTTGACTTTTTATCTATATAATGATTATTTTTTCATAGCATATACCGATCACCCTAATTTGGTTTCTTTATCACTTATGGATAAATACTTTTCTATAAGTGTAGGAAAACATACTTTTCCTTATGCAAAAAGCAAATGAGGTCTAGCTCAAATGTTTAAGAGCTCGAGAGGGGTCCAGGTTCCAATGAGGATAAATTTATGAGGAACAAAATAAGAATTAATGGAAAGTGAATATATGTCAAAAAAAATGAATATGCAACAAAAAAAAAAAACCTCATTGTACCATTGGTGTGGAGTTATTCAATGATTACTGATTCAATGTTGGTGGGATTACCCAATGGTCATTGATTTAAATCCCCTCAGGGTCATTCTAGGTTTTACTCGGTTGGTTGTTAAATTTCATGATCCGTAGGATTAGTCGAAGTGCTCACATATCCTAACATTCACAATTATATATATAAATTACATTACATTATTTTATATAAAAATTAGGATGGGATGTAGATGAAGTGAGATAAAGAAACATTTAAACCTCCTGTGGATTTAAAAATATTCGCTCTCAACTTAATTTATTTCATTGTGGACAAGACATGAAGTAGATACTAAAAAGACTCATCCCCTAATCACCTCTAAATGATTAATCTTAAAAAATAAAATAATGCTATTGATATAGAAAAATCAAATAAAATGATAAGATTGATATTTTTTGTTTTGAAATCAAATGAGAATTGATTTTTCTTAAATAAAATGCAGTGAGATATTTCGTTTCAATACGACAGCTATATTTCTCATAAATATTCTTGTGCCTCTCATACTCTTTATATCTGATTCTATTTTTCTTTATTATAAAAAGGTCAAAAGCACTCGTTAAATCATTAAATTGTAATGATATTAATTATCTTATTGATATTTTTGAATTAAATCTTTATCTTTTTATTAAATGATCCAGGTATGATCGAACACTAGATTGATTAAAATGTGGGTTTATGGTGTACATTAATCTCTTTAATTATAGTTAAAAGAGAAAATTAGAAGAAAAATGAAGAAAAAGTATAATAAATTTACCAAAATTTCAGTGTTGGGTATCGATCCAACATATCATCTCTTTGTAATAATTAAAAAGCTTCATAGAATTATATTAAATTATTTTTAAAAATATTTTATTATTATTAAATATTATGAAGTATATATATATATATATTTTTTTTTACCAGCAAAAAATTTATTTATAAAAAACTAAAAAACAAATATACAACCTAAAAATCCAAAACAAATTGTTTTAAAAGTTCAAAAAAAAAAAAACAAACATCACCTAAATCTAACTGGGGGAAACAACATTAACCAAAGCAGTGTTAATTGAGTTAATTCAAAATCTATGAAAAATCAATCTAATCTGGTTGGTAAAAAGTAAAAACCCAAAAAAGACCTTAACCCAACCATTAAATGTTTTAAAAATCAAGAGTAATGATTAAATAAAAAAAGTTATCGATTCACAATTCAGGGGTTGAACCACTAATCGAATCGTAGTCAAACCGATTCTGAACTGGACCAGATTTGAAAAAGTTACCGAATCATAGTTCAAGGGTTGAACCAGTAATCAAATTAAGTGGAACAAACCAGTTTGGACATTGATTGAAAGTCACCCATAGAACCCGCTTGACCAATTAGACCGATTCCAGTCCAATTTTTAAAACATTGCAACCTAGACATCCATTCAGATAGGTATCAGGTTGGGTACTCAAAGGTTACAGGTTCAAGTCCCCTTGAGGGCACTAGGATATTTATCCAGCTGTTCACTTGAAGGCCTTGTGGAATTTGTCGAGGTGCGCGTAAACTGACTCGAACATCCACGGTTATTAAAAAAACGTAGAAAAACACAGATACGAGTAAGCATTTTAGTTATGACACGAAAATCCATCTGTGGGTTGAAGTTTCACAACTCTCACAGCCACCCATGGAAGACAAGAATTCTGTCCTCAAACAGAATGTATACATTTTGCTGCTCTATAGAATAAGAATGCAGCTCATGATAATGATAATGATAATAATTCTCAAACCCTTACTCTTGCACTCAATTCATATTTTGAAGATTTGTTGTGGATCATCACCATAATCAAACCAGTATCGAAATGGACATAAGCAAATATTGAAATCCTGAAAGGAGCCCAAATCGCTCATGAATGCCTGCGTCTCTTAGCGTTGTCCTCGTTATACGACTCCCAGTTCTTGTGATTGAGGTTGCTAATGTCATCAAGCTCAGCAAACAGCGGCAAATACTGCGGAGCTTCTACAAGCTCCTGATCGCTGTCTCTGTTCGCATGAGCCTTCCTGAATGGTTTGATTGTCAAACCATTCTGTGGGTTCATCACAAAATTTCTTCGAAGGTCGTCAAACATGATGGTGTTTTTTGGACTGTAGAACTGCAAATATAACAAGATACCGATAGTCTGTCAGGTAGCAACAAGATCATTGTGCCCACATAGAAAATTCACCAATTCAATTTTCAGTATAGCATTGAAAAGCATGAGAGGTTCAATTCTTCCTGCCGTGATTTTGAGAAGATCATTTTCCTTTTTCGTGAATAATCACTGATTTAACTGGCTGCGGATTTGATGTAAAGATGAAAATAAATAAATAAAACTAAGGAGAAAGAAAATGGAATATCAGGACTTGGAAAATGAGCCCAGATCAAACCAAGCTGCTTGCAATCAAAGATCCCGCGAGAATCTGATTGAACTGTAATCATTGCTAAATGGTAGAGAAGAGCTGTGATTTTGTAATTAGGATTGTTGAGTACATCAAGCTGTCCCATCTTCAATTCAACCCATTTCATGCTGCAGTTTGGAAACAGATCAACTCTAGCATCATACATCCTCCTAAGGGAAAAAGAATTCAATAGGCACCTCAATTGGATGGCACTTCCATTTAAGAACAGGAGGTTCTAGGTTCGATCCCTTAGGGCCTATTTGGTTCTAGTTTCTGAAAACTGTTCTTGAGAACAATTATTGAAACCTGTTCTTGAAAACATAGAGAACACCAAAAACTCTGACAATTGTTCTTGTTCTCTGAATTTAGTTTTTTCTATGTTATTTAGTGTTTTACAGAACAAAAAAAAACTAGAAAGCACAGAGAACACCAAAAACTCTGACAATTGTTATTGTTATCAAAACCGGACCGAACCGGACCGGCCGGTCCAACCGTCTACCGGCCACAAAACCGGTCTGATTCAATCCAAAAAACCGTTTGTTAATCGAACTAACTGAAAACCGTTCGAACCGGTTGAACCGAGCGGTTCGCTCCTTTTTTTTTTTTAAAGTTAAAACGACATCGTTTTGATGCTTTTACAACAAACTACATCGCTTCTTAAGCTTCAAGCTCTGCGTTTGCCCAGCCCTTTGTCACATTCAAACTTATCCAATTATCCCTTTCGAGAACCCATTTTCAGATTGATAGATTCTCTCCAGTCTCCTCTTCGGACCATTCCAACTCTGACTCCGACTCCGACGCCAGTGAGTCACTTCCTCCGGCATAACCACTAGGATCTGTAGCAGTGATTTTTATCGGATTTGATCAATATCCCTATTGATTTGATCAGAACCAGTATGATTTGATCTAAACCAGCAGGATTTTTATCGGATTTGATCATCTCCGGAGAAACAGCAGGTATGGGATTCGTTTCCCTCTTGATCAATTTCCTACAAAACTTGATTTGAGTGATCTTCTTGATTTGAGTCAAGTCAAAATGCCCTCTTTGGGTTTGAGTGATCTGGTTGACTTGGATTTGAGAATGCATGTTTTTTGCTTTTTGGTTACCTACTATTGTTCATGTTTGTTGGATATAGATTTGGAATTGATATTTATCATAAAACATGTTTGTCTGTATTTCACTATTTTGTACTTGTTCTGGAATTGATATTTATCATACTAGAATGCGTCTTTGTCATGGATATTAATGATATTGTCCCGACCTCACTAGCCTTTGTGATGAAATGAAGCTTTGAGGAGTGTAGGCGGCAAGAGCATGTCGTCTTTCTAAGGAATTGAAACCAAGAGGAAACAAAGAAAAGAAATGTATAAAAGAAGGGAATTGCAATCAGGGGAAAAAAGAAGCATGAAGTCCAAATCACAACATAAGTTGGAGTAATTCTTAGAATCTAGTTTTGATGGGTATGGTAGATGTTACGCACTAGAACGTAGAGCAGAGGACTGTCGTCACATTGGGAAAGCATATTAATTAGTAATACTATCTAGATTTACTTGTTTGTTTTATTTATTACGTATGTATTTATTGGACAACGATGGAGTAAGCATATTACAAATGCTCGAATTGAAAGGAAGTGGACCATAAAATGAGTTTCTCCGAATTGAAAGATGAAATAAACTTTTGCGTTGTCAGCGTTGATCTGGAAAATTACATGAAAATTTATTTCTTTTTAAATGTATAAACTCCAGCCTCCAGGATTCTCTCCCATGTTTGTTATTCAATGAATTTAGAAGTTGGGAGTCACATAGACTTCGCAACCAACAAGGAGGGATGGATGTTGGGACTAAAGCTATTATTATTAATATTATATATAAGAGAGAGATCTAGGAATCTAAGAGAACCTATCTCTGTCATATTGCCAAGACCCTACCTGGAATCAATCCATGAAAATTGTTGAAACTTATATAGATCAAGTATGTGTATGTAACTAGGGAAAGAAAGAAAGAAAGAAAATTAAAGTTAAAATGTGGAAGAGAGCTGGCCAAGGCCCAAGGGTATCTATCTATCTATCTATCAAGTTCAATCACAAAAAGACAAGTGAAGGGTAGACAAAGAATAAATTTTATAGGATTTATTCGTGTTTTTCTTTTGTTTCTCCTGATCTTAAAACTGTTGTTTTCAAAGAACAACTAAAAGTTGTTCTTCGTGTTTTCCATCAAAAAACGATTAAAATCAAGCTTTAATAGTTTTCAAGAATCCATACCACTAAATAAGGCCTATATTGTGATGACGGGATATACACTCATGTTCGCACTTTATTGAATTAAAATCTAACTTCAACATGATCCACTCTTTTGATAAATCACATGGTTAAGATTGCCCGATCCTATGGTGAGGTCTTGCCATATCTTCCAACCAATTCATGTTTCTTTTCATGAGAGTCCAAGGAGTATTTATCCCCAAAACCACCATCCTTTCTATTTTTTGGCATCTTCTTCTCATTGGCATAACCATCTTAATCTTGAGTTTCCCTGTATACTTTATCTTTTTTCATGGAAAAGTCCTCATTTTCTTGAAAGCTACTTTTTGAGTATTTAAGGCCATGTTCTAAGCCTTCATTTTCCTATTTTCATTATTTTATAGTAGCCAATTCTTGGATGGTCAGTGCTAAGAACATTATTCATATTCATACAAGATAAGTGCAAAGATGCCTACTCTTAGTCTTTCATTATATTTTGATTTACTTTTTTTATGTCTTCTGCTTTTCACATGATGTTTCAATTTTATTTTGTAATGGATCTTTGTTAGTATTATACTCTATAGGTAATGAGAAATCATTGAAAAATTTATAGAAAAATAACACCTGTATCTTGCACACCTATTATCCTATTATTTGTTTTATGACTTGCAACTCAGGGAAATTGATGACTTGTATTGTTGCATATATGATTTTTTTTTTTTTTACAAATTGATAGAAAAATGGAATCAACTGGGACTCCAACCCCCGCTCAAGATTCAACCTCTAATTCACAATCTATTAGAAGCAAGACCGACCCAACATGGGAAAATGTTTTTGAAGAAATGTGTTTAAATGGAAAAAAAAAGCTCTAATTTGTTTGTATTGCAAAAACGTTACTAAAGGTGGGGGAATCCATTGAATGAAATTACATCTTGTCGAGTAAAGGAGATATCGACCTGTAAGCCTGTTCCTCCCCAATGTTAAATATCAAATGGAAAATTCCTTACAAGAGATTGTAAAATCAAAAAAATCAGCTCAAGCAACTTATGAGTTTGGAAATCCATATGGTCCCAATGTGTCACAATTTGAAGGGGATAAGCAATAAGGTGAAGAAAAGGTTCAACAAATGCAAATCCTACAAGGCCACAAATGTGACGCCACAAAACCCGAGGGTCCCGTTGACCAACCGTTAACCTGTGAAATATCTGTGGGTATCGCATATCTCGATACCACACTATCGCGTGTCTCATTCACCAAGACTAATTTGAGTAAAAGTATCCCCACCGGGCCCTTTCAACCATACTCAAAATATTATCTAAGACTACGTCACAATAGTCCTTAAGAGTTTACTACAACACTCTTATACAAAATCATATATTAAAGTTATTTTGTTCTAATATATTTTACAAAATGAATATCAAGGCCACATGTCGGCCTTCTTAACAATTACGGCCTCGGATGAGCGTCATCCATCGGTGTTTGTCTACACCTGAAATGTTTTTCCCATAAGGGTGAGCCACACCTAGTAGAGATAACTCCTACAGTTACCCCACCTAATGCACATGTAATGGTCAGACACGCATTCACAATCATTCCATAAATGTAATTTCTACCATGGAATCCTCGCATGCCATGAAATGATGCACCCAACTGCACCATGCCCTGAGTCCTTACTAACTCCCTCACACAACGCTCTAAGTCACATGTGTGAAAAACCGCTACCTGATGACATCCAATACTATTTTCAAAACAAATTTCTCTATTTGTTTATAACCAAGCTTGGGATAGATACATCACAATAATCATTTTATATTCAAATCCATTTTCTTTTTTACATTCTAAAAAATCATGCATTATTAGCGAATTCTTGGTGTCGTGACCAAGAAGCCCGCAAACCTAGACACTTTACTTGACCTTTTCACCACTCGGACACTATGTTCAACTGATAATTAGCGGGTATTTCACCCAAGGAGGGAATCTATCCCAACTTGCTGATACCCGGCACATATTTTCTTTAACATTTCAATTAATCGTGGGACTCTCTTGGAAGTTGTCCCATTTAACTGAGCCCACTCAATCAAACACCAAACGCAATGTCGATTACCAACCATACACTCACACCCATTTAATGCGATGTCCCCGTGCATATGCAATGTATGTGCCATTGCCTATTTGTACCATGTCATATGATGAATGCTATATGGAAAATTTTATCAAACATGCATATCACTATCGCATCCCGGTCAATTGCTATCAAACATGCATATAATTTCCTCTACATTAATTCATCTCATGCCAATATATCACACAAGCATATATCAACATCACAGACAAATCATTACTTAGGCAAGTAATGAAGCACTTTATCCTCTAGGCTAAATTACGACATAACATGTCCATCAAATAGCCTACAACATGCCAAGAGTGGCCATGCCTACACATACAATTCATCACATGTCAATATATTAATACACATAACGAGCATGTCATGCGATGCAATTAGTACACTTGGTGTTATGATCAAACTTTCACCAATGATGTGAGCACCAAATGTCAATCACTGGCATATGGCTAGATTTTAGACTCAAAGATCTTTTCATAGAGTCCAATAACACGCGAATAGGAGTTCGGACGAGAAAGATACGGGTTTCCACTGCTTGAGTACACCAAAAAGCACACTATTGCAGCTAATCCACGGGAATAAGATGTCGAGGGTTACAGAGCATTTCGAAAACTCCCGTAAATGAAAATTTTCAACCCAAATTCGCTCCGGAAGTAGCCCTTTAAACCGCCTATAAACCCATGCCATGCCATTAACATGGCACAACACTGTTCCAAAATAAGTCCAAAACAATAGCTCAAAGGCTAGAAATAAACCAAAATAGGAAGAATCATTACTACACAGCCCCTCGTCGACCTCCGACTTTACCCTTGGTTCAATGAGTTCCGACCATCGGAATGCCGACTTCCTTTTCTCCCTCCTTCTCTCTCCCTTTCTTCTCCTTCCCTCTCCCTTTCTTCTTCTTCCCTCTGTATTTCTTTCTTCTCTTTCTTTCCTTTCTCTCCCTTTCCTTTTTCTCTTTCTTTTCTTCGTCTTGGCTTGCCATGTGTCACAGATCCATTTGGCCTTGCCATGCCTTGTGACACATGGTTTGCCTCAAAAAAAGTGAAATTCTGATTGTCTTGGAATTTAACAAAATTCGCTTGGGTAACTAGATTTCGCAACACGAAGTCAACAATGAGGTCTGTTTCGTTATCCGAGATCTAGAAAAATTCCAAGTTCTTAACCTGTATCGTAGCGACAAGTTCACCGTGTTTTCCCCAAATTTGGTTTTTTTGGAAAAGTTCAAATTTATTCGGGTTTTACATTATGAGTGGAAAAGGAAAAAAAAACAACAATGGATAAGTACTTTGCACCAAGAACTACTCAAGGGGCTCAAGCTTCCATTAAGAGTGCATTTGCTGGGAAATAATGTGAAGCCCCAAATTTCCGAGGGTCTTTTTTTTTTTTTTTTTTAACAGTGCCATGGACAGTAACCCAAATAGTGCATGGCATAGTACACTGTCACAGGTCTATCACGTGTACACTACGCATGGTCGCACTTGTTGTGTGCTCGGTAGAGCGCTTTATCGCGCGCCAGAGGCCCTCTATCTCGCGCCTCGGCCCTCCCAGCCGTAAGCCCTGTCGCGACACAAGCCTGAGCAAACTTTTTCGTGATAGAGAATTCTCTATCATGTCAGAAAACCATGAGAATCCTATCGCGACGTAGTACCCTTGTCGCGACATAAAACTATGGAAGTCTCGTCGCAGGTGCAAGTGCGTCGTCAGACTGCTCAGCTGTCACAACACAATTTCTCAGAAACGCGACACAAGGCCTTCAGGCCTGGCCACACTCTGTCGCGACACATTTTCAGTGTCATGACACAAGATCAAAGGGACTTTAACACAGTGAAAGCTCTATCATGACCCTAGTCGCCCTGGCCCCACTCCCAACCTCACGAGACACAAAGTTCTCGCAGACACGGGGCCAAGAGTCTCTGTCGCATGAGCGCATTGCGCTATTGCAAGCACGCCCCAAATTCCGCATTACGTATGTTCATCCGTTACACGCGCACGCCTGCCTCGCGCCTAGCCCGTGAGCCCCGCCGCCGACACAGGTTAAAGAACCCTATCGCTACGATCACTCTCTCTCTTCGCGACGTAGAACCAAAACGGCAGAAATTACTCGACCTCCCGCACTCAGCTTCCTGTTTTTCTTTTCCTTTCCAAGACACCCTAAATTCAATATAATTTAGTCTTTTATTTACAAAGAAGACAGGAAGCTTGGAAAGCTTGCTAAAATGTATTGATCATATAAAAACGAGTTTAATAACAACTCTAAGTTCTTTACATAATACAAAGATAAGGCCATATCTGGCCTCTTCTTCGCCGCCACTAAGCAGCTCACTGATGAGCTTCATCCCTAAGGCATCTCCAAAGACCTAAATTGTTTTCCCACGATAGGTGAGCAATGCCCGAGTCACCCTCCCTACAAGGGTTACTCCCCACCTAAATGCACATGCAATGGCATACAACAATCATTCACATTCCATACAATTGCAATGATTTTATATTATGCATGAGATGAGACTCCTCATGCCCACAACTCGAGTCGCGACCAACTCCCTCACACATGCAACACCAAGTGTGAAAACCAGTCATTGGTGTTTCACCCAGTGACTTAACTCATTGGACCAACCTCCAATCCTCACTTTAATTTCATTTAATCCCATGTGTGTTTATTTGTGGGCTGCGTATTTTTGGGTTCTCACTGCAGGAACATCGCACGCCTTATCAACATTTTTACGGTCTGGCACCATCGGTGATCATGTCTAACCGCTTATGAATTTGGGACTTTCACCTTAGGGGTGGGGAGGGATCTACTCTAACTTACTACGCCCAACACATGTGTATTTTCTTTTTCGTTTTTCATTTCGTACCACCGTGAATCTCAGTTTTGACGCTGTCCTTTTTTAACTCACCACACATTCACCAAATTGGTGAATCAACCATCCGACTCGACGCGATGTAATCATGCATATGAATGCAATCATGCCATTTCATGTGTTCAACTTCCATAAACAATTATACTTTCATATAATTCAAGCAATCACGTTAACATATCAATTGAGCATGCATTAACAATATAATTTACACAACCAATCATGTTATTCATTTTAGCAATAACACACAATAGTACACATTGACCAACATAGGTCCGAAAATCAATTCCAGGACTGTCCATAATAGACCCGTAATTCTAGTTCCAAACTGCCCAAGGGCAGTCTATAAATTAAGCCCGGACTATCTGAACACAGTCCTGAAAAATTCAGCTCTTGACTGTTTAGAGACAGCCCCGAAACTCAGCCCTTGGAATGTCTAAAGATAGTCCCATATTCCAGCTTTCAATCCCAAATCTTTGGGACTGAATTTCTCGGCCATTCTGGCCCCAACCACTCCAACCATTTGTATGGCTTTTAAATGAGAATCAAACCAAGTAGGAGAAAAACCCCTACCTCATGAGTTTGTCAAAACTCCCTGATTTCGGTCCCTACTTGAAGCTCTTGTCGCGAGGAAGAACTTTGCCTCTTAATTCGACCTGAACCGACGGTCCGATCGTCAGGAGATCTAGAGAGAAGGTAGAGTCTCTCTTTCTACTTTCCTCCTCTTCTCTTTTCTTTCTTTCTTTCTCCACCGAATTGTTTGGTCCAAAGTCAAGTGGGAGTCCTCTTTGCCACGTGTTACCTCCCTATTGGTTCTCTTGGATTACCCTTATCCCCTTATCCCAACTTTTGGATTTTCCTCCTCTTAGCTTTTGACACGTAGCCATCACTTGGACACTGGTTTGAATTGCTCTCTGTGTGACACGTGGCTCAATGTGAGCCACTCAACAAGTGCCATGTGTCACTCGTGACTCTCGGTGCCTCGAAAACGTGAAATTCTGACTGTCTCAGAATTCAACGAAACTCAACGGGGTAGCTAGATTTCGCGAGAGGATTTCAACAGTGAAGTCTGTTTTGTCATTCGATATCTAGAAAATTTCAGTTTTTTGACCAAAATTACCGTTTTACCCTTTCTCAAAAAATTTGAATTTTCTCGTGTTTTACATTCTTTCCCCCTTAAAAGAATTTCGTCCTGAAATTCCACACACATTCGCATAAACTCACATGCATATGCAATGTACCAATCTCATGCATGTAAGCTAGTCATTAAATTTCTAATGACTAAACCACATACCTTCATCGGTACACAAGAAGGGATAGGTGGCTCGCATCGTGTCCTCGCGCTCCCACGTCATTCCCTCTACCCACCTGTTGTTGGCGCATTCTCACTAGCCTCATAATCTGCTGCAAAACTTGATCCCTGCTATCCATGATACGCAGACCGGTCCCTCCTGAAGGTCCCATCTCGTGTCAACATTAATCCCCTCCCAATCCACTCAATGATTTGATCTGAGTATACTTCGAAGCATGGAGACGGAACACCTCAGAACACCGATATGCTCAGAGTACTGCCAACCGTATGCTACCAGGCCCACCCTCTCGAAAATCTAGCTATTTGACCGAACCCTGCGACAACATCCCCGCCCTCGCCAAACTCGACCGCGCCCCTTAGCATCACCTTCAAGAAGACTCGATCACCCACCTCGAACTCCAGGTCGACGTCAGTCATTTGGCCAAGAGTTCTTTCCCGCCTCGAGCCGCGGAGAAGATGATGAAACAGATCAAACTCACCTTCTCCAAGGTGTCTCTAATCAGATCCGGATCAATGATGGAGCTCTCTCCCACCCCTGTCCAGATCGGTAATTAACATGGCCTCCCGTACAAAGCCTCATAGGTGCCATCTGCATTCTCGCCTCATAACTGTCGTAATAGGCGCGAATCCACTAAGGGCAAGTGCTCCTCCTAGCTACCCTTATGATCACGGATGCATGCTCGTAGCATGTCCTCTAAAACCTGTATGGTCCTCTCCGACTAACCATCTGTCTGTGGGTGGAAGGCGATGCTCATCATCAACCGCGTCCCCATGGCCTTTTGGAAGCTCTTCCAAAGTGTGCCTTAAATCTGGGATCTCTATCCGACACTATGGACACTAGCACTCCATGTAGCTGGATCCTAGATACAACCGGCTGCACTCCTCCAGGAAGGTCATCCGCACGGGCCAGAAATGCGCTTCCACTTCGTGAGCCATTCCACTATCACCACCCATACCGTATCACGTCATATGTCTCGACGAGTCTAAAACTCATCTATTTTTTATCCATTTTTTCTGGAATATTTTTAACAGTTTAACATCTATTTTTATGCCAAAATAAGGAATATTCATCAACTTTATGTTTTGTAGGCAATTATTGAAAAAAAAGAGAATTCTAGCAGAAAAGAAGCAAAGATGAAAAGCAACGCTTAATGCGACCTATTTTTCTATGTCGCGATTAATAAATGCAAGGCATTCAAGGAAACTATAACGCAACCAGAACTCCATGCTGCGTTGTGCGCTACCGAACTCAAGGCCGAAAGAGGCTTCCTAGGTCATGACATGTTTTTTGTCACGACATATTTAAGGAAAATATGGGAAGGAATCAGGTCTCGACATTACGCCCTAGTGTCGCAACATAAAAGCCGAAGACTAATGGATGAACTCGGGCCGCAACAAGAGACGCTCGCGTGACGTAAATGGAAAGAAGGCAACACAAGTCGGCCTACATGTGTGTTTTTATGTTACGAGCAAAGTTCTCAACCAAGCTAGCTCAAGGATTTTCTTTGCGCAACACGTAAAAACTCCCTGTCGCGACATAACATTCTCAGTTTACAACAAGGAGCAGCAGAATTTCGGTCGACAAAGATAAACCATGTCGCGACAAACAAAACATGAGGAGAGTGAACTCTATGTCGCGACAAGATTTTGAAGAGCAAAACAAGAAGAATGGCGACAAAGAAGTTTAGGTCGTGATAGAAAAATTCATTGAAAGCAGAAATTTGGTCGCGACATAGAAATTTTATGTCGTAACAATAAAAGATATGGAAGGATGAAATTATGTCGCGACATAGTGAAATTCGGTCTCGACAGAAGCTGAAGAAGAACTGAGATGAGCCAAGGAAAATGTGTCGCAACAAGGATTTCTATGTCGCAACCAAAAGCTCAACAAGCAACTAAGAACAAGAGAATAATCTATGTCTTGACCATAAAGTTTTTTGTCGTGATGTGAACGATCGAGAATCAAAAGAGATATTTTTCACGACACAAAAAACTCCTATCACAATAAAGAAGATAGGCTAAAAGAGGAAAATGTTTGTCGCGACAGGATCCAGAAGTTGGAGGACATAAGAAGATGGCTGCAAACAGATTTTGTGCCGCGACACAAGGCAATCATGTTGCGACACAAACAAGACTGCTACACCATAGTTTTGTCACGACATTATCAAAGTTTTTCGCGATAGAACTCAAGTAAAAGCTCAAAAATAAAGTCGCGACAGAAGATTACAAGCTACGACAGAAGCCAGCGACAAGGACTTAAAGTTATGTCGCAACATGATTTTTTTATGTCGCGACAGAGTGACCAATTTTGGCCAAACTTTGGGGATCCACAATGCAATTAATGAAGTGAAGCCCAACATTGGAAAGTCCATAAATACATGCATCTAGGGCACTATGCGCAGCTTTCGCAACTCCAAGACGCTGGGTACTGAAGACTTCAGATATTTTTTTATTTTTCTTTTCTTTTCTTTTCTTTTATTTTCTATTTTTGTAGATTTAGTTTTAGTGTAGTTTATTTCATTAGTTTTCCTTTAATTTTCTGGAATTGGGATTGTATTGAAGTGCAGTTTCAAGCTGGTGTTTCTTTATAAATTCATCTTTTCCATTACTGTTTGATTTAAATGAATGATGGAAAGTTTATGGAGTTCATTTCTTTCAATTTGTTCATGATTTCAGTGAATTTTCTAGATCAGTTAGTCACTGACATGAGTGAACCAGTATTGAAAAGTTGAACTCACTGGAAATGGGTCTTTGATTATAGTCATTTTTTAGCATAAGGTGGAAGAAAGCTTTAATTAGAATTCTTGAATTTATTTGATTGGTATTGTTTATGAATTTACTTGTTCTCAGTACTAGTACCATGTACCCAATACAAGGTGTTGTATCTTGCTCTGATTTACAGGAGGCCCTCTAAGTGACATAGAGATGAAGAATCTTGAGAGCATAGAACAGTTCATTGTGGGTATGGTAGACTAATACTATGGAACTAATGAACTTTGATGGGTTACTCAGATAGATCACCAACTTACTCATAACTGAGGATAGTTGAATGAATTATTAGTTTGATCAATCAGAGGTTCTCCTCTTTCTGATGACTTGATCCAGGATCCCTTATTAGCAAAGATCTAATAAAGGAGACTCAAATTCTGGTCAGAAGTGTGTGATGACGCTCCACACCCTGAGAAGGCTTCAGAATGTCCTCGTCTCCATGGGGCAAGAATTCTTTAGTCATAAGATAATGAGTATGAAGTACCGGAAGGAAAATACTTAAATCTTAGAAAGATGGTTACATACATGCAACCCACAAATCATATCGAAATAAATATGAAATATGAATCTTTAATCAGTGAAAAGTATGGTTAAGGGAGAAATCCAAACTATGTTATCTTGCATCTTTGACAAACTCAGTTTTCCAATTTATGGTTGAGCTATGAATAGAAAAGATGCAGAAAGTGACTATTACTAAGTGATCCATGTCCAATTTTGTTTCACTCAATGAATCCTCAACCCTAGTTTTTATTAAATTTTATATTTTATATTCTTGAATTCAGTTTAGGATTACATTTCTAGTCCTATTATCATCATAACAATGGAGTTCAAATAGTAATGATTTTGAGTAGTTAGAGTAGTTAGTCCTTGATTTATCACCCTTCCTCGTGGGAACGATATCTGGACTTTAAACATCCACTTTTATTACTTGTACGACCTGTGCACTTGCAGTGATCAAGACCACACACAAATTTTTAATGAGTCATTTACAAGAAGAACAATTCCACCTTTTCAAATATATGAATGAACAAGTTTTTGGCTCCTTTGCCGGGAAACAGATAATAGTCCTTTGGTAATAGTGTCATAAATTTGTATATATAATCTGGTATGAACAAGTTTTTGGCGTCGTTACCTGAGATAGATGATAAATTTAAAGATCAATATTTTAACCAAAGAGTGTTTTACTAATTTGGACAATTTTCTTTTAGTATGATAAATTTCAGAAAAGCACAACAGTTTTTTTAATGCAGCGATAGTGAATAAGCTCACGAAAATTTTATGAGCTTAAATGGAGATAACTGTCTCCCACATGATTCATTTGATCTTCGTGTGTTTCTATTTCAAGAGGATTTTAAATGCATAGAAATCCATAAACAGATATGCTGCCTCTAGACATTGAAATTGAGAGAACACTGAAGAATTTGAGAAAGATTACCAATGTAGAATCCAGAAATATGGAAAATCAAATAGAAAGATTGCAGTCTATTCCAGAAGAAGAAGAAGAAGCAGAGAACTTCTAAGGCTAAATCCTTTGGAGGACTTTTGGAAATTTATCATTCGAAGAGTATTATGATGTGGGAACTGACACCGCCATTGGAAACAAGCAATTTTGGTGAAGCGGCGGTGATTACTATGGTGCGTGACACGTTGAGAGGACACCTCGAAGATCCCAATGAGCATATGGGGAGATTCATGAGGATGCATTGCTTCCTGATCGAAGTTGAATGGGGTTAGACCCGAGGAAGTAATCAAACTCTGACTCTTCCAACACTCATTGAGAGATCTTAAGCGATAACATGGTTTGATTCATTGCCGATTAGGATCGTGAACACATAGGAAGAGTTGGTAGAGGCCTACACACATGTAGAGAAGATTTTTCCTCCCGACTCTAGTTTGTTGAGAGAAGAGGAAATGGTTGCCTCAGCGGGGGAGAAAAGGAGAGTCTGATGCATGGGAGAGGTTCGAGATTGCTTCTAAGATGTCCCCATGCATGGAATAGTCGACCACTTAGATGGATATTTTTATCATGCTGAATTATTCCTCCAAGGGGTATAATTGATGCATCTTGATGTGGGCTTTAAAGAAGAAATGCGGAGGAGGCGAGGCAGCGGTGAAGACCTTGCGAATGCAACTCTGAGGCTGCATCTGAAGCTTAGGGTAGCAGCAGTTGAGGAAGTGGTGTATTGGACTTGATAAGTGTGACCATTGAAGCAAGGCTGGATGCGGGTTATGAACAAGCGGGAACTGATGAGAAGAGAATGCATCACGTAAATGAAGTGGGAAGCGATAGATAAAGGAGAAAGGAGAATGAGTCTTGGGGGCCGAGTTGGATAAGAGCCTGTCGGGTTGAGGCCACGATTACCTCAATGCGAGGCAGGGCTACACCTTTAAGCCCGGACCCGACCTCGACCTACATACAGCATTGAGGAACCATAGAAGCTTTTCGCATGGTGGAGATGCAGTGAGGCCACACAGACACAGACATGAGTACCATCGAGCTTATGCCATTTGGGTTCAACCCAGCAACAACGGCGGCCGGCATAGAGACAATAGAGGAGAATATCAGGGTCAGAAAAGGACTCAATCTTTTGAAGAACAGATGCTGCATTTCATGTTAGAAAATAAAAGAATTGTGAATTTCCATGAGAAAAAGCTTTCTGAACTTGAGAGTTTCTAAGCAAACACAACTATGTTTCAAGAAAATACTAATGCTTCATTGAGAAACTTGGAGACTCAAGTAGGGCAACTGGCCCTATCCTTGCAAAACCAATCCAGAAATGCATTTCCTAGTAGTGTGAGATAAATCCAAAGATCTCACCTCTTTGCATTAAGAGGTAATGATGGTGCAAGGAAACAAGAAGATGTAGGAAAAAGTATGCATAGGAACTGAATTAAGGAAGGAATAGCTCACACTAGAAGATAGTAAAGAGATCTTTGAGTCATCAAGCGACATATGTCTAGCTAAGGACATTAAATGAAGACTTCTTGGAAAGCTGACCCAGCCAGATTTTAATTTTTAAGTTTTAATAGTTTGATTAGTTCAGTTAACCTTGTGTGTTTAAGGTTTTAGTTTGAATCTGTTAGTAGTTTTACTTTCAATTGTTGTTGGTTTTTCAGGACAATGAAGCTAAAGCTAAATTCAAGAAGAATTTTATTAGAAGCTTCTTGTCGAAAGAAATATGCAGAAAATGACTACAAGGGGGAGTAATTCTAATTCCCTCAAGTTGTTTTTAATGATAATGCAAAATTGAAGATTGAGAGAATGTGTTTTACCTTAAAAGCAAAAAGGGAATATTAGCTTTGTTGAGTAAAAATATATTCTGAATATCTGGGCAAATCATATTGAATTAAGAAATGAAATGAGTGTTCATACTTGAATTGAGGTTCTTTGATTGTTTAAATAAGTTTTCACAAGTATCTTCAAATGAGTATGAGTGGATGCACTTTGCCTTGAATGTTTCATGAGAGAAAACATAGAAAGATGAAATTTCATAAAATTTGAGTTAAAATGTCGCAACATACTTTTTTTGTGTCGCAACACAATTGATTTAGGAATAAAATTGAAAAGGAAAGTTTATGTCGCGACACAATTCTTTAATGTCGCGACATAAATTCAAAAGAGCACAAAAGAAATGTCACAACATTTTCTATTATGTTGTGACATCTGTCTAGCCCTGTCTCCAAATAAATGTGAAACTATGTTGCAACAATTATTTCTGTATGTCGCAACAAAGCATTAAAGATGGAACAAACCTTAGGGCAATTGTTGTCGCAACATTTAATGAAGAGCCTGTCGAACGGTGACTTATAAATTGAAATTTTTGAAAGCGAAGGCCCGCACTTCCTCGCAAACTTTCCAACGCTTCTCAGCTTCTTTACTCAAATATCTCTCATCTCAACCCTAAATCCACACAAAAGTTTCCAAAGCCACACAACCTACCATATCTAACCCCTGACCCTGATTCCAGAATCTCGACGAAATCATGGAAGAGTACACTGAGTTGGAAAATCAAACAGAACAATTTTCTTAAGCAGCAACTGGGCAAGTTGAGGAAAGGGATGATGAAAATGAAAAGCATCAACAGACAGTGGAAGAATCAAGAAAAAGAAAAAGGGGAGCGGATGAAGAATGAAGTAAACGAGAGAAAGATATAACAAAACTTTTTCCAGGCAATCTGTGACTCTAATGGAAAGAAGTTTGAAGGACAAGAGGCTTCATTATTTGAAAGGGGATTGAAAACATCTCCTTTTGCTAAAATGCTGGAAAAGAGGATGACAGTCCTTGGGTGGAATACAAGAACCTGGTTGTCTTTGCTTTGGTGAAGGAATTCTTTGCTAATATGTGGAGAAAGAAGGAAAAAGAGTATATGTCAGAGGGCATTGGGTAGACTTTAGCAAAGAAGAGATAAACAAATTGTTTAGTCTGAGGGTGCAAAAGGATGGTTCGAAGTTCAAGAAACAACTAAAGGAACCAGAACACCAGAAAATAGTAGGCCTATTAACATCTGGAAAAGGAGAATGGAAAGGGACAAAGAAAACCCTTTTTAAATCCATTGCTAGAGGAGATCTGACTGAAGAAGCCAACGTATGGTTCTACTTTATTTGTTCTATCCTTATGCCATCTAAGCATCTCAGCACAGTGAGAAAGGACGAAGCAATCCTCCTCTATGCAGTACTAAAGGGTTACAAGATAAATATGGGGAAAATCATTGAAAAGTCCATATTGGGCTACTTTGAAAGCAAATGCGGGGGGTTGATTCCACGCTGACCCACGATAACTAAACTGCGCATTCGAGGGAGTTGAGGAAGAGCGAGTTGAAACACCCCAGGAGCCTCGTCTTTAACAAAGGTAACTAAAGGTCGAAGAACATAGGGAGGCGAGGGAAAAGAGAAGTAGAAGAATGAAGGGTACACTAATCCGAGCAGGTGAGAAAGCCCGGCTCAGCTCTGAAATCGGAGAAGTTAAAGCCCATTTGGGAATGCATCCCCAGAGCTGAGACAAATCCATCAGGAACAAGATGAAAGTTCTGGGCAAAATTGCAATAATGCAGAATTGATGGAAGTGCTGATGTCTATGCAGCAGGAGATGAAAGAAAGGGATAACTAGCTAAAGCTCCAACTTCAACTCAGGGATGAGTACATGGAGGTAGAACTCAGAAGAAGGGACTAAAATCTGGAAAATGCATTAAAGAAAAGAGATGAAGAATGGAGAGCTAAATTAGAAAAAAAATGATCAGTACTGGTTGAATAGTATAGGACATTGCAAGCAAAGCTTTCTCCTAATTACTTATGAGAAAATCCAATAACGAGCACTCAGCTGAGTCATTGCCAAGCTAAAAAATGAGAGAAGGCAGGCATAAACTGATAAAATTTTAGACTAGGCTATGAGCAGTCTCACAACAAGAAAGCTTGTCATTGCCACAAATCCAGGATCTCGGATTGTGTGCCATACATAATAGTCCCTCTGGGAGAAACAAATCCGATTACTACGCTTTCTTAAACCCGAGCCGGATAAAAGGCCATACACCTGTAAGAAACATCCCAAAATAAAACCCCTAGTACATTAGGGAAGAAAGAACTCACCCCAGTAGAGGAGGTTGAAGGATATCTAAGGATGGAAGTAGCCAAGGAGAAGGATACAAGGAATACAAAATATCTCACCCTACTGTTCCATCTCCTCATCCTCTCTGTACTC
Organism: Tetrastigma voinierianum; assembly: GCA_016808115.1. NCBI lineage: Eukaryota > Viridiplantae > Streptophyta > Magnoliopsida > Vitales > Vitaceae > Tetrastigma > Tetrastigma voinierianum. The sequence goes on along the minus strand of JAEQBH010004148.1, from coordinate 171,215 downwards.
AATGTCCAGTCATCAAAATAGTCAATAAAATAAAGAATTCTTTGCAAATTCTGTGTTCATTTGTGTTTTTGATTGCTTGGTGTTGTTTTGCTTAATTTTCTTTGGTTCATGATTGATAATTACTTAGTTGAATAATGAAGAAAGCAACTACCTGGATCAAATTGTCTAATTGTTGTAACATGTTTGGTTGAAATGACTTGATGAAATTGTGGTTGTGTTGGATTATTTTGAATAGAATGCATGACTTAAATGAACCTCTTGAATTGTTAGGCATCACAACAATAGATCTCAAGGCCAAACAAACCATTGATTGATGCATTGGGGTAGGATGAAATGAATGGAAATGGAAAGTTGTAACGTTATGAATAAATGTGTTGAACTTCAAGAATAAGGAAAGTTTTGCTAAATTGATGGAATAGATAAAACTTATAATTCTGTTCGATGTAAACAGTGTGGTCATAAAATCCTGATAACTTTGCACATGGTCAACGGTAACTCTTGAAAGAATTGTGCCAAGATTAGGAAGATCTTCTGGGATCCATCATAGTAGACTCTCCAATGTCCTAGAACTTGTTAGATTATTAGTTAAGGCAAAATCCTAGGCAATACCACTAACAGGAAATGGTTTAGGCCATCCTTGGAAGTTTGAGCCTTTCAAAGCCTACCCTTATGATATGCACAAGCATATACACTAGTTCCTTATTTGAGCCTAAAGCCAAATCTCATTATCAACCAGCAATAGAGAAGCCCAATCCCTTCCTTACATCTAATCCTACAGTAAAGAAACCTTATTTGCGGATGCAGAGACAAAGACATCGATGAGAAGGGACAAGTTTGGGGGAATATCATCTTGAGATGTAGAAAAGGAGAAAATGGGTTGAGAAAGAAAAGTGCATAGAGATAATAAGAGATAAAGAAAGTGATGAAAGAAGCTGTGAAGAAAGAAAAACATCAAGAGGAATGAGTTGGTCTTGTAGCCTTCCTTTCTTGAACAATTAAGTTCTTAGGGGTGTTTAACACCTAGTACCCTAATGCCAACTGGTATGGGAGTTACTAACCCAAAGTTTGTTAAGGGTGGTAGAAAGCTTAAAAGGACCAACATTGCACCATTCCAAGAAACTTAATGAGAAAAGGAAAGTGACAAAGCTTCTAAAATATGGTGGAAAAGTTATCTTCTAGGTGTGAACAATGAAAAGAGAAAAAGATACTAGATTGAAGAATATGCAAAGAGATGCACTAAACCTGTTGGGAAGGTTAGAAAATCACAATCAAGAGAAATCAAGGATATATCAAAGGAAAAATTAGCAAGTTGTCAAGAATCTAGGTAAAGTGGGCCTAAAATTGTCGATTATCTGATGCAGGCCGGACATTCTGAGAGCACGAAGGAACTATTTGATCCCGAAGGTGGTAATATGCTTACATTAGTGGAGATTAATATGACAAACAAGCATATGAGACTGTAAGAATGAAAGAGAGAATGCCAACTGAGTATTATCCCAGAAGAGTAACTGATCTACCAAGGAAGAGAGTGAAGACCAACACACACTAACAAATCGGGATAATAATTAAATTGTTTACACCTGTGAATTTTTGTTTATTCGATGAACCCAGTGAAAATCTTCCTGATTATAGATTGGAAACATGTTTAGGAATCATTTTACAACTGACCTTTGTTCCTGCCCAATCTGAGATTTAAACATAAAAATGTCCTTAAAAATAAAAGTTAAATTGTTTGAGGACAAACAAAATTTTATTTTCTTTGCTTAGGGACAAGCAAAACTTTAAGTTTTTGGGAATTTGATGAGTCTAAAACTCATCTATTTTTAATCCATTTTTCTGGCATATTTTTAAAGGTTTAAGATCTATTTTTATGACAAAATATGGAATATTCATCAACTTTGTGTTTTGTAGGCAATTATTGAAAAAGGAGAATCGGCGAGAAAAGAAGCAAAAAGATGAAAAAGTAGTAGTTTTGGTCACGACCTAATTTTTCTATGTCGCGACACAAATGCAAGCAGGCCAAGGAAACTATGTCACAGCCAACAACTCCATGTCGCAGCAAAGGTTAGTCAGAACTCAAGGCTGAAGTCGTGACATAAAGTTTTCTGTCGCGACATTTTTAAGGAATTGTGTCACGACATTATGTCCTATGTCGCAACGTAAAAGCTGAAGACTAATAGATGAACTCTGTCGCGACAAGAGATAGTTCTGTTGTGACAATGGCGAAAGGCAACCTGGTGGCTAAGACAAGTGTTTTATGTTGCGACAAAGTTCTTTGAACTAAGCCATCTCGAGAAAGGATTTTTTTTTTTTTGCAACCACCGAGAAAACCACAGCCAGCGACATAACATTCTGAGTTTACAACAAGGAGCAGCAGAATTTCGGTCGCGACAAAGATAAACCAATAATAAGTGACAAACAAAACATGAGGAGAGTGAACTCTATGTTATGACAAGATTTTGAAGAGCAAAACAAGAAGAATGGCGATATAGAAGTTTATGTTGTGACAAAAAAATTCATTGAAGGTAGAATTTCGGTCGTGACATAGAAATTTTATGTTGCGACAATAAAAGCTATGGAAGGATGAAATTATGTCGCGACATAATGAAGTCGGTCGCGTGATGAAAGAACTAAGATGAGCGAAGCGAATGTGTCGTGACAAGGATTTCTATGTCTCAGCGAAAAGCTCATGAGCAACTGGAATAAGTAAACAATCTCTCTATCGCGACCATAAAGTTTTTAATAAGCTATAGAAAGCAGCGAGAATCAAAAGATATTTTCACAACATAGAAAACTCGGTCGCGACAGAGCAAACAGGTTAAAAGGAAAATGTTTGTCGCGACAGGGAGAATTATGTTGCGACAAGATCTAGAAGCTGGAGGACATAAGAAGATGGCTGCAAACAGATTTTGTGTCGCGACACAAGGAAATCATGTTGTGACACACAAATAAGGCAGTAGGACCGAAGGAATACTTGTTATCGTGTACGAATGATGACCGATTTATAAGGGCCCAAAGGCGATGTTACCATTGTACGAGACAAAGACCATCTATAAGGGCCCGAAGGCATTGTTATCATTGTACGTGACAATAACCATTCTATAAGGGCCCGAAGGCGTTGTAATAACCTAAACGGGGCCAACTGATCAGTAATGCTGCAGACTTTTCTCCCTAATAAGCATGCCCATCTATCCCTCTACTATGTTCTAAGAAGACAATCTGTTTCTTTTATTTCATTTACAATATATATCCATATCCAGAATAAAAGCTATTATTATCAGATCATCATATCACGATATTTTCTTATCATTTCCATGCATCTTTATTCTTGTATTATTTAGACATTTATACACGTTTTCTATCGCCTTCATTACACTTTGTCTTTTCATATATAACAACGCATTTAACGCTACAAATGAGGGCAGAACGATGTTGGCTTGGCTGGATTAATCGAGGCGACGAAATCTGAAGTCTTTGTCATATCATTTTATACTTGTACGAACCCTTTCATTCACTTATTAGGATTCTCATTAATCCAATAGACGATTGTTAGACTTAACGGATGAGAGCAACAAAAACAAAGCTTACAAGTATGCCTAGGCGAAGCTTCACTATGCCTAAGCGGGGAGGTTTTCCTAGGCGGAGCATTACTACTCCTAGGCGAACCAGAAAAATGCAAAAACCCTGTCTCGGGTCCGCCTAGGCGAAGGAGCCTTCGCCTAGGTGGAGCTCTACGCCTAGGCGTGGACTCCTACGCCTAGGCGTAGGAGTGTCGAGCTGAACATAAATGGCTAGTTTTGAGCCATTTTCATCGGAATTTTCTTCCAAACCAAAACCAACTCAACCCAAAAACACATTTATAAACCGAAAAACTCATCTATACCAACTAACAACACTTCTAAACATCAATTTCATACATAATCCAAACACATGTAGATTCCATACATGATTTCCATACCTTTGTTTTTCCTTCTATTTTTCTTCTTCATTCTTCCTTCTTCTTCTCTTCTTTTCTTCTTCTCTTCTTTTCTCTTCTCTTCTCTTCTCTTCTCTTCACCAAATTTGCCCTATCCAAATAGCCAAAAATGAGATATTTTTGGCTTTATTCACCTTTTTAAGTTAAGGCCATGTTTGGCAAAAACCTATTTTTGCATTCCTTCCCATTTTTGCTATTTGGTCCTCCTTCTCCCCTCTATTTGCAAATCAATTTATTCATATTTCCACTTTAGCCTATAATCTTCTTATCATATGACCTTTGGGTCCGGAATTGGTAAATTATTAATTTACCCTTGACCCTTAGATAAATTCCGGATTTTTCTTATTTTATTTTTAGCATTATTTTATTCCGAAAAAAATATACTTTTACTTTCATTATACCCAAAACATGTTATAAAACTATCATGGTATAATTTGGGGTGTTACACGTGGGACAACGCACAGACTTCAAGCGACGCGTGATGATGCATGGGAGATTTTCCGACCTGCTGCACACCGGTGTGATATTCTCGACAAGATCTACCTCTGGTATTTCTGCTTCCAGTTTTAGGCTTGCGAAGGTAGAAATAAAACAAAGCAGTGGTGTTCGTCGGAAAAATAAGCTATACGGTGGCTATAATGCCTAGACCGTGAGAGCGGAAAAATTCAGAGAACCTGCTCTGATACCATGAAGAAAGACTTGAGTCTTTGTATATTAAAAACTAAATATTACACGTACAAGATGAGGCCTTATATAAGCTAAGCTATACAAACCTAAATATGGAAAATATACAATTGCCATACATAATAATCTAACTTGCCATATATAATAATCTAACAATAACAAAGCAAAGGGTAAGAGATCAATGTATCAAGAAAGTACCTAGGATTTTTAGGATGAACATGATAATATATAGCAATAATTTTTTCATTCAACCTAATTATTATATTCATGATAATCAAGAAAGGGAAAGGTGGACGATTAATGTTATTTCAAGCTTGAAGTTTCCAGAAATCCAGCATCAGCACGGCTAGAGTAAAAAAATTAGATTTCAGTAACTAAGACTGATTAAGGTAGTACCTAAGGTTCCTAAAGCTAGTACCTCAGGTTGATTAAAGTAGTACATAAAAGCTCAAACCATTGAAATTAATTTTTTTCTGAAAAAAAAAATAACTTCCAACCTAAAACAGCATTATTTGTAAACACACTTTTGCTTAGAAAAAAAACTTACCAATACAGTTGCCTTGATAACTGTATCCCGCGAGTAGCCAAACAGGGAAGCGTCTTGGAGCTTTCTTAGTTTGATGTATATCGAGTCCATTTCTTTTGCCGCAAGTTTCATAGAGGACAAACGGCCTTGTAAATCCAAAAATTCAAGAAATGGGATGGCGTCTGATGCCACAAAGGCCTCTGCTAGAACCACGAGTTTCTTTATTATTGCTATAGCAGACCCAGCTTCCTCACTCCCATCAGCAACGTTGTTAAAACATCTCTCCCCGACAATCATCCTCAGGGCCACATTGAACGCCAGGTGTTCGAACCATTTACACAACACCACCTTTTGAGGATCGACCCAGTTGTTATCTTTGCCAAGCATGTACAAATCTTTTATCGCAGCCTCCAATTCAGAGACCTGCACAGGCATCAAGTCAGTGGGGCGGCTGAGCGGGAGGCCAAAGCCTTGTCGTTGGTGGTGAAGCATTCTTTGGTAGCCTCATGATTGCTGACCACAACTGCCTGGTACATTCCGAGCCGGATCATGGATATTGGGCCAACCTTATCGGCCATGGCTCCGAGGGTTAGTAAGACCGGAACTTTGCCTTGTAGTAGGTGGAGGTGACTGATAAGCAGCCAGGCGCCGGAGGGGTCCTGTGGGGACATGCCCGTGCTCTTACCTCTCCGGTGATTATACCATAACAACTCATGTTGTAGTATAGAAGCGATGGCCGGGGAGAATGGTACAGCTCAATGAATCAAGATTCATTACCAAACATTTATACAGATTTTTCCCTGCTTCAATATTTGAATTCGAACGTCCCGGACCCCACTAAGTTTGTATAATTTTCTTGGTCAGCCATTTTTTTCCTCTCACGTTTTCGTCCTTTCAGTTTTCCCTAGCCAAAACTCAGAAAATTGACATCAATCCATTATGTTTGGAGCTGGACGGCACCCTTACAGAGAAAATTTTGCAAATAGGTGCTGGCACGACCATGTATGATTTTGGACACTGAGCATAGATTATCTATTATTACATAAGACCAAAATTTTTGCATTTTCTGCTATGACCAATTTCGTGCAGAAGTTCAATCCTACCAAAATAAACTTTTCATAAACTTGAACACCTAAATATTTTCAAATACTCGAAATGAGGAGCTAAATATGACAACTAAATAGATTGAATAGTTTCCAAAATCAAGTTGCTTTCCAGCCTTGCCTTAAACTTGATTTGTGACTCCAAGTAGCATTCTCAATCTTCTAAAATCTTCAAACTTGAGAGACTTGGTAAAAATATCCGTAATTTGATCTTAAGATTTTGTAAAAATTTAATTGCACATCTTTCTTCAAAATACAATCTCTAATAAAATGATATCTTGCGTCAATGTGCTTGCTTCAATCATGAAAAACTAGATCTAGTTGCTCATTTGAAACCAATTTGTAGTTTGTAAATTTATACAACCAATCTTGCTTTGTATCTTTCAACTTTCTTTTTTGCATTATTGTCTTGTACTCTCATCTTACTTTAATTGCCTTTTTCCCTTTTGGAAGGGATTTTAGTTCTCATGTGTCATTCTTCCTTTTTGCTTTTATTTCCTCATAGCAACTTTCATTATTTCATCTTGAATTATCTTTTCAAAATCTATTGATTTATATTCTGTAGAGAGACAAAAGAGGATTAATTCATTTTGATTTTCTCATTACCTCATAAATCTCTTGTAGACTTCTATATCGTGGTGCTTTTTCCTTGAGCTTTCTAATGAAGATGGTATTATTGAAGCTTTAGAAGTTGATGAAGGTGGTGATGAAAGTGGAGTAGCAATTTCTTGCAAAATTTCTTCATATAAGGGATGAGTGTTATACTCCTCTTCTTGAGCACCCCAATCTCATGCTTATTCTTCGTTAAGCTTCACATCTCTACTAATGATGATCTTTCCATTATTTGGAATATTTTACAACTTGTAGCCTTTGGAGCTTGAGCCATAACCAATAAAAACATACTTTCCACTTTTATCATCTAGCTTTGATAGCTTTTGATATGGCGCATGAGCATATGCAAGGCTTCCAAATACTTTTAAGTATGAAATACCTAGCTTTCTTCCATTCCAAGCTTGTTGTGGTGTTTGATTCCATACACTTCGACTAGGAGAACGATTTAACAAATAAACTACACAATCAACTGCTTCAGCCCAAAATTCTTTAGTCATCTTTCTAGTTTTCAAAATAACACAAGTCGTGTTAAAAAAAGTTCTATTTTTTCTTTCAACTACATCATTTTGTTGTGAAGAATCTGGAACCATCAAAAGATCGACCGAATTCCATGATCTTCACAATATTCTTTAATTCTTTTGATGTGAATTCACATCCTTTATCAAATCTCATTGCCTTTATAAAATATTCACTTTCCTTTTCAACAAGTGCTCTAAATTTCTTAAAGGCTATAAATACTTCAAATTTTTCTTTCAAAAAATATACCTAAGTCTTTCTACTAAAATTATATATAAAAATCAGGAAATATTTATTCTTGCCAAAAGAATTAGGATGAATTGGACCACATACATGCATGAATAAGCTCTAGAGGCTTCTTTTCTCTTGTTCTTGCTTCCTTTGGAAAACTATTTGTGTTTTTTCCAGAAAATATCCTTTCACATAATTGATCAGGGTGATCTATGAGTAATCCTCTTACCATGCTTTTCTTGTTCAACAACACAATCCACCAAAATTGAGATGTCCATATCTTAGATGCAAATCGAAGAATCATTAACACAAGATTTCAAACATCGTCTGACATCATTTTGAATGTTTAATAAAAACATTCCTATTACTCTTCATTAGCACATTAGCAATTAAATTTGCATGGTGGTCTCTTATGGAAATACTTTGATTTCTCATATGGATATCATAACTTTTTTTCCAAAAGTTGGCCCAAACTTAGTATATTATTTTCATATCAGGGACGAAGTAGACATTAGAGATAAATTGATGTTTTCCATTTTTCAAACGAATCAAAATTTTACCTTTACCCTTTATCGGAATTTTAGTTGCATCTCCAAAAGTAACATGACCACTTTCTGATTCATCAAGCTCCACGAACATGTTTTTAAAACCACACATATGATTGCTTGCTCCAATGTCAAGATACCATGTATTTCTCTTTTCACTATCTCCTTTATATGCCAACAAAATAGTGGATTCTTCTTTATCTTTCTTTTCAACATAGTTGGTTTGTCCTTCCGAATTATTAGTGGAACTTCTACATTCATAAGCATAATGACCATATTTGCTACAATTATAACATTGAATTTTAGATTTGTTAGAACATGAGGAACGGTTGACATAGAAAGAAACGCCCTGAAAGCACGAGTTTTGGAGCTCAAATCGTGCTTAAATATCTCGCACTCATGTGAGCACGTGAGCACACGCGAACATGCCTTGAGCCCTTTAAAATGGGCTCAAAGGTCGATTCTCATCACTAGAGCTGTCATACTTTCCCTTTTCATTTTGCCTTGAGTTGCCATCTTCTATGCCCTCTTAAGGAACTTGAGTTTTGACTTGTTCCTTCATTAATTGATGAATTGAAACTACCTCTTCCTCTATCACCTTGACTATGTCCACAACCAAATCCATGGCCATGTCCATGGCCTCGTCCATGGCCATGTTCACTATTGCTTTGGCTTTTTTCATTAGAATTTTCTCCATTCTCCTTTAATGAAAGTTTTGTTTGAAGGACTTGTTATATTTTTTTCTTGACCCTTTCTCTTAAATCGCTTTTCATGGGCTTGCAATGATCCCATAAGTTGGTCAATAGTCATATTATCTAAATCTTTAGATTCTTCAATGGCCACAACAATATAATCAAACTTTTAATCTAAAGATCATAGTATTTTCTCAATAACATGAGTATCATTTAAACTGTCACCATTCATTTTTAATAAATTCACAATTGTCAATACTCGAGAAAAACTATTTAAGATTGACTCTGTTTCCTTCATATTTAAACTTTCAAATTCTCCTCTAAGAGTTTGAAGACGAACTTTGAGTACCTTATCAACTCCCTTGTGTGTATTTTGCAATATCTCCCAAACTTCCTTTGAGGTGGCTGCACTTGAAATCTTCTCAAAAGTGCCTTCATACATTGTTTGATAGATGATAGTGAGAGCTTTCTTGTCTCTCTTTCTCATGTCTTTCAAAATATCTCTTTGAATTGTGGATAGAGTGGTCTCGTCTTATGGCTCTTTGTAGCCCTTTTATACAACCTCTCATGCGTCTTGTGAACCAAGCAACGCCTTCATTCTAATACTCCAATTGTCATAGTTGTTTTTGGTGAGTTTGAGAACTTGAAACAAATACATTCCATTCGCCATCCTTTTCGTATGGCTCTGATATTGATTTGTTGGGGGAGATGCAGAAAATAGAAAGAAAACACACAATCTCAAAGAATATAAAGTTGGGAGAATCAAGAAATTTTTATTGGATACTATCACTCTATACCAATTAAAAGGGAAATTTGTTTGTTAAGAGAGGTGTTCTGCTTGTTGGAGCACCAGATGTTCAATCAAGTTATGGACCACCTATAGAAACAATGCGATTTTAATAGAAATAAAGACACGAGAATAAATCAACATATATGCACATAACACAAGAAGTTGGTTATTTGGTTCGTCCAAGCCTATGTCCGAGGGGCTAAGCCTAGATGTAAAGGATTTCACTATTTTCAATTAGGTTACGGTTGGTATTATATGCGACAAGGTTCCCCCTTTTCCTAACGCCTTCGTCACCTAATTCTCTCACAGTGAAATATAGATGAGATACGCTCATTTCCCCAACAACAATCTAGATTCCCACAAGCCCAAAAACATCATTAAACTAGATGTATAAAAATGCCCAACATTGAGAGAGTTAGTGATACCCTAACGAGTGTGACACCCCATGAAACCACACTTCTTTTTTTCTTCTATTTTCATTGTATTGCATTAAGCTTCAAAACTTGTCCCATATTTAATATCGTCCAAGAGATCCTTCCTCAATATTCTTGATCTACACGTTTCCTAATCTGTCCCAACATGACAACTATGAGATCCTGATTTTATTTCATATTCATCATAATGGAATATCTTCCTCCCATTGAAATTTCATCAAATGTGATCAAATCTTCCATATTTGATTTACACAATATCTTCCTCTAGTCTTCCTTATTCACCATAGTTAATATCTTCTTCTGATATTCAAAATATTCTCTCCAGAATTCTTTTTGATTGAAAATGATTCATCACGTCATGTAGCTTGGTCTACCAACTCATGCACCAACATGTTATAACTTTGAATTTTGTTGTTGAAACACATGATTTAATTTTTGCCTAAGATTATGACAAGAAATATCTCTAACATTTGGTTCCTAGAAAGTATAAAGAAAGAAAAATATGTCGGGGTGCCCAAATGATCGGCTTCTATTGCTCCGACACTACTCTCTGGTAGTGTTTGTTGACGTCAGATGGATAGTACTGTATACATGAATAGTACTCGTATATGTGAATAGTACCACGTATACGTGAATAGTACCATATACATGAAAAGTAACCGTATGAGAAAATAAATTCAAAAAGGAAGAACACCATATTTACCCTTCAAGGTGAAAGGAAAAACCACGGGACAAACTCCAAACAATTCTTCACTATCACAAAGTGAGTCGCGGTCTGACTCCTCCTAAGAATATAGCCCAGTCATAGGGTATACTCAGAAATTAGAGATAACCTCCTCCCGATGGAAATTCCTCAATTGAACAACCTTCTCAATTGAGTCTCTCTCTATTTTTATCTCACTTTCTCACCTTCTCCTTTTTGCTCCTTTCTTCTTTTACAGATGAGATATACAAATGTTTTCATCTTGCCTTCAATTTATAAGCAAGTAAAGGAGAAAAAATCCCAGGAAAAATGGCTAAATAAATGGAAGTGGAGAGAAAAATAAATAAATAAATAAAGAAGGGGACATGCTTTCATGTTTTATGAAAGCATGTCCCTTGTGGGAGACAAATGATGGGTATGGACCCCATCAAATCTCCCCCTCCAGACCCATGCATGCGATTGAAGGTAGAAGTCACCTTGGATCCTTAGTGGGATCCCATGCCAACGAGCTTGGAACACCACCCATAATTATTACTTATACCTTATTACCTTTAGCTCCGTTACGCCTTGAACAACTTCCATTAATCATGTCAGTTGCATTCATACATGTGTGAATCTTCTTCAATTGGAAGCGTTTCATTTGTGTAGCATCACGAATCCAATGATATCTTACTTCAATATGCTTTGTCTCGAAGTGATAGGTAGCATTCTTGCTTAAGTCTATTGCACTTTGACTATCGGAATATACCACATACTCATCTTGTTTCAGACCTAACTCCCTGAAAAAAGTCTTTATCCATACTATCTCTTTTCCAGCTTCGATGGCAGCTATATACTCAGCCTCCGTTGTGGATAAAGCCACACATTTTTGCAACTTGGATTGTCATGATATGGCTTCCCCTATAAAAGTAAACAAATAACCTGTATCTTAGATTTTACGCCATCGAGATTCTGGCCATATGCATATGTAGCCTTGAAGCTGGTTTCCTTTTCCAAAACTTAAACAAAGTTTGGAAGTTCCCCTCAGATATTTAAAGACCCACTTTACTACTTCCCAATGCTCTTTGCCAAGATTTGCCAGAAATCTGCTCACTACCCCTATTGCATGAGCAATGTCTGGCCTTGTATATACCATAGCATACATGAGACTTCCCTACAATTTGCCGTAGAATATGGAATATGACAATTTTCTTGTTTTCTTCTATGTTGAAATTTTGACCTCTTCTTGGTTGAAATGACCACCAAGAGGAAGCATTAGCCCCAGTTTAGCCTCTTTCATTTTGAATCTTTCAAGAATCCATTCAACACATCTTTCTTGTGATAGCCACAGTCTTCTATTTTTCCTGTCATGAGTGATCTCCATCCCCAAGATTTTCTTAGCTGGGCCAAGATCCTTCATATCAAAGGATTCAGCCAACTCTTCCTTCAATTTGCTGATTTGAGCTCTGTCCTGGCTAACTATCAGCATATCATCTACATATAATAGCAGGATAATAAACTTCTCACTAAGAAATCATTTGAAGTAGACACAGTAGTCTACAACGGTTCTTTGGTACCCATGACCCACCATGAATGAGTCGAACTTCTTGTACCATTGTCGTGGAGCCTGCTTCAACCCATACAAACTTTTCTTTAATTTACAAACTAGGTCTCCTTTCCTTTTGACTTCAAACCCTTTTGGCTGCTGCATGTAGATCTCTGTTTCCAAATCACCATGGAGAAATACAGTTTTAACATCCAGTTGCTCTATCTCGAGGTCTTGATTAGTTGCTAACCCCAATATGATCCTGATTGATGATAATTTTACAACAAAAGAGAAAATTTCATCAAAATCAATACCTTTCTTCTGGCCAAAGCCTTTCACCACTAAGCGGGCTTTGTATTTCACCAGGTTTCCTTTTCCATCTTTCTTCAGCTTGTACACCCATTTGTTCCTCAATGCTTTTCTACCTTTAGGTAATTTTACAAGCTCATAAGTATTGTTCATTTGGAGGGATTCATCTCTTCTTGCATGGCTTTCATTCAGGTACCCTTATCTTTATGAGCTTGTGCTTCCTGAAAGCTCTCTGGCTCCCCCTTATCAGTCATCAAAATGTATTCTGAGGATGGATATCTAGTAATTGGCTTGTGCTCTCGGTTTGATCTTTTGAGATGCGGTTGTTCATTCTCCTGTCCTAGAACCTGCTCCCCCTGATCATCATGCTCATGTAATGGTATTCTCTCTTCATCACTATCATCGAGTATTTCTTCTGGAGTATCACCCTCATTCTGAGCATCTTCTTCACCAGTGAATTGTAGGGGAGGATCAATAGTTACATCCATAGTAACTTTTTCTGACTACTGCTCTTCTTTGTTAGAATCTTTCATTGTCTAATCTTCATGAAAGACAACATCTATGCTTCTAATAACTTTCCTCGTCTTCGAGTACCAACATTTGTAGCCAAACTACTCATCTCCATATCTAATGAAGATGCATGGTATGGCTATGGACCCTACCCGATCCAGAGGCCAGCGCGACTCGCTTTAGAAAAAAAAGGTTGGTGTTTTCGAGTTTTGGAAAATCTATCCCCTAGGAGGAACAGTTTTTTTTGGAGTCGCCACTTAATTTTTCTTTTTATTTTTTTTAAATGGGGAAGAACAAAAACTCCTCATTGACTCCAGTCAGGAAAAAAGCGGTCCACAAAAACTAGATTTCTAGGTTCGGGGATCAAGTTACCAATCGGGAAGGTACCTCATGTGAGGTAGGACCCCTCTAAGCTTGGAACTTGGTCTCTACTAATGAATTGGGTACATTGGAGAATATGGGTCAAAGATCAATCGATCACTCAGACTAAACAGATGACCCGAATCACACCAACTTACTCAGTATCTAACATGCAAAAACACTTGACCAATCAAAACAATAGTGCGTACCTGTGGTCCCTAGCCAAGCGTTGCATAAGAGGTCAGTCAACAAGCTCAAATGCACCACAAACATCAAAGTCCAAACACCATGTATGCATATAAATGCAAATACCAAAGCCATTACGTACTTACGGTCCTAGCCATCTTATTTGCAAATATGGGTAGTTAACGACTCAAATGCACTACAAACATCAAAATTCAAAGACACCATATGCATATAAATCAAATGCAAAGCCTAAGCACGTACCTGTGGTCCCTAGCCATGCGCTGCAGATATGGTTAGTTAATAAGCGCATGCACCTGACAGCCATCCATGATCGAGTAATAAGTTTGCGTTGAAAATGGAGTGAATGGAAAATGAGGGGATTCAATCTTTCTTTCTTTCCACATCCCATTGAAATTCACTAACCACAATCACCAATTCATAATCAAATTCACCTAACTCCAGAGCGGGTCCCCTCTAATTCAAGTTAGGCACAGCTTTAAACCCCAAATATGGCCCACAAATGCAATAGTGAAAACGGGCTTAAGCCTCAAGGGATTCAGGCTTGAAAAGTGCTATAATAGGGGGGTTGCCCATAAGCTATCCTACACAACAAGTTGAACCAGTTCAACCGGTCAAGAAAAATTTTGAAACTCTGTCAGAAAATTCCTCAAAGAGTAAGGAATCCAACAAAAAAACGGTGCTCAATTTCGAGCCCGGACGAGTGAGAACCAACAGAAACAATCCGATGTGTTTCTAAAACCGGGGCTTCCCAGTAGAACCGGTTGAACCAGTTCAACCGATTGAGAAAAATTCTCCAATTTCACCATAATATTCTTTAATGAATAAGGAATCTAAAAAAAACAAATGGTGCATGATTCTGAGTCCGGATGAGTGAGAACCAACTGAAACAAGCCAAGATGTTTCTTATAGATGGCTGAGCGAGCCACCCAGCCTTAATAAAACTAAGGCCCTTGAAAAATTTAAAAAAATCCAAAGAACCTAAACAATGGAGCTCACACCTGTGAACCTTCCCCCAAAATGAGCATGAAAGCCTAAGCCTCCACTTCAAAAGAATGACAAACAGGGAGGTCTCACAACAATCATGACAATGGGTGAAGGTCTCGTAAAAATCAAGTCGAATGATAATTCATGGTTACATAAAGTTGTAGAGCTGCTTTCCTAACGATAGCAATGCCTTGAAGATCATTACTCCTTTGGAAACCAAATGTGTCTCGGGTGACCTTAGAAGACATTTTCTATATTCTCAGACAAAACTCAGAACAAGGGGACAAATATATGAAGCAGGAAAGTATCAGGATCTTGAGCTTACCTTATTTCCTTCTCGTGCCTTGACACTCGATTAGTAGGGCTTTGCGATATACGGTGAGTCTCGTTCTTAGTGATCGGTGGTTGAAGTCTTTCCCCATAAGTCAGAGTGTCTAAAACTAGAGTCTCTTCCTTCCTCACTTTTTTAAGAAAAACACACTCCAAAATCATTCAAACGCACCCATAGGAATATAAAAGATATTACACTCAGGCTATAATCTGATAGAACCTCCTTCCAAGAATTTGAAGAGCTTCATAATAGAACCTTCCTACCCTCAAATCCCATAAACTTACCCGAAATCCCTCCTCCATAACTAAGCATAGTCTTTCCCCAAGATAAATGCAAAAAAAAAAAAAACCTTTCTTTCTTTTTCTTACCTCTCTTCCCGCCACGGCTTCTTATGCGGAACCCACCTAAGAAAAGCCCAGGCCTCTTGGATTCTCTTCCCCTTGACACAAAATCCCTCCATCGCTTGGAAATCACACCCCATTATCTCTCTTGCATTCACGAGGCCAGCTCACTCCCTTCAGTTTTCAGCTTGCTTCACCACCAAGAATCCATATGGATTCATGATGGGCTCTGAGGAGACAGGCGAGGCTGACGGGACCCAATCTTGCCCAGGCGATCCCGGAGCTTATGGGCACACAGGCCATGTAGGATTTGGGCTCCAAAACCACCAAAATCAGTGCTCTATATAAGCTGACTCTATGAACTAATTAATCAGATTCCAATCAGTTGAGCTAGCTGAGAAAAATTTTGAAAATTTAATAGAATGTTCCTTGAAGAGTAAGGAAACCAAAAAAAAAAAAATGAGTCACGGAAATTAGAGTTCGGATGGGGAGATATGACAAAAGCAGCTCGGGTGCTTAATTCGAACTTGCTCGAGAATGAACTTTAATCAGTCGAGCGGCTAAGCCGAGTTCAATGAAGTTAATCCAGGTTGATAAAATTAAAATTTTTGAAGGAGTGCTTAAGGTAGGGAATGAACAAAGCGTGCGTGATTTCAAGTTCGGATCTTAGAATGAGACATGCTTCAATGAATTCTTCCTAAACTGAAACTTTGAGGACCAATCAAGCCGGTTGGGAAATTTTTTGAAATTTTGAAAGAATATTCCTTGAAGAACAAGGAGTCCATCAAAAAAATGTTGTATGATTCTGAGTTTGGATGAGGGAGATATGATCGAAACAAGCCCAGTACGATTGAGCGTTTCAGTTGATGAACCTCGAGTGTATTCGTGGCGATAGTATTAAATGAACGCCGCAATGGATACGTCAAATCGATAAAGTCAAATACTAAACTAAGACCTGCGACATCATGCGAGAACGATGGGATCATATTCTTCCGAGGTCAAATCGAAGTGTGGATAAAGTGATTCTCGCGCGCCTCTGAGTCGTGCGATGATCGATCAAGGTGAGTGCAAAGATGCAAAGTCAAATGCGCTCTGCAGACCAGTTGACCATCAATTGTCACCGCGCCGATGGCGATTTGGACTGGTCGCCGGAACAGATCGAGATAATATAATTCAGAGATATGTCCGGACATGATATCGGAAAAGATAATGAAATCCGAGAATGATGTTGGAGAACACGGGAGCAAAAAGAAGGATCAAATCCGGTACGATCTTGGGAGAACACGAAATAAAAAGAAGGGATTGAATTCGGGCATGATGTCGAAGAACGCAAAACAAAAGAAGGAATCGAATCTAGGCATGTGTGCAGAGAACCCGAAACAAAGAAGGATCAAATCAGGGCTGTGCGAGGAGAACCCCGAATAAAAAGAGGATCGAATCCGAGGTACGATCTTAGGAGAACGAGAAACAAAAGAAGGATCGAATCCGAGCACAATGCCAAAGAACCAAAAACAAAAGAAGGGATCGAATCAGGGCACGATGTCGGAGAAACCCAAAACAAAAGAAGGGATCGAATCCGGGAACGATGCCAGAGAACTCAAAACAAAAGAAGGGATCGAATCCGGGCATGACTTTGGAGAACCCGAAACAAAAGAAGGCATCAAATCCGGGCATGATGTCAGAGAACCCGAAAAAAAAAAAAGGGATCGAACGTGTCCAAAGGTGCAAAGAATGGGCTATGCCCGAGTCTAAGGCATCAATACCATGTCAAAAACCCACCCACTTACACATAAAAAGTCAAAGTCTGGTGGAAATATTACAAACATTCATTTCTGAGAGAAAAGCCCTCCTCACAAATCCATGACATCCAATATCCACCAACAACTGATAAGGGGTATGCCCACATGTACATCGAAACTCAAATATCTCAGGTAGAAAACCCTAAAATACATCAAGAAAACCCGATTTATGCGCGAGAATAGGACAAAGAATAAGGGAATGCCCCAGTATGCACATCCCTATTGGGTCAATGAATACCATGAATGCGAGACCTCGGTGACTCTAGCGCTATTGTATGAAGAAACCAAAATTTGAATAGGGCTTACTCAAACTTTGATGCCCAAAGCCCTGCCTAGGCCAAGCGGTTGGATTTGTGTACATGTGTAAGAGCGAAGCCCCATCGAGGATGGGTGTATGCCTAGTGTGAACGATGTCGAAACATCGAGCTAAGGCGCCATCAGATCGACTCTCTGTATTGTTGTATCGATCATGGACTGAGGGCCAAACAGGCTGACGGAAGCGATATGTGACCCTCGATATTCCCGAGAATAGAGAGACATCGACATTCCGTGCTTGATATTCGGTGACGGAACTGTTCATATAAAATCGTCAAGCGAACGCAGGATCTCATGGCCTCATGATGGTCTTCTGACTCCGGATAGTAATGTAGGCGATGGTGAAAGTGAATGAAATGATGGGAAACAAAGGCTTAATACCTAATGAATGTGGCAAACCCGTAATGCGCAATCTTTGAAATGTAGGAGAATCATGTGAGAAAATCAACGATGACACCTTAAGTGAGCCGTACGAGCAACGGGTGATGTACACGAAAGACACGTCGTTCGTGAGCGAGACGGCGATTGATAAGGATAGAAGAAAATGAAAGGGATGTAGAAAGTAGGGAAACAAAGGTGGGATACAAGTGCAGCAATGGTGATGATGGCCAGACCACTCATCCCGAGGATGCGAATCGATGCAGAAGTCGCCATAAGATGAAGTGCAGGAGACTGTAGTCTGAGAGCCCAGAACCTCACTCTGTGTGTCTCTCGAATCCATGGAGAAAGGATCATACAATGCTCTCACGCCTTTCAGAAGAAAAATGATCCCTCAAATCGGAAATGACCTCGATGGTGAAGCGCCATAATATCAGCCTGCAGACCATGCTATTAATCCCAATTAGAATGAAGTGAATGCTCGAATGAGCATAACTCTTTCTTTTTTTTTCTTTTCTTTTTCTTAACCTTTCAATTTTTTTTTTTCCTTTTTTTTTTTTTTTTGCGCGAACAATATGAGAAGTAAGATGGGACCCCACCTGGCACAATCTAACCAATGAACCTTAAATCCCAAACCCCGAATGGTCTATTAAACTAACCTCCTGGATCGAACCTTAAGGGTAGAGACGAAGGGTGTGACCCGGCTGTCTGTAGCTCAGGGACATGAGCATGTCATGCATCACATAAGGGAAAATAAAAGTGAAAAGAAACAAGATGATGAAACAAAAAATCAAAGGCAAGCGAAGTGAAGATGCAAAATGGAAAGAAAAGAAACAAGTAATGATCACGAAAGTCTGACCGAAGAATTCCACAATGCTCACGGATCGGTCTAATAAATACAAGCGCACGGGGCGGCCACAGCTTAGTAGAAAAGGTATCTGGGCGAATGAAAAAAGGCCATAATAAATTGCATAGTAAAGGGCTAGCAATAGGATATATCAATGTATGGGTGTACGATGAGAATATGCTTTCAGTGATGGCCACCATTATACGACCATGATCTCACGCATAAAGCCTTGTGATCCATGTTAACTAGCTCCGTGACCTGATTTCTATCTAGGTCTGTCAGCCAGGCTGCTCCCTCTCGGGTCAAATCTCAAATAACATACGGCTGTTGGACCAAATTTAGTATAGACAAATTTCTGCCACTATTACCCAAGGAATATTATCTAATCCCTGGAAACGGTGCCAAAAACTTGTTGGACCAAATTTTGTGCATATTCAAATTATTGAAACCATTACTAGAAGACTAAAAATCAATCCCAGGTAAAGGCACAAAAAACTTGATACATACCAAAAATACATTGTATGCTCATAAGAAGAATAATTTTGTCACTAAATTCAATAAAAAAATTACTTTGGTCTTAAAAACTGCAAGTGCACAGGTCGTACAAGTAATAAAGTGGACCTATAAGTCCGGATATCATTCCCGTCTGATTAAGAAAGGAATTTAAACTTCAACTACCCTGACTACTCAGAGTTCTACTATTTGAGCGTCTAGTTTAGATGAAAT
The DNA here is from genome assembly GCA_016808115.1 of Tetrastigma voinierianum. NCBI lineage: Eukaryota > Viridiplantae > Streptophyta > Magnoliopsida > Vitales > Vitaceae > Tetrastigma > Tetrastigma voinierianum. The sequence goes on along the minus strand of JAEQBH010004148.1, from coordinate 151,771 downwards.
TTTAGTAACCTAATAGGAAATTGTAACAAGCGAATCCTACATTTAATATAAAAGGAAAAAAATTAATCCTAAATGTAAACTGGACTGAAATAGATTGTTGTTGGAAGTAAACACTTGAATTTCACTGTTTTGGAATTGTCAATTCCTGCATCTTATTCTCATTCTATTTTTCTCTGAGTTGGAATCTGAATTTATCAAGAGGCAAGGTAGTATAGTTTGGATTCCTCCTCTAACAAGATTTTTCACTTAATAGAGGTTCATGTTCATTCCTGAAACATGATTCTAATCAATTACTTTTAAATAGAAATTCTCTATAAGATCTAGGTATTTTTCTTTTCCAATACTTCATACCCATTTCTTGTATTTGCTTGATTTCTTGCTTCCCAGACGAAACGGCTACGAGATTTCTACAAATAAGAATGATGTCTCATCCTTAAGATCTAAAGAGTTTTCTCTTTCCTTGATTAGATCTCATTGCTAACACGGGATCCAAGAGCATTCTTCCCGGACCAAGGAGAATCTCTAATTGATTAAATTGATATATATCCTCAACCCCATTCTCAAACCATGAGCAAATTGAGAGTTGTATCTAAGTAAGCTTTGAGCTCATTAATTCTTCAATATTAGTCAGCATACCCCCAGTAAGCTGATTACAGCTCTCAAAATCTCCATCTACGTGTGTCACTTAGAGGGCCTCCTGGAAATCAGAGCTAAACAATAGTCCTTTCATGGGTATAAACTACTAAAATTGGGAACAATTAATTCCAAGAACAACACCATTCAAATAAATTCAATATTTAACTCAGGAAATTTTCTTCTCATTTTGCAGAAAATACCATAACTAGCATCATATCTTTCCCAATGGAAGTTGTGTTCTCGAAAACTGGATTACATCATACATTGAAATACTAATCAGGAAAATTCCACTTTGTAGCTATGATCAAGCGAAGAAATGAATTAGGTGTTTGTGCGGAGCTCATTGAATTCAAGCGATGTCGTAAATGAATTTCAACATTAAATTTCAACTACAAAACTTCTCAACAAATTACAGTTTCAGATCCAGTAACGAATCAAAATATCACGCTAACGCTAATTTACGAAGAAATGAAAAATAAGAAAAATAAAAATAAAAGAAAAAGAAAAATATAATCAAAAGAGTTCTCAGCTCCCAAGGTACTATGGTTCGTCTTTCTTGTGTGCCTCGCTTTCCGCAGTCATTTCTATTTATAGAGCCCTAAAAGTTTGGGACCTAACTTCAATGCTTCTTTTATGAATCCCTAAATTTTAGGCCCAAGTTGTCTTCTCAATCGCGACCTGAAAGTTATGTCGCGACAGAGTTTTGTGTTCTTTGTTGTAGGTCCTTGTTGCAGGTATGCAGTCATCTGTCGCGACTTGAAGATCTTATACTCATTCTTGCTTGAGTTGCGACAGCATATTTTTGTTGCGACATTTTTCTTTTCTTCAGTATTATAACTCTATCGCGACAGAGTTTCCTTTATTGCGACAATATTCTGTTCATTCCTCAAACATGTATGTCGCAACATCGATAATCATGTCGCAACAGTTCGGTCTGATTTTGCAAGTTGGTGTCGCGACCAGATTTCATGTTCTTCCTTAGATTTCGGTCGCGACGGTGTTTTCTTGATCCGCGACGGTGATGTTGAAATTCACTTCTTCAAATTAGTGTCTGACCGGCTTTTCTTATCGTGTGACATTTTACGTGCGGTTCTTGTGCAACAACGTCTTGTATTATTGTCATCTCGATTAGACCCAAAAAGGGTTTATCATGACAGAGTTATGTCGCAATTGCTTTGTTTCCTTGTTGCGACTTCACTTTTATTCTGACCCTAGACTTTTACAGTGTTGGGGATGTTTTGCATGCCAGCGACTGGCGTATCGTATGTCGCGGCGGCAGCACTACGCATCGCGACATATTTTCTGTCGCCCAACCTAGTTTTTAAGTCACAACATAGCTTTTTGCCTTGACCTGAATTTGTTGTCGACCCATATTTCCTGTCGTTCTGGACTTTACGTATTCGGTGATTTCTATGTGTGACTGAAGATCTTGTCGCGACATCAAGAAACACCTTTTAAGCTTGAATTATGCCATGACGTGACTCTCCTTGTTGCAACTTGGTCAGTTCATCCATTAAGAACCCTTTATGTGACCTGAATTTCTTATCGCGACCTAAACTCGGCTATCTTTTACGTCTCAACAAACTTTTCCATGTTGTAGAAATCAGTGTTGCAGCATAAGAGGGTTATGTCGCGATAGATATTCTGCCTTCGATTTAGCATTATGTCGCGACACAAACTATTTTGTTCCCAGCTGACTAGCATATGTTTTTCCCATTCTTTGTCACGACCTACTGTCTTCTGTCACGACCTAGCTCAATTGTCAACAATCAGATTATGGTGTTGCGACATAGGAAATGTTGTTGCGACACGGTTTCTTTAGTAATTGCTTGGAAGTTTGTCGCGACACACAAATTTCAGTCGTGACATATACTACTACAATTGTTGTTTTTCTCTTCTTTCTTGCTGGAAATCTCTCCTTTTTGAATTTACTCCTGTAAACACAAAGTTTGTAAATATTCCATAATTTGGCATTAAAACAGCTCTAAAAATACTAAAAACAAGCCGGAAAAATGGATTAAAACTAGATGAGTTTAAGACTCATCAACGACCCACTCCAAGTCGATCTAAACTTGCCTCTAAGGTCACTAATCAATCCCCTGATGACTTTCAAGACTAGTAGCTTTTGAAACTTCCTAGAGCTGACCCTTTTCAGATACCTTGGGTCATCTTCTCGATACTTCGAACATGATCTCTTAGCGCCGATCTCCTCTCATCAAATTGATTAATCATAGCAGGCCCAGGTCCACTCGGCCCCTCGGATATACCAACACTCTAATGCTACTCCTCAAGATCCCATCTTAATCTCAGCAGTATGCGCCTCCATGCCATACACGAAGAATGCGGGGTAGCTCCAGTAAGTGCGAAAAGATGTGCGATAAACTGCAATGTGGCGAAAGGAGCTTCTCTGACCAAGCTCGAAAAGTCTCAACCATCTTTCTCAAAATTCTCTTAATATTCTTATTCATGGCCTTAACTGCCCCATTAGTTTATGGCCTATACGCAGACGATATGTGATGTTAAATGTCATACTACTAAATCAACGTGTCCACCTCACCCCTGAAATGCACCCCTCTATCAGAAATCAGCTCATGAGGGACCCTATATCGGCAGATAATGTGCGATATGATGAATTTGGCCACCTTGCCGCTATCAATCTAGCATAGGAAGCAGCTTCCACCCACTTGGTGAAATAGTCAATGGCAACTAAAATGTACTCATGTCCATTGGAAGACTTGGGTGAGATCTTCCCAATAATATCAATACCCCATACTGAAAATTGCCAAGGGGATGTGAGTGCGTACAGCTCGAGAGGTGGCACGTGTATCAAGTCTCATGCATCGGCACTCAGGACATCTTTGTACAAGTAGCCTTGATCTGTCTCCATGGTCAACCAAAAGTATCCAGTCCTCATGATCTTAAGCGTTAGCATATGACCTCCCATGTGTGAGCCATAGACTCCTGCATGAACCTCTCTCATCACTCGATCTGTAGAGGCACGGTCTAGACATAATAACAATAGGCCATCGGGCAATCTCCTATATAGTACATCCTCGTAAACAACAAATATGGCTACCAAATGTCTCAATCCTCTCCTATCCTTAGACGAGGCTGACTTTGGGTAAGCGCCTCATGACAGAAACTAATAAATGTCGTGGTACCACGGTAACTCATCTTGATCCTCAGTATCTCCAATCAAACAATAGTAAGCTAGTGTAGACCTAGTCTCGATCAACAATGGTCGCATAGTCACTCCTGTAGGAAAAAAGCCAATGTGGCTAGCGCATCAACAAATTGATTCTCTACTCTAGGCAGATGTATATATCTCGGCTCATCAGAACTGTGACGACCGTCCAGTAAGCATGGTAGGGCTTAGGTTTCTCATCTCGAGTTCTCACAAATGCAGGTCTGTTAAATGGCAAGTTGGAATCCTGTGGATCTCAGCGTCTAACCTCAGATCAAGTGTAGTCTTTAGGCACATGTCTGAGCCTCATACTCAACTATGTTATTCGTCAATTGATGATGATCAGAGAATGTCAATCGGACTGATCTGGGAATATGATCACCCTGAGGTGATATCAATGAGATACCAGTACCAAACCACAGGATTGATTGGCAGCACCATCCGTCTGGCCCAGCCATCACCATAATTTGGATTCTTGATAATCTGCTCATCGGAAATCATCGTCGATAGGTGCATTGTCATTGAATCTGTGAATGATAGTTTTATGATTGCTTCCACTTTCTTGCGACTTAAGTTAACATGAATATCAAACTCTGTCGACGGGTACTAACCATCATGAGCCTACCCCGATTAAAAGCCAGAGTTTGTCAAAGCAGATATCTCGAAAGGATCGATCATTGAGACTAAAAGTATGGAATACTCACATAATGTCTCGATCTCCCCAGTGGCTCGAGCGAGCGAACAAAGGCGCTCAATCATAATGTATATGCCCTCATACTCCAGCATCATCTTACTCAGATAATAGATGGCTCTCTCCTTCCTTGACACATCGAGCTAAGCTAACATGCATCCAGAAGCCCATGTTAAGCTAAACCAATCTGAAGTAGAGGTGCCGTGTGGGCGCTAAACTGAAGGAGAAAGGAGATACTCCTAACTCTCAAAGCGCTAGCAATCATCATTCCAAGCGCTTAGGCTGTGGTTCTTCCTCAGAGGAAGCGAAAGATGCAAATACATATGCATCGGTTTAAGCGATGAAGTTTGATATCTTTGTAGATGCGCTAAGCCTGCGATATTTCTCTCAGTCCTCAGGGCAGGCATGTCAAGTATGGCTCTGATCTTTTCAAGATCAACCTCTATACCCCACTCACTAATAATATGTCCCATCAATTTCCTAGAAGTTACCCCAAAGGTGTACTTCTTAGGGTTTAACCTCAACTGCAAATCGTCCGTCTCTCAAAGAACCTCTACATAAAAATTTTTGCTAAGTGATCACGCCTTGTCTCGGGACTTCACTATCATATACGTCCATATACCTCGACATCTCTGTGTATCATGTCATGGAGCAGTAGTAAGCGACCTCTCGATAAGTAGCTCACGCATTCTTCATTGAATGGCATAACCCTAGATGCGGTAAGTACCAGCTCGGTAATGAAAGTCTTCTTCATATCCTCTAGAGCCATCATAATCTGATTATACCCAAAAAAATCCATCCATGAAAGACAACATCGAATGTCCTACTCAGCTAACATATCAATGTGTGGGAGGGGAATATCATCCTTAAAGCTGGCTTTGTTTAGATCACAAAAGTCTACACAAACTCTAACCTCATCCTTTTTGGGAACAGGGATGACATTAGCCAGCCACTTAGGATACTCAACCATTAACAAGAAGCTAACACTAAGTTGCTTCCTAATTTCTTCAACTTAACCTGCCAAGCTCCATCGAGGGTGTAGTCTCTTCAATTTACCTTAAGCTGGCTGGCATGGTAGAATGGGCAAGTGATGTTGCACTATGGAAGAGTTAAGGCCCGGCATGTCCTCATATGACCATGCAAATACATCCAAGTATGACCTGAGTAGGTCAATCAATCTACTCCTCTCATCAAGAGATAATGAAGAGCTAAGGTGTCCCAAAATCTATCAACTCTATGTTACTAGTAATTGGTGTAACTTTCTTGTCCTCTATATCATAAACACGCTACATTGACCACTGATGGGTCCATGCAGTGTCTCTAGTGTGCTCAAACATCATATATATGTGTTGTAGGTGTTGGTAATTCTGATCAAGGAAAATGTTGTGACATGGGCAAATACTCTAAAATACTCATATCATTATTACCATCAGAAATATCATCAAAGCGGGTGACAAGCACGAGACATAGTATCGAAAGAAAGTGGAGTCTGAGTTGGGCCTTCCTTAACGAAACATTATTATGAATGTCTCCAATGCAACAAGTCCATCATCATCATCTATCTCTAGCATAGAAATCCCAAACATATCAAAAACAGAGCGGGGCCCAAGTGGGGCTAAATCCGGAATGTGGTCAGCGCCGATCATATCCATCGCATCAGCGTAGGCATCATAAAGTGCCACATCCTCAAAATCAATAGCGGCTTTCAAACGTATCGAAAACATAATGGGGCTCGTGTGGGGGAGTGCATGAGGATCACGACTATCTTGATCATCCATCTCGTCTATGTAAGTATTAGGAAGAGTCACTCCATCAGTATCATCTCCAAAATCAATAGGTAGGTCATAGTAAAGGACCTCCTCGGGGAAACACATAGAGAACACACTAGCTCAGCCCGGTGATGGGGGTGCAACTATCATAACACCAGGTGCCTCAGTAGTCTCAGAACTCAAACACATCTGTCCTAGGGCCTGCTAGATGCCCTTGATCCCATCTGTCTCTAAAGCATGATCAATAACCCCTATGCGGGGTGCATGCTCTAATCCTTTGGTAAAGTGGTCAGAAAGTGTAGGGATGAAGGGGAGTGTCAGATGGAACCCCGAGACCGGTCGTGCCGTGTAGCGTGCATCGTATACGTAGAATTAACCTAACCCGTAGAGTATGTCATGATCCAATTTGTAAAGTAAGCTCCGCGGCCCTGCTTGGCGGCCCTGACCCCGAGCGAGCATGTAGGACATGCCTCTTATCATACTAAGTACCAAAGTGCTGTTGTGCTGATCAAAAGACATAGACACCAAGTCTCCGCTGTCATCCTCTAAACTAACAACCTAAACCTCATTGAAAGTAAACCCGGTCAAATGTAGGTCATCCTCACTATGATTGATATATGGCTGCAGTCATGAAATATGACATCTACGTTAGAATTTATTATCGTGATAATCGCGCCCACAGTGTATGAACTTCACGATGCGAGAAGGGAAGATGGTATAGCACCATCTCGTAAAATTGAGAAGAAGTAAGTTAAAGGATGTTGAATCCTCGAAAACCTAAAATAATATTATGGTATCGGTAGCTGATCATGACATGTATGCGGGTGTGCCCATAAGCGCCCTCACGAGTCTTATCATAAACTCGGCCGGTGCGTGAAGGCCCCGAATCAGTCGGCGAATCGAAGTGCAATGGCGGTAGCTAATGAATGACGTTGAGGTAAAATTCGTTTATTGATAGAGCGAGATGGCACCGGTAGCCCTAAACAAGCAAACGTGATGAATAAGGGTCGAACATAGTCGACCCCTCAGTGGTAAATCATCATCAGAAAACACATGCATGTAGCTCTATCGTATCAGTAATAAAGTGAATAAACCCCTCGAAGTAGTGGCGGTCAATAAACTCACGATCGACTAAGTGCTATGATCAATGCATCTCTGTGAGTAATGGATGAGGCCAATAGGCTCCAAATGGATATATGAGCCTGTGTAGTGTGTAGCTAGCGTAGAATCTCATCATCCTCTCTTTGAACATCCCCTCTAACTGTTGTGTCAGCAAATGGTTGTCAACGGGTGGAGGCTAAGCTACTCTCCCACTTCGTGTAACAATGCGAACATCCTTTGTGAACGGGCGAAGTACTCCTCAGGAACAAGATGAAGGGTGTCATGGGCGGAACATCTTGCAAGTATCTGAACAGAATTGAAGTATGTCTGGGAACCTCATGCAGGCTAAGTCGATGGCCTAGAAAGGATCACGCTAGCCATAGGTGTATCCCAGCCCAAATGCGATGCGTGTATAAGTTGATCGAATTTACGTGGGCCTCTCGTCCAAAGTCCATCCCGTCATGAATATCTTATCTCATTCAATGGGATGTACCTGTAGCCATGGGTAGAGGTACAGCTCTAGCGTCATGAGTGGGGAGCGGGTTGTAGTCACTATAGGGCATCCCAAATCAACCAAACCCTGATAAATCAAGTCCTGAATGGTGTGTCTCAACATCACACAAGTACATCTGGCCAGGCCTCGGTGGAGCGGTGCTCTATCTAGCGATGGTATTGTCTGGTGGCACATGGGTATCACAGTGTAGCATATACTAGCTAATAATTGGGGATGTAGATAAGTGAGCCTCTTAGGCCTATAAGGAGCAACTGGTCTATACTGATCCTATTGTACCATCTAGTAAGGAATATCTGCAGATTGTCTATGGCCGACGTGAAAACTTGTAGCTCGATGTACCAATAGCACCAATATCTAATGATCTGGGGCCTGACCCCGGATTCTTCCCCTTTGAATCTAGAGGGGAAGAGTCTACCCCATAATCCTCAAGATATGCCTTCCTCAATGCCATAGAGGGCTTGAACCAATGATCTAAATTCTATCTGTGGAAAGCCCATAAGATGCCTAGCAAATCGGGGCTAAAGACTGTGCATAATCATGCTGATTTGATCGCGCTCTGAAGGTCTATCTATAATATGTGCTATCTTCTCCCTCCAATGGGAAATAAATGAAGTGACTGATTCATCTAGCCTGTAAAACCCGAGAAAAATCCAATTTTTCGGAAAAAGGGTAAAACGGTAATTATCGCAATAGTGCAGGTTGAAAACTTGGAATTTTTCTAGATCTCGGATGATGAAACGGACTTCACCGTTGAAATAATCTTACGAAATCTAGTTACCCAGTCGAATTTCATCGAATTCCGAGACAGTTGAAATTTCATGTTTTTCGAGGCACAAGGAAGTGGTGCCACATAGCATGACCATGTGGCTGCCTCACATGGACACATGAATAGTAAAAAGGAACATATCCATGGCTCACATTAAGACATGTGTCAAATGGTGAGATAAGTCAAAACAAAAGGGGAAGTCTAAGGGGGCTCATAGAGGCCATGTGTCAAGCCCCTAAGTAAGAAATCCAAGTTTTTGGATAAGGGGATAAGGTGAGAGAAAGAAAGCCAATGAGAAAGGGAACTGTAGCAAAGGGAAGGTAGGAAGAAATTTCCACTTGAATCAAATTGAATCTAATTCGATGGGGAGAAGGAAAAATGAGAAAAATATATATATATATATATATATATATATATATATATATATATATATATATATATATATATATTTTTTTTTTTTTTTTTTTTTTTTTTTGTGTCACTAAGGTTTTTTACATCCTGACGAGCTTCGGCTCGGTGTCGACAGTTTCCGCCCGAGCTGCGAGGGCGGGTGGCGGGTCGTGATAGGGGTTTTCCTAGTCACGACTAAGTGTTTTTCTCCTGTTTTTCTACCGCAATAGAATGTTTTTGTGTCCCGACAAGGTGTGGCCGAGACCAAGGGGCCTTGTGTTATGACAGAGAAAATTATTATCTGCGAGTTTGGATTCGAGGAGCTAAAGGAATTTTATGTATGATGATATTTGCTGTCCACGATAGGATTTGAGTGATGTTGCGACGAGTGTTTGATGTCATCCCAACCCGGTCGACGAGGAGAATCGCTGGCCATGACATAAGGGTTTTATGTCGCGACAGAGTTTGGCTAGGCCAAGAGTTTTATGTCACGACAAAGTGTTTTTTGGGTCGTGACAGAGTTGATAATAGTGGAGAGACTTTATGTCACGACAAAACACTTTTTTATGTCGCGATAGGGTGTTTTTAGGTCGCGACTAAGGTTGGCTGAGCAAGGGAGGGTATGTCCGCGGCCAGGCAATTCTATGTCGCGATGGGGATTCAGCTAGGAAGGGAGAGATACGTCGGCGGAGGATTTTAGAGTTTCAGCGGCCCGGCACGACGGGCTGGGCGCTCTCAGCGAGCGGGGGCACGGGCGCACGGCTTGACGAGGGGGCACAGCGCCTTGGCCAACAGGGCTGAAGCATATGGCAACGAGAGCCACTGGCTGCAATGACGAGGGCACAGGCTGCCGCGGCAATGCCACGGCTGTACTTTGGCTGGGAGTGAGTAAATGCATGAGGATGTGTGAGGCGATGGTTGCCTATGCCATGGCACTCTGCCCACGCGCAATAGAACCCTATGCGCGCCAACCAGTGGCATGGGCGCATGGCGGCGCGGCGCCTTGGGCGTGTGCCGCGATAGGCTGGGCATGCGCCTGTGAGGGTTGAGCACGCGATAGAGGGATTCTATTGCGATAGAGATTTCTCTATCGCGAAAGACTTGTCCGATGGCCAAAATGAAAATGACCCCGAGTTTGAAATCCTGACTGTAGCGAGGATTTAGGTATACGAATACCTAAGACTCGATGGGCACGAGTTTAGATCATGCATTCATTGTGCATTTTGATAAATTAAGATGTGTGACATGTGTGATGATTTGTGTGAACATTATACATGGAAGATTGTATATGGAACACAAGTGTTAGAAAACATAACCTTAGGGGTTCGGAAAAACAAACTGAACATGATAGTTCGGGAATTGAACTAAATTGTATTAGTGTTTGGCACTTTGCACCACTAAGGAAAAAAGGGATGAACGGTGTAGTTCATGATGATAAAGTCTCTTAGTGGTGGCATATGCACTATTAATTGAATAAAGAGAAAGAAATCTCAATTTGTCATTTGACATGTGAATCCAGCAGTTAGGTAAGGTAGATCCACGGGGCGATAGCGATATCGCTTCAGTTTTCAGGCAGGCCTTTATGGAGGCTATGGGCGCTACGTTTACTAGTATTGCACAGGCTAGTGCAGCTGGGGGTTTGGGAGGGTCAAATAACCTCCAGAGGTTTAAGGCACACAATCCTCTAACATTCATATGAGGAGGGGATCCGATGCTGGCTAACCATTGGAAATCACCTCCGATGTAGTAAAGATTAGACTAGTAGCATTCCAGTTAGAGGATGAGTCCCAAGTATGGTGGGATTGGATCAAGATCTCAAGGGACTTAGAGGCAATGACTTGGGCAGAGTTCCATGAGTTCTTCATGAGCAAATATTTTTCGGCAACTGCTAGACATGCAAAGGCCCCGAAGTTCCTAGAGCTTAAGCAAGGAACAATGACAGTGATGGAATACATGGCTAAGTTCACATAGTTAACCCGTTTTGTTGATGATTATGTGGCCACAGACATGGCCAAGGTGAGAAAGTTTAAGGATGGTTTGAAGGTTTCCATCCGGGGCAAGATTGTAGGATTCCTCGGACCCCCATGGTCAGGGCGACTATGGCCGTAAAGAGAGATAGAGCGAGCCGCAGGCCATAGAGACACGAGGTGCCGTGACAAGAGAAAGGTCATCCTTCTTCTGGTTCGAAATAAGTGAAGAACCACAGTTCATGAGGGTTTCCAGGGCGAGGTGGCGGCTATGGAGGCGAGGCCATATCAGGCTCTGGCAGGTTAGGGCCAGGCGGCAATTTCCATTGCCATCAGCCCGGATATGTGAGACAAGATTGCCCATAGAGACAGGGATCCCAAGGCTACAGGACACCTCAGTCCCAGTCATCAGTGGGACGTGCACAGACGCAGTATGTTCTTTCTTACCCCAGCATGGGCCAGAGGAACCAGTATCAACCTCAGGGTATGGCACAGGCACCTACCATGTCACAGGAAGGCCAGAAAGGCTAGAGTATGGGTCGAGGTCGAGGTCGAGGACAGGGCTCACAGGCCGAGACTTTAGGGACCCAAGGGTGTATCTACGTAGTTGTACCACCAACTAAGCCAACGGATCAGTCAATTATACAGGGTATGTTTCTACTATCTCGCCTATGGGTAAGGATGTTGTTTAATTCTGGTGCATCCCATTCATTTATTGTCGCATCATGTGTGAGAGAATTGGGCTTAGAGGTTGAGACCTTGGAAAAGTCGTTGTTTGTAAGCTCTCCCTTAGGAACTAGGGTGAATGGGGATTTGATATGTCGGAGTTGCGAGTTAGAGATCTCCAGGATTCTACTCACTGTGGACCTGAGGTCATGGACATGTCAGAGTTTGATGTAATCCTTGGGATGAACTGGTTGACGACACACCGAGTCGTCATTGATTATGAACGTAGGGGAGTTACCGCCTACACACAGGCGGTGATGGAGTGTTCTTGTTCAGGAGATAAACGTGTTTTACGAGGCGGGTAATGCGGAGCTCTAGATGGAACGGGCAGTTTATGGGATGGCTAGCAAGCCTTACCCTGGAGGACGAGGTGAAACAGGACTTGGATCTGCCTCAAGTAGTTTACAAGTATGAGGATGTTTTTTCGGATTAGCTACCGGGATTACCTCCATAGAGGAATGTAGACTTATGTATTGAGTTACACCCTGGTACGTCGCCCATTTCTATGACTCCTCATAGGATGGCACCAATTGAGTTGCAGGAACTCAAGGTCCGGAATCACGAATTGATGGATGAGTTTCCTCAGGCAGACACTTCACCATGGGGCGCTCTGGATTTACTGTTTCCGTAATAAAGACAAGACCGCTGTGACGTATTCACTATCGATAGTTAAACGGGTTACAATCAAGAGAATCGGTATCCATTGCAGAGAGTTGATGACTTGTTTGATCAATTGAAAGGGGCGCGAGTCTACTCGAGAGATGAACCTTTATAGGTTATCATCGATTAAAGGATTAGGAGGCAAATATCCTAAGGCAGTTTGGGGCGTGGTACAAGCATTTCAAGTTCAGAATGATGCCTTTTGGATTGACAAATACGCTAGCGGCATTCATGGATCTCATGCATAGAGTATTCCAACCATATTTGGATCAGTTTGTTGTGGTCTTTGTTGTTGACATTTGATCTACCAGTGAAGGAGGGAGCATGAAGGATTATTTGAGGTCGTTCCCGAGGTTTTGAGAGACCATCATTTGTATGTCAAGTTAAGCAAATGTGAATTTTGACTTGGTGGGAGTCGCGGACCAATCCGTGTCGGCAATTGTGTCGGTAGACCACGAGAAGGTTGAACATATGAGTTGGGAGGCGAAGTCGGTCTTGAGATCGCGATTTCTTAGGATTGGCAGGGTACTACAGGAGGTTCATTAAGGATTTCTCCTGGCTAGTAGCACCTATGACAAGATTGACTCGGAAGGAGGTCAAGTTCGAGTGGAATGACCTATGTGATAGGGCATTCCAGGAATTGAAATTGAGGCTTACTTCAGCTCCTATTCTGATAGTCCCAGAAAGGGGACAGAGGTACACAGTGTATTATGATGCCTCGAAGGACAAGCTGGGATGCATTTTGATGTAGTCCGGGAGGGTAGTAGCTTATGGTTCTCGGTAGTTGAAGAATCATGAGCGGAATTACCCCACACAAGACATGGAGTTGGCGGCCATAGTCTTTGCCTTGAAGATTTGGTGCCACTACCTATATGGTTAGTAGTTTGAAGTATGTTTAGACCACAAGAGTTTAAAGTATATTTTCACACAGCAGGACCTCAACATGAGGCAACGTAGATGGATGGAGTTTTTAGAGGATATTGATTTCACATTGCTACCATCTGTGAAGCAACATGGTGGGCGATACACTCGGTCGAAGTCACAAAGGTACTACAGTGTAGCTGCTGGGAGTGGCGGATGCTCAGTTATTGAAACAATTTGGACTCTGATCTGATGATTAGGCTCAAGGTATGTTAGGGAGTTTAGTGGCTACGCCTTCCCTGCGAGTAAAGTGGCGAGTCTGAGTGGACCAGAGATAGTGTCCATCGGGGGCCAAGTTATGATTGGAATGCGGGTGGCGAGAAGGTTGGGCCATTCACACAAATGGTAGTCTTCGTGGTTCCCCGGTTGACCGTCGAGAGGGAGATCACCCGAGGGTTCCATTGGCTGCCGATTTCTTTGTGCATCAGTGGCGAAGATGTCTTGTGATCTTCACCTCCCGGTGTGCGAAGCGGGATGGCGGGATGGGCTTTGACATTGCGATTTTGTTCGAAGATGTCTCACATGTCGATGGGTAAGGTGAGCACTAAAGCTGTTGGGGCTCTCCGGCCGATTGGAGTAGCATAGTGGAAGTGGGAGCGCGATCGGTGATTTGTGACCTACTCGGGCTGGAGGCATGATCTTTGTATGGGTGATAATTGGATAGACTCACTAAGTTAGCACATTTTCTAGTAGTATGGATGACCTTCACACTGAAGGAATTCTGCAGGTTGTATATTCGAGGGTGTCGGCTACGTGGAGTACCCGGTGTGCAAATGCAGGAACAAGATCCCAGGTTTATGGCACACTTTGGGAAGAGTTTCCAGAAGGTCATGGGGATACAGCTGATGATGAGCACCGCTTTTCATCCACAGACATATGGTCAGTCGGAGAGGACCATGACAGGTTTTAGAGGACATGCTTCAAGCATGTGTCCTAGATCATAAGGGTAGATGGGAGGAGCACTTGCCCTTAGTGGAATTCTCCTACAACAACAGTTATCAGGCGAGTATACGGATGGAACCCTAAGAGGCTTTGAATGGGAGGCCATGTCGATCTCTGATTGTTGGACAGAGGTGAGAGAGAGGTCCATCACTGGTCCGGATTTGATTAGAGACACCCTTGAGAAGGTGGGTTTGATACGAAAGCGTCTCCTTATGGCTCAGAGCCGGCAGAAGAGCTATGTCGACAAACGGCGTTGACCTCTAGAGTTTGAGGTGGGTGATCACGTCTTCTTGAAGGTGATGCCTAAGAGAGGAGTGGTCAGGTTCGGCAAGCGAGGGAAGCTAGCGCGGAGGTACATCGGGCCCTTCGAGAAACTCAAGAGGGTGGGCACAGTCGCGTATCGGTTGGCATTACCACCGAGTTTATCAAGTGTTTATGAGGTGTTCCACGTCTCCATGCTCCAAAAGTATACTCCAGATCCAGCTCATGTAGTGGATTGGGGAGGGATTGTTGTTGATACATATGGGACCTTCGAGGAGGGACTGGAGCGCATCATGGATAGTCGGGATCAGGTTTTGCGACGCAAGATCGTGAGGCTAATGAAGGTGTTGTGGCAACACCGAGGAGTGGAGGAGGCAACATGGGAACTCGAGGACACAATGCGTGCCACCTATCCTTTCTTGTTTAAGGATGAAGGTACGTGGTTTAGTCGTTTGGTGATTAAATGACTAGTTTGTATGCATGTGATTATGTACGGTTGCATATGCATGTGATTCGATGTGTATGTATGTGGAATTTCGGGACGAAATTATTTTAGGGGGGGAAGAGTGTAAAACCTGGGAAAAATCCAATTTTTTTTAATAATGGCAAAATGGTAATTGAGCAATAGTACAGGTTGAAAACCTAGATTACTGGAGGAAATCTGGATGATGATAGACCATTGTTGAAATCGTCTACATGAAATCATTACCTAGTCAAATTTCTTGATTCCGAGATAATTAATTCCATTTTTTGAGGCAGGTGTCAGTGACACAGGAGTGGGCCTTATAGTGAAGCCATGTAGGTGCCACATGAAGTAGTTTGTAAGGGTGCACATAACAGAACCATGTGGTGTGGAAATTTCCACTTTATGCATGTGTCCATGTGACACATGGCACATGAATAGTAAAAATGAAGATATCCATGGCTCACATTAAGACATGTGTCAAATGGTGAGATAAGTCAAAACAAAAGGGAGTCTGGGGCTCATGGTAGTATAAACCCTAAATGAAATCATTTTTGGATAAGAGGATATTGAAAGAAAATACAATGAGAAAGGATATGGTAGGAAAGGTGGAAGAGAAAATTTAACAGATGGTCTGGATCAATTAGGTGGGGAGAGGAAATGGGGAAAGGCAGAAAAGAAGGAAAGAAGAGAAAAGATGGTGAAACTCTTATCTCTCTAAGTTTGGAGATCGGGCCGTCAGGTTTTTCTACCAGGCAGAGAGGAGGCAAAGTTCATCTACGGTGAGCCGTAATCTTGGGTTTTCATAAACTCAGAGGTAGGGTTTCTCTCCTACTTAGGTTATTTTTCTAAGACCAGTGTGCATGTTAGTGTTTGTGGTAGAGGTGGCCCGTCTGATTAATCCCAAAATTTGGGGGCCCCGAATCTTTGGAATTACAGTATGTTATTTCGATGTCTGTGTTTTAACAGTTCTTACTTTAAAAATGAATAACATATTGATCAGTGTAGAAAATCTTATTATCTTCAACTATGATGTATTGTTGAGATCATGATGGATCTGATTATATAAAAATATGTCATGATTTATGATTACATGTAATTTTCATCATGCATCATATCAGCATAGTGGCACTAAGAAACAGCGTTAACATTCTCTTCTGGGGTTCTTAGTGTGAAAGCAGTTGTAAGGTGTGACAGTGATTTTGAAAGAAATTATATCAGTTTTCCAACATATTTATGAATGTCCACTAAAATTATATTCAGATTGTCGATGAGTTTTCAAAAACAAAAATCTTTGTTTTAAGCGGTTTTTCACTCTGTGCCACATGTGAGGAGTCGCGGACTGAGACTGGGCAGGGTATGTAGACATTAAGATGTAGATGTGTTTATTTACACATAGAATATGTGTGTTTTGCCATTGTAATGCACTTAGTTGAGTAGCCCTTGTAAGGAGGAATTCATCTCTTGGGCATTTCTCACGAGTCAGTAGAATATTTTCAGTGCGGAGGTACAGGGATGAAACACATCCAAGAGCTTAGTTTTGAAAAATGCTAAAATTTGTCTTTACTGTGTTTTGTAAAATTATGGGCAGAAAACCTAGTTTTTGTATATGTAAATGAGAAGTTTTGTAATAAAAAAAACTTATTTTGACTTGTTCAATATTGAGTTAGGAAGTTTTGTGATTTTGCTGTGTATAAAATGTATGGCGAAGTATTGAATTCAAAATTGGGTGGTTGGAGGTGCGAGGAAAGAATGGCCGAGAAAGGCTACTACACGTTAGTGATTTTGTGTCGCGATAGATGTTTTCTCCCATTAAATAGAGCTTATGGCTCTATAATCTGACAGGTTCAAGGAAATAATAGTCTTTAGGTGGGCAGGGTTTTCCTGTCAGCATTCAGTGTTTTTCTCCTATTTTTACCATTAGGCCATTAATGTTTTATTGTCCACGACAAGATGTGAACTCTGAGGATGCAGGGCCTTGTGTGTTCGACCAGCTGATTATGTGCCTTAGGTTTGTTGGCCAGATTTCTGTCACTGACATAAATATTTTATGTCATAACAGTTGGTGGTGTTGCGGCACATAGTGTTTTATGTCCCAGCCTAGTGGCGAGAGGGGGCTCCTTTGTCACTGACATAAGGGTTTTATTTAAGTGAGTTTATCGAGACCGGAGTTTAAGCTGTGAGATAGTGTTTTTGGGTGCGGAGTTATGATCAGTGGAGAGGCTTTATGTTGCGACATAATATTTTTATGTGTAGCAGTGTAACCAAATGGGAAGATTTTAAATCGCAACGGACTATTTTTAAGTATGCAGAGTTTAGTCAAGCCCGAGGTTTTAATCCATGACGGTGTTATTAGATTCGCTGACGAGTTGGTCAAGGCAAGGAGAAATTGTCACGCCTCTTTTACCTTCTAACCTTACTTACTAATAACTGGGTGCTCAGTACCATAACTTATGGCTTGTCTTCTCTTTTATGATTTACTTATTGATTCATATGCTTGTTAAACATTTATCTTGAAATATGCAGTGGATTACAAAATATATTCAAAAAACTCATAAATGGGAGTGTTCAACATATACAATTTTACATTGCTTACAAAAAGCAAAACATTTACATGGACCAAAAGGAGTCTTGATGGGCACCTAGTAGTGTGTTGGCCTTTGTTGCTGATGTGGAATGTCCGGACTTCTTGTTCTTGCTTCTCCTGTACCTACATGGATGAAACACTCGTGCTAAACATGGCGAGTAGATAATACTCGTGGAGCGACCTCTAATGGGGTCATCACACTTTGAACCAGCACTAATATAACTTTAGCATTCATTTACATATACACATGCTTATTCATATTTTAATTTATATCATTTATAGATATGCTTCTACATATATCATACTTGATAGATCTTATGTTTCATTCCATATCATCTTGCATTTGCATTTTGCTTCTTGTACTTATCCTTTGTATCGTATCATCACATAGCAATGTTATGCTTCTCCTATCATGTCATATCATTTGCATATTCTTGTCATTTATCTTATGTTTCATGCACCTTAGAAATACACCTTAGATATTGGATACAAGGAACTATAAGGACCCGAAGGTGCTATAATCATTGTACGAGACAATGACCTATAAGGACCCGAAGGTGTTGTTATCATTATACGAGACAATGACCATCTATAAGGGCCCAAATGGGTTGTTATCATTGCATGAGACAATGACCATCTATAAGGGCCCGAAGGCGCTGTAATGACCCAAATGGAGCCAACTGATGAGTAATGTTGCAAGTAGGCATGCCCATCTATCCCTCTAGTAGGTTTTAAGCAGATAATCTGTTTCTTTTATTTCATTTACAATATATATCCCATATCCCCGAATAACTATTGTTATCTAGTAATCATATGTGATATTTTCTTATCATTTCTGCATGCATCTTTATTCTTGTATTATTTAGACATTTATACATTTTTCTATATGCCTTCGTTTACACGTTTACTCTTTCATCCACTTAACAAGGATAACACTTCATTTAAACACATTAACAAATGAGGCGAAAGCTTGATGTTTGCCCAGCGGATCGTAGGCGTATGGTATAGAACATTTTTCATATAATTTCTATACTTGTACAAACCCTTTCATACACTTATTAGGATTCTCATTAATCCAATGGACAATGGTTGGACTTATCGGAAGAAAGGAACAAAAAGCGAGGCTTGCAGTGCGCTGGCGAAGCCGCTGCGCACAGGCGGAAAACCGCCTAGGCGGTGCATTGCTACGCCTAAGCGGACAAAAAAAAGCAAAAACCCTGGCTTGGGTCCGCCTAGGCGAAGGAGCCTCCGCCTAGGCCGAGCTCTACGCCTAGGTGTGGACTCCTACTCCTAGGCGTAAGGTGACGAACAAAACATAAATAGCCAGTTTTAGCCATTTTCATCGAAATTCTTTTAACCAAATCAAACCATTTCAAAACAAAACTACAAAACTAACTTAGACCAACCAAAACATACATGAATTGAAAAGTTAGGGTTTTCCTAACCCAACTTAAACAAGTATTTTCCAACAAAATTTCCAAACAACATCATATAGTTTACTATACTGCGTATTCCTTACCAATTTCCACTTCTGCTATGTTTTTCCTTGCACTTCTCTTCTCTTCTCTTCTCCTTTTCTCTCAACCGGTTTACCCTAACCAAAAGCCCAAAATGGGATATTTCTTAAGGCCTTGTTTGGTCTAATACCCATTTGGGTCAAATGTCCAATTTTTGCTATTTGGTCCTCCAACTCCCTTCTATTTGCAAATCAATTTATTCATATTTCCACTTTAGCCTATAATCTTCTTATCATATGACCTTTAGATTTAGATTGATAAAATTCACTGATTACCCTTGACCATAGATAAATTCTGGATTTTCTTATTTTATTTTAGCATTATTTTATTCGAAAAAAAATATATTTACTTTTATTATACCCAAAACATATTGCTCATGTCGAGGGTATAATTTAGATTAATTACAAAAATTATGTCGCGACAGAGTAATTCTATGTTGCAATAGAGTTGGCCAGGAAAGGGAGAAATTCTATCGCGACAGAGGATTTTAGGTTGTGATAGAGCTGGCACGACAAGGCTTGAGCACGTGCTTGACGGCGCCCTAGGCGCGCCTACGATCAGTCGGGCGCGTTGTCAGGACATGTCGCGCGATAGAGTTTTACGTGCCAGGGGCGCTCTCGCACAATAGAGCCCTATCGCGCACGTGGTGGCTTTGGCCTTACGGTGGCACCTGGCGGGCCTCCGCAGCGGGCTGGGCACCGCATGAGGTACACACACGCGACAGAGGTATTCTATCGCGACAGAGATTTCTCTGTTGCGACAGACTTGTCCAGTAGCCCAAAAAAAATGAAAATGACCCTCGGGATTTGAGGCGTCACACGGCCTCTACCTGAGGGCCTCCAACTCCCTCAGGAATCGTCTACTATAGTAGCTAAAGAATCATATGACAAACTCTATCCCAAAATCAGCCCATGTCTATGTCTCGAGAAAGTGCAATGAGGAAAAACCTGCTTCGCGGCACCACTCAGTGATAGAGGGAATAGCATAATCATCTGTGTCTCATCCAGTCTATGCCCGCGCATAACAGCATTGTATAACTGCAAGTGAATACAGGGGCACCCTATCCTCGTGTACCTCTAAATGTTTGGCATCGCGAAACTCTGGCCGTAGTACACCCAAATGGAAAGGTCATCATATACATCCCCAACCTATAACTCCATCATAAACATGACGAGACCTGATCCTTTGCTCAATCCTATCGATATGGGCCTAGGTGTCATCAATAATCTGTGCAAGGGCCACTACAGAATGTGGTATGGTCTCATTCTAATCGTACAATATAAATGCTCCGGCAGGTGGGTTGAAATTTGAACTCAAGCTAATTGATGTGGAGGTGGAACTATATAGTCCTATTATCACGATTCAGGTCTTGAATGGTGGTGGTGGTGGTGGAGGTGGAGCTGTATAGTCCTGTGGGGTGCTCAGGGAATGAGCCAATGGTGGGCTTGATGCTATCGGAGTCCTCTCCCAATCCTAGTCCCCGATATGGCATCAGGAGAGATGCCATGTTCTCAGAATCTCCAGCCAACTTCTCAGCCAATGCAATGCCGGGGTCCATATCTCTATGATACGATATCTGCTCTAATGACTATGTGAATCGATCCTCTAACAGAATCCTATCCGGTCGGATCAAGCTCGGGAACCTAGGTCAATCTCGATCAAGCCAAATCACAAAACTCGAAAGGGGCATGTATGATCCGTGAGCTGTCAATCTCGAAATCAAATAGTAATGTATGACTAAAATCCTCGAAAGAAGCCGACATGTGATGTGTCAGCGGCTAAAAGCGATATGTGGCTTCACTTAGGCGGGAGCGGGATTGACATGGTGATACCTCGAGGGTAATGTGGCTTGGCGCAGGGAAAAGGCAAGTCCTAAAAGCTAGATAAATTGTACCCATACGGATGTAACCTAAGTCTAACCATCTGAAAAAAATGACACACTAGCCACGCATGCTTATCCATGAGAATCCAGGCTTCGAAGACTATCTGGGATCTTTGTTACACTTTTGGATATCTATCATCTTTATAGTGCTCCCAAACATCGATATAGCCCACATCGGCTAAGACCACTACTCCAAACTCTAACTTGGTCAAAGCGAAACAATTGGGAATGACTCCCACGAAACAACTCAAAAAAGCAATCAACGGGGAGATAATGGCTAGGGGCTTGATTCGGAAACAAGGGGATACAAGCGTGCCCCACAAACACAAACAAATCAAGCAGTCATGCAAGAGAGAGGGTAGCCATGCAACAAACAATCATGCACAAAGAGCAGCCTACAACAGAATCTACACACAAACTAGCCATATATGCCAATCAGAAACATATAGCTAAGTACCAATAAAGCATGAGCAAGCATGCTAGAATCCGACAGGTGAACAAACAAGCACAAACAAACCATAAGTGTAGCCTTTTAATTACCAGCAGTAAAGTGATCATCGGTCATTTGTGTGGCCTTGAAGAGTCTCTTGGTCAATGAACCATGTGCTCCAATATACCAGCTCGAGATTTCAAACGACCCATGTGAAGCAGAGATTCTTGGGTTCGATCCCCGGCCCGATATGGTGTGCGGACTGATTCTGGCGAGACCAGCTCTGAGCTGGATTTAAAAAAAAAAAGTTGGTGTTTTTCGAGGTTTTGGAAAATCAGCTACACAAGAGGAATGGTTTTTGTTTGGAGTGCCTCTTACATTTATTTTTATTTTTTTTTTTTAAATGGGAAAGTGAAGTAAGAACAAAACCCTCATTGACTCAGGTCAGAAGCGAGTCCACGAACTAGATTCTGGGTTCGAGGGTCGGAGTTACCTATCGGAAGGTACTTCATGTGGTAGCACCCCTAAGCAAGACTTGGTCTCTCTTAATGAATTGGGTACATGGGAGCATATGGTCAAGATCTCATCCGATCACTTTCGGGCTAAGCAGAGATAACCCGAATCACCAGCTTTGCTGAGTATCTAACGTGCATAAACACTTTCGACCAAACAAAGCAGTAAGGTGCGTACTGCGGTCACAGCAGCGCTACATAAGAGGTCAGTTAACTAGCTCAAATGCACCACAAACATCAAAGTCCAAACACCATGTATATATAAATGCAAATACTAAAGCCTAAGCATGCACTGTGGTCACAGCCATGCAGCCGAGATATGGTTAGTTAGCAGCTCAAATGCACCCTGAGCATGGGTCCCGACACCGTATGCGCATATAGAGAAACACCAAAACTCCAAACCTCGTGCCTATGATCCTAGTGATTCGTGCCTTGATGGGATTCGGATCAACAATATTTATACCCCTAAACTACTCTCTTGCCGTAGCACCCAACTACTGCGCAGTATAGAGGCTCTAGGATCGAACACAGGATAGTTTGATGCACAAATGATTTGCATGTGAGTCATAATGGTGAGACTTTTGTTTGGATTTTGGATTTGTATGAAAATAGTGGTTGTTTTCACTATGCTAACTGGAGGCGATTTGAAATAAGATGTAAGAAGTCCTTGAAGTTTTGGGTCATTAGTTTTGGTATGATATGGTTGCGAGGTGTCTCGGGTTATTTCCTCGCATTAGGGAAGGTGACTATAATCATTCCAAAGCCAGGATCTTTGTTTAACTTTAAACTAACCCTTAGTACCATTCCTCTTTGAAACATAGCATTCGCCCGACATAAAATGTGCAGAGAGTTGAAATCTAGCATTTAACCTACCTCAGATGGCTCGTAAATAATGACTAATGGATGTCGGTGTATCTAACATAAATTTGCCCGAACCACTAAAAAGCTTGTCAAGTATTGACGAAGAAATTACATCAAATAGCTTTTGCCTAGTTTGAAAGTTTGGAAACATAAATCATATAATGCAGCCGTGAAATACGGAGGATCACTGCAACATATCGGCTTACCTAGCAACCCTCCCCTCTTGAGGTTTAGAGGCTTTAGCGAACATCCTTTAAGTTGTCATCCCTCAAAAGTGTAACACACGGGTTCACCTGAGTGAGAAGAAAGAAGGAGAGGAAGAGAAGAGCGTGAAGGCCAAAAATAGGGGCCCGTACTGGAGAATGCTTCAAATTAAAGTTAGGTTACAGAATTGTTCGAGAAATTGGCTTATATAGCCTTACAAACAGGGTGAAAATACCAATCCTAACCTAAATAGTATAATTCGATTGAGGGTAGAAATGAAATTAACCAAAAGCGAGGTCGTTTGTACACACCAAAAGCAGGGGGCTTGAGAGGAATTTCGCTACGGGTGAAATTTTTCGCTACATAGAAAAGAGAATTTATTATAGCGAAAATTAAGCTATTAGCGAAAATTAAGCTATGTATGAAATTTCTCTAACAAATTTCACTATTGTAGCGAAATTTTACTATAATAAAAATTTCACAACGCCACCTTGCTCACCTTTGCTCTTGGATTAGTTTCTCCATTCCTGGCTTGATGCAATCGAAGATAAATCATCTGAACTTCGATGTGCATCATTTCGAAACTTCGATATGCCTAGCTTGATATGATAGAATAGGTTTACGAGCTTTGCAAAACTACACGCAAGCGACCTCGAAATACAATCATTAGTACCAAAGGGACTTGCACGTGTCAATCGGCTTAACTAATATGATTAGTACACAAAAAGTACTTAGAACCTATCTTAAATAGGGTTCAAAATAGCACTTTTTAGGCACTAATCACACCCCCCAACTGACACATTGCTAGTCCCGTAGCAATTCCAGAAGTAATCAACAAGTAAAGAACAAAAACATGGGAGGTCAAAAAGGTTTGTACAAGTAATGCATAGCCTGCGATGAGAATCATGAAAACCTAAGCTAATAACCATCTCGAAAGAACAAGAAAACTATCACAGCGTTAGTGACCCGATAACCACCATGAGGCTGGGCCAGGCTCTTACACAATAAGCTACGGGTTTGTTTGATCGGTCCGATCATAAACTACGAAACTATCTACGCTCCCAGCTAAGTAGGAATAATGCCCATAACCTTGTATGTTAACCGACCTAAATAGATCAGGACCTGCCCTTATTACACAATTCTTTTGCGTTGTAAGGTCTGTGTTGAGGGGTTCGACTTCACGAAGTCGTGCGGGGATTAATCGACAACTCCAACCGGTGAGGTTTAGGGCATCAGCCATGAGGATCTTTCGACCAAAAAACTCTATAGGTTTCACCGGACTCAGAATGATTTGAGCCTCATTTTAACTTGCTAAACTCCACCCATCCACCTGTGTAGCGAACACTAAGTTGATGACTCCCAACCAGTTGGCTTAGGGCACCAGGCTTTAAAGGCTTTCGCCATAAACCCCTCGGACCGTGTTCGGGTTTCAAGGCAAAGCAATGCGATTCTATTCTTTTCTTTTCTTTTGCTTTTCTATTTCTTCTGCATTTTGGAAGACACATTGGCCTTCTAACATGGGGTGTAACCTATTCAAGGGAGTAGCACGACCTTTGAGAGGATTTGCATCGTAGAGGGGTTTTGTCTTGTTTCTTAGCCTATCATTGAGACTAACGTGCTCGGTGTGTGGTTAGCTAAGGATGAAGAAACAAGTTAAAGACAACAAAATTTAAGCCCCAGTCAACCATAGCTGAAGCATAGGACCCTTCTAATGCCGACACCATTAGGAAGGCTTAAGTTCATCACCTTTGCAAGGCTAATCGTTATGCATAAACAAAAGTTAATTAAAATAAAATAATAATAATAAAAAATGTGGGTGTAAAAATAGAAAATGCAAATACTGCTATAAAGCTTTTAATATAACCAAAAAGGCTAGTACAAGCTTATAATAGTGAGCATGCATAGCTAAGCAAAATAAACTCTTTTTACTATTGGCTAATACATACTAACAAAACAGTTCCATACAAGACAAGTAGGCAGTTGATAAAACAAAAACAACACAAGTATAAAACAAAACAAAACATAAGTATGATAAATGCCACTTAGGCGCTAACTCATACATTTAAAAGCATCCTTTGTGTCCTCCTTTGGGTAGGGATCGGAAGCTAGAGAAGGAAGTCTGACCTTCCCTTGTCTTTGGTGGTGTAGAGCGCGAGGGGCGGATTAGAAGCTGCTGCAGCGGCGCGAGCACATCAAAGAAGTTTCTTTGAAGGCGTCTTGACGGGCTGTGCGAGTGGTGGGTTGTATAGGTGTTGTCCATGACAAGCCCAGTGGGAAACCAAGGTGATACATTATCGAGAAGAATCTTATTACGTGCGCGAGTGACCTCGCGCGGTATCCATTTCAATTGGTATGCGAAGCCGCGAAAGATCTGAAGTGGCGGCAAATGTGCGGGGCCAGCATCCATGCGGCCAATCCTAAAGTAGCGGGGATGTGCACGGATGGGTTTGGCTGTGATGTGGGACGGAGCTGCGGAGTCTCGGAGGAGCTAGGAGAGTAGGAGGCAGGCTTTGGAGGGATGAATCCGGGCTGAGGTTCCTCCACCTCCACCAGCTGGGGCCAATTTGCTCAACCCTAAACGGGTCCTCCCGCATAATCATCCTCGACATCCTCCCGCTGGCGAAAAAGAAAAGAGCGTGGCATAGATAGGGTTCACTCATGGGATATAATCATAGCACAACTCTGTCGACGCTCAATACGTGGTTCCTCCGGGAACCCGAGGTGCTCTAACACATGGCATAACAATCTCGGCATCAAAAGGGGAATAGTCTCTGCCCAAGTTAAGCCCTTGCGGTGGACCTTTTCTTCGAAGTAAAGTAAGGTGATCATGATAGAAAGCTCCTGCAAATTGAACCCAGGGACCCTCGGATATTCAGTAGGCCTCTAGAATGGCTCCCTCTGTGCAAATGAGTGCTGGCGGGAGGCAGGGATCCTCGTAGTCGTGATGCAGTGAGGGCGTATGCGGAGAGGAACCTCCGCCTGGATAGACCCGGTACTATATCTCGAGAGAAGCGGCGAACCATCTCTGCGGGCAGGGTGAGGCCAGCTGGGTGTCTGCCGAGTTGTCGGAACTCTTGGCAAACTAGAGCGGTGATATGAAGCTCGCGGTATCCCAAACGGTATCTATCTTGGAGTGATGCATCGATTGGACCTCCGGTGGCATAGTATGGTAAAACTCAAGAACCACCCGGGGATAGAAAAATTGCCTCGGAGTCATAAACGACAGCAGGGAATACCTATGGACCAATTGCATAGAATCTCATAACCGTGGGTCCACTGCCAATGCTGGTATATCATAATAGGGCTCTCCAGTGAAGTGTGTTTAAGCAATCCACATTCACAGGTATCTGGTCACCCGAGTGAAATAGTGAATGCTCAATCCTGAGCGAGGATAAGCGAGGCAATGTGAAGTGCGGGACTACGGGCAGGCTGAAGACTAAAGCTTAGGCTAGAACTTGAAGACTCCCAGGGCCGGATGTCGGGCCGCTTGGAAGGCGGTGCCCTCAGTGGAGCGGAGTGGATGCCTGGCGGGAGAGGGCGTAGGTCCCACCGGGTATCGGTACGGATGGGCTCGGCACCACGAGGCTCCTGCGGGATATCGGCTGAGGCTGGACTCTCATCATGGTTGTAGCGGGAGGTGCCTGGCACCCAAGCTGGAGTGATGGCGACCATGGAAATACCGCGACATCTCTAGAAGGGAAGCAATTGAACAGGCTGTATCGATGCCCTCCTCGAGTGTGAACCATGGCGGGAGGCTTGCTGCGGGGCCCCAGGCAAAACCTGGCCGGAGTTGAGGCGAAATGCGTGCGGTAGGGCGCCGGCGTGCGGCAAAGGCGGCTCATGTGCCGGATGGTGCCGTAGGGTCCGAAGCGTTCGCGGGTGGCTAAAAGAGAATGGGGAGGGGCCTTTTTATAGTGTGTTGCAAGAAGCTGAAGGGTCCTCCCCTTGGTTTGGCAAATTTTCGCTCCAGAACAAATTTCGCTACAGGGGGCGAATTTTCACTACTGTAGCGAAAATTTTGTCCCAGCACTAGATTTGCTCCTATAGAATAAAAACATAAATAAAAAAAAACAAAAATAAATAATTATAAATAATAAAAATAAAAGAAGCATTAGTTGAAAATATTAAAATATTTTAATTAAAGCTAAGATATAAAAATACTAAAAAATAAAATAAATTAAAAAATTGACGATAAAGAAAACAAAATTTGGCTGCAGTTTGGTCTCGGTGGAGACCAAACCAACTCGATATTTGGAATGTCGGAGTCATGGGGATCAGGAGGGATATCTCCTCTCTTTTTCTTAGTGGCGGAAACTGACGCAGGGCTTCACTCGTTGCTCGTTAACCTTGAATACTCTCTTGTCTTTTAGGTTGAGAAAGGTCGTGATATTGGATATACTTGATGGATGTCGTGGCGATCCATGTGATTTAAGCTTACTTTGGAAATATATGGAGCTTGGAATCATACGGGAGGACTTGATCCCCACGATTGAAAGTTTTAAGTTGTGTTTGATCCATGCCACATCTTACGCTTATCCTTTGCAATTTTGGAATTGAAGTAGGTGTCGTTTCTCAACTCTTCTTACTCGTCAATCTCAAGCATTCTTTTTTAGGCCCGGCTCGGATTCATATCCATGTTCAAATTTACATTGTGCCCACCCGCCTTATCTTGATTTCTCTTGGTAAATGGCAAGCCTTGCCATAAACTAGCGATCTGAGGATATCTTTGAGAATGGTCTTGTATGTTGTTAATATGCCCTAATGAGTCTAAACGAGAACCGGAGTCCTTCACCATTAGAATTAACAACTTTCATCATGATGGTCTTTATTTCTCTATTGGCGAGCTCCACTTGACCACTGGTTTGAGGATGATACGGGGTGGCTACCTTGTGCTTAACACCATATTTGGATAAGAGGTTCAAAGGGTTTGTTACAAAGTGAGAACCTCCATCAGCGATAATTGCTAGGAACTACAGAATCTAGAAAATGTTGTAGCCGGGAACTTTGTACGGCTTTATGATCAGAACACGCATGTGCTTGCTTCAACCCGCGGACATGATTACCCCACAAGGATGTAAGCATGGCCCAGAAGGAAGTAGGAAATGGACCCACGTGAAGTTGATGCCCCATACATAAAACAATTCAACTACTAAAATGGGGTTGGGCACATCATCTTAATGACGGAAATCTACCGGGTCTTTGGCACTTATCATAAAGCTTGCACATGGTGTAGGCATTCTTAAACAATGACGACCCGATAAAAGCCCGAATCTGACTTACTTTCATGGTTGTTTTTACGTGAAGCGAAATGCCTCCACCACGCACTATCATGGCAATGGCTGATCCCTTCTGTTCTTCTTCCGGCACACATTTCCTTATTATCGATCGGCTACAATACTTGAACCATCCCGGCTCCTCCCAATAGTCTGAATGAACCCTTGCATGGAAGAGCTTCTTATCACATGTTGTCCACTCCCTTTGGTAACTCCTCACAGTACAAGTGTAATCTGAGCATACCATGGTGCTAGATCCTTGTCGTTAGAGACTCCTCGAAGTATGTCAAATATGGGAGGGTTGTGGTATTATGTGCTATGGTTAATCACAGAGATGATCGGCAACAACGTTCTCCACACCCTTCTTATCTCTAATCACGGAGGTTTGAACTCTTGCAGCAAGCAGACCCATCTAATAGCGGAGTCTTGGAATTACATTTTGGGAGCGAGATGTTCGGTGAATGATACGTGAAGATTACAATATCTGACCCAATCAAATAAGATCGGAACTTATCTAAAGCATAGACCATTGCTAGCAATTCTTTCTCCGTAGTAGTGTAGTTTCTCTGAGCTTCATTTAACGTTTTGCTCGCATAATACACCACATACGGCTTTCCACCACCTCTGTCCAGAAACTAGCTTAGACAACAAGGTCACCTAGCATCACACATTACCTCAAAGGCAAGTGCCGGTCGGGGGCTCTCACAATGGGTCTTTGTAGTCAAATATGCCTTAAAGCTCCTCAGACTTCTCTTGGCATTACGCATCCCCATTCAAACTTTGCATCTTTTGAGGGAGCTTGTGGGGCGGCAGCGATTTTCGAGAAGTCTCGGATGAACTGCGATGTTGAGCACGCATGTCCCAGAATTGCCGCACTATCTTCACATTAGTAGGAATGGCAATTTGAATCAATTCTACCTTGGCTTTATCCACTTCAATTCCCTCTCGAGATGATGTGCCCCAAACACTATGCCACAATTTACCATAAAATGGCATTTTTTCCAAGTTTAATCTTAGGTTCTTTTCGATGCATGCGTGGAGGGCCGGTTTCCAAATGGATGAGGCATTCATCGAGCTTTCCTCATAAGCATTATGTCATCCATATAAACCTCCTGTCAGCTCCACCCATATATAAAATACTGAGCATACAAATGGCCCGAAAATTAATTCGGGCATTGCATAGACCAAAGGGCATCCTCCTATAGGCATATGTACCAAAAGGACAAGTGAAAGTGGTCTTTTCCTGATCATCGGCAGCGATCTCGATTTGGAAATAGCCGGAATACCCATCTAAAAAGCAGTAGAAGGGATGACCTAATACACTCTCTAGGAGATGGTCCATGAAGGGTAAGGGAAAGTGATCCTTTCGCGTCACCTCATTCAGCCTTCTGTAGTCGATACATACCCTCCAGCCTGTAGTAAGTCGGGTGGGCATTTCCTCTCCTTTCTCATTAAGCACCGTAGTAACCCCTGATTTCTTGGGTACTACTTGGGTTGGACTTACCCAAGAGCTATCGGATATGGGATATGATGCCAGCTTATAGCAATTTCAACACTTCTTGGTACCACCTCTTGCATATCTGGATTCGGTCTCCTCTGTGGTACATTGAGCAGCTTTCAGTCCTCTTCTAAGTAGATATGATGGGTGCATACGCTCGGGCTGATGCCTTTCAAATCGGAAATCTTCCATCCAATTGCTTTCTTGTTACTGTGTGGAGGATTTGAAAGCAACCTCACGTGGATTGCTCAATAGTGAAGAAATCACTATTGACTGATGCATTTCCTCCCAAAAATGCATATTTCAATTCAATAAGATGGGCTTAAGATCCTAGCTGTTCAGGGATTATGTTTGTTCTCATTTCCGGTAAGTAAATTAAAACTTCATCCTTTCTTCTCCATTGTCCGTACGGTAGGCTCACTTTCACGAGCTCTGTTGGTCTTCATTGCGTCAACCAACTCCACGGTTAATACATCTTGCACAAGCGACTCATTTGCTTGTTCGTCAGGATGGCCTCTATCGTACAAACCTCTTCATGTCATCTCTGTTGAATTGCATGTCTTTTTGCTCGGATGGAAGATATTGAGCTCTAGGGTCATATTTCCAAAGGTTAGCTACATCACCCCATTCCGGCAATTAATGATCGCATTGGAAGTGGCTAAAAATGGCCTTCCCAGGATGATTGGCACATGGTTAGCCCCTACTACGACCAGTTCGATATCAAGTACTACAAAATCCACTGGATAGTAAAATTTGTCCACCTGAATCAAAACATCCTCAACTGTCCCCTTTGGTATTTTGATGGACCTATTGGCTAGAGACAAAGTGATAGTGGTTGAAACAGATATCTAGCCAAGCTACTTAAACATGGAAAAGAGCGAGTAGGTTAAAACTTGCCCCAAATCCGGCAATGACTTTTCCCACCTGAAGTGCCGCCCATGTTAGCGAAGGTGTACTGGGATCTTTATATCCACGAGAGTCTTGCACTCAATGATGGCACTTACTTGCTCAGTCAAAAAGGCCTTTTTATTAACATTAAGGCCTCTTTTTACCGTGCATAGGTCCTTCAAAAACTTTGCATACGTTGGGACTTGCTTGATCATATCGAGAAGAGGGATGTTAACCTTCACCTGCCGTTGTACTTCTAAAATTTCAGTTTGGTTAACTGACTTCTTCCTTTTTCGAAGTGCCTGTGGGAAAGGAGGGGGTACACTGTGTTTTACCTCTTCGCCTGCTGGTGGTTCTTCCTCTAGTGGTTCAACCACGGTGGGAGCTTTCTTGGCGAGTGCAGGATGCTTAGTCTCGAGTTCGTACCACTTCTCGCGATCCTTCTTGCTTGGCTTCATCAATTCTTGCATTAGGATCACTGGTGGAGCCTGTCTCATGCATTCCCCTCGGGTTTTTCTTTATTAATGCAGGAAGTTTTCCTTTTTCAAATTATAACTGTGGTTGAACAACACGGAAATGGAACTGCAAGTTGTCATATTTTATTGGAGATCTCGGAATGCATATTGTCTATTTT
This sequence comes from Tetrastigma voinierianum, assembly GCA_016808115.1. Taxonomy (NCBI): domain Eukaryota; kingdom Viridiplantae; phylum Streptophyta; class Magnoliopsida; order Vitales; family Vitaceae; genus Tetrastigma; species Tetrastigma voinierianum. The sequence continues at coordinate 120,494 of JAEQBH010004148.1, read as the reverse complement.
TTCTTGTTAATTGAGCTCTCTCTTGTCTCAATTTTAGAGTTAGTTTGAACATTCAACTTTTGTTCCTCCACAAAGGTACCTACTACCTTATAAATTCGAGTGCTTATAACTGGGAGAGAGGTGGAGTACTGTTTCTTTATCTTGGTGGAGCTAAGCCAACAACTGCTCCTTGGGGAGCATATGTAGGAGGTTTTGGCTTCCATGATAGGTTTGGATGATTCCTCCAGTGGGGACATGAGTGTTGCCATACGGGCATTTGTCGGTGTGGCCTGATTTAAGACATGACATGCTCTTTATCAATCCTCTTCAGGAACTGTGGACAATTCTCCCCAAGATGGCTGCAGTAAACAATTAAGCAGTGGGTGAGATGCGAGCAATTCAATCTTTGCTTGCATGTCTCTTTGATTTCATTCAAGCTCTTCAACCTTGGATCAAGTGGTCAATTTTGTTTCATCTAGTGTCTTCGAAAAGTGCATAAATGCCTCCCTTTGGTGGGTCGAGGCCTACGTTTTTCCTGACCTCTCTTGGATTCGGTTCGTCCCATGCCTTTAGGGTTTGACCACATGGTTCAAAAGTTCATGGCTTCATGCGGGTGCTTACTTTCAGGGAAGTCCCCTCCATGGTTTCCAATAGTTTGCTTCATGGTGGGAGACATGCCACATCATAAGTGATTCCATGACATCATGTATGTATGGTGTGGACATGCATGATGGTCTCCATAAACCTCCCAACAACGATATAAAACTTCTCTCATTATCGTAGGCCCGAGTAAGTGTAGATTTTCCTCTTTAAGCGTTGGTCTTGGTTGTCTTGAAAAATTTCTTCAAAAATTCGACAGTTCTGACCCAATTTCTAATTGTTCGGCCTCAGTGGGTGATCCAAATCTTGGCCTTGTCTTTCGGTGTCAATGGAAATGCTTTAAACTTAAAGCAGATCATGTCGAGGTACACCTTGCTAAAAAGTTGGCTACAAACTTCCTCGAACTCCGGATATGCGTATAGTTTTCATTCTCCATTCCATGAAAAGTGGGAAGCCAGGGGCATCAATAAGGTCTTCTGCCACATCATCTGCAGGTGGTATGATGCAGGAAGGTGCACTCACTCTAGGAGGGTGTATGTGGTCCCTCATTGACATATATGCTGTAGGATTTATTGGAGCTCCTTGTTGACTTTTCTGTTCTTCAGGTAGAGGATCCATTTGCTCACTATGTACACTGACTTCACAACCTTGTTCAATTGGTGTACTAGTTCTTTGCAATCTACCTGATATATCTCTATCCCGGTGTTTTATAACTTTTCTGGAAACAAAAGAATAAAGTAAAATTAACAACAGAGCTTGCTAAGAATGAGTGTTAGCTAAGAAATAAAATATTATTCATAATAATAAAAGCCCCGGTGTTTGAGAAAAAACTTGAAATTCTAAATATTAGATTCAAAGGTTTAAAATGTCACCAATACTTGTAATGAGAGAATTACAAGTACTCATCAACTCATCATACGTAATAAGGCACCATCCGACAGCGAAGCCATTTGATTCGTGCATGATGGGGTTGAATCGACAATATTTATACCTAAACTACTCTGCGCCGTAGTGTAACTCTTTTGTTGTATAAGCGGCTCTAGAGAGGATCAGAACACGGGGATGGGTTTCGTCTGTAAATGATTTTGTAATGAGTCATAATGGTGAGACTTTTGTTTGGATTTTGGATTTGTATGAAAATAGTGGTTGTTTTCACTATGCTAACTGGAGGAAGTTTGAAATAAGATGTAAAAAGAAGTCCTTAAAGTTTTGGGTCACTAGTTTGGTATGATATGGTTGCAAAGGTGTCCTCGGGTTATTTCCTCGCATTAGGGAAGATGACCTATAATCATTTCCAAAACCGGATCTTTGTTTAACTTTAAAAACTAACCCTTAGTACCATTCCTCTTTGAAACATAGCATTTACTGAGCATTAAATGTTCCTGAAGTTGAAATCTAGCATTTAACCTACCTCCTGATGGCTCGTAAATGACAACTAATGGATGTCAGTGTATCTAACACTAAGGGCCACAAGACCCTAAAAGCTTGTCAAGTATTGACCAAAGAAAGTACATCAAATAGCTTTTAAACCTAGTTTTGAAAGTTTGAAACATAAATACGCAGTACCTGCTTCGTAAAATATAGAGGATCACCTGCAAGCATATCAACTTACCTAGCAACCCTCCTCTTCAAGGTTTAGAGGCTTTAGCCAAACATCCTTTAAGTTGTCATCCTCAAAGGGTGTGTTTGGTTGCCTAAGTAAGAAAGGAGAAGATAGAGCGTGAGAGGCCAAAAGCGAGGGCCCGTCTTTGGAGAATGCTTCAAATTAAAGTTAGAGTTACAAATTGTTGAAGGCAGAAGCATATGACCTTACAAGCGGTGAAATACCAATCTAACCTAAATAGTATAATTACGGTGAGGGTAGAAATGAAATTAACCAAAAAGCGGGGTCGTTTGTACCAAAAGCAGGGGAGCCGAGAGAGGAATTTCGCTACAGGTGGAAATTTCACTATAAGCGAGAATTTAAGCTATTGTAGCGAAAGTCGCTATGTAGCGAAGGCTCATTCTGTCGCCAGTCGCTATGTAGCTAAGTGCTATAATGCGAAAATTTCCTATTATAGCGAAATTTAGCTACTGCTATTCCCTACACTTTGCTTGCTTACCTTTATCTGGATCGATTTCTTCATTCTGTGATGCAATCGAAGGTCAATCATACGAACTCGATGTAAATCGGCTCAACTTCGATATGCTTAGCTTGATATGATAGAATAGGTTTTAAGAGCTTTTTGCCAAAAACTACCACCAGACCTCGAAATACAATGTTATTTAAAGGTACACACGTGTCAATCGGCTTAACTAATATGATTAGTACACAAAAAGCACTTAGAACCTATCTTAAATAGGGTTCAAAATAGCACTTTTTGGGCACTAATCACCTAGCCATGCACTGCAAATATGGTTAGTTAATAAGCACAAGCACACAGCATGCATCCATGATCAAGTAACCAAAGTTTGCGTTCAAAATCGAAGTGAATGGAAAATGAGGGGATTCAGATGTTTCATTCTTTCCACACTCTCCAAATGACAATTCACTAACCACAATCACCAATTCACATTCAAACTCACCTAACTAGTGTCCCTAACAAATGATTCCCTCTGATTAAGTTAGGCTCAGCTTTAAACCCCAACTATGGCCCATAAATGCAATAGCAAGCGGGCAGACCTGAGGTCGAGGCTTGAAAGAGTGCTAAAATAAGTACATATAACTATCCTACACAACCAATTGAGCAGGTTTCCAAGCTGGTTCAGCGGTGAAAAAATTACGAAACTATCAAAAATTCCTCAAAAAACGAGAATCCAACAAAAAAATAGTAGCTAATTCCGAGCCAGGACAAGTGAGAACCAACTGAAACAATCCGATGCGTTTCTAAAACCAAGGCTGCCCAGCATAACCTATTGAACAGGTTCCCAACCAGTTCAACTGGTTGAGAAAAATTCTCAAATTCACCAGAATATTCTTTAATGAATAAGAAATCTAAAAAAAAAAATTTGCATGATTCTGAGCTCGAATGAGTGAGAACCAACTGAAAAAAGCCAAGATGTTTCTTATAGATGGCCAAACCCGAGCCACCCAACCTTATCAAAACTAAGGCCACGAAGCTCAAAAAAAAATCCAAAGAACCTAAACAATGGAGCTCACACCTGTGAATCTTCACCTAGAATGAGCATGAAAGCCCAGGCCTCCACTTCAAAAGAATGACAAACAAGGAGGTCTCAAGGCAATCCACTATGAATATCATGAATGTCTCATGAAAAATCAAGTCAGGCAAGAATTCATGGTAACATAAAGGATTGTAGAGCCTGCTTTCCTAACCAATAGCAATGCCTTGAGGATCATTATTCCTTCAAACTAAACGTGTATGGGAGAGCTGACCTTGAAGACATTTTCTATATTCTCAGACAAAACTTAGAACAGGGGAACAAATATATGAAGCAAGAAAGTTTCAGACTTACTTACCTATTTCCTCTTCATGCCTCGACACTCAATCGATAGGCTTTCCCCTAATATGCAAATGAGTCCTCATTCTTAGTGATCAGCCTGATAAAAGTCTTTCCCCATGCTTCTGATAAGTCCCAAACTGTGAGTCTCTTCCTCTCACACTTTTCGAAAAACACACTGAAAATCATCTCAAACGCACCCCTAGGAATATAAGACCCACACTCATGCTATACTGGATGTAACCTTCCTTCTTTAAAATCAAGAGCTTCATAATAGAACCTTCCTACCCCCAAATCCCTGAAACTCACCCGGAATCCCTCCTCCAAAACTGAGTAGAGTCTTCCCCCCAACAAAATGCAAAAAAAAAAAACCCTTTCTTTCTTTCTTTTTCTTACCTCTCTTCCCCTTCTGGCTTCTTATACCAAAACCCCACCTAAGCAAACTGAGCCTCCTGGATTATCTTCCTTCAAAGACCAAACTCTCCCATCAACCTTGGAAATCACCCCACCCCATTATCTCTCTCAGATTCACGAGGCCACCACTTCTTCAGCTGGGCTGTTTCACCACCAAGAATCCAGGATTATGTGACAAGGAACCCAAACCAAGGCTCAAACTAGACCCAAAATACTATGCAAGACTGATCTGGAGCTTATGGTCCCAAGCCATGTAGGATTTTGGCTCCAAAACCACCAAAATCAATGCTCCATACGTCAATTACAAATCCACCGAATCGATGCCAACCGGGTCGAAATAAATTTAAGAAAAATTTTCTGTACTGGATGTAATGTTCCTCAAGAATAAGGAAACCAACAAAAAAACATAGTACAATTCTAAGTTCAAATGAGGGAGATATGACCAAAACAAGCTCGGGTGCTCCGAATTCAAACCTGCTCCAATAATGAACTTTAACTTAAATCCATCGAACCGGTCGATGCGGTTGATAAAAATTCTCAAATTTTGTCATAGAATTCTTATATGAGTAGGGAATCCAACAAAAGAAATGGTGCATGATTTCTAGTTCGGATGAGGGAGATATGATCGAAACAAGATCAAGTGATTCAAATTCAGACATGCTTCAATGAATTCTACCTAAACTGAAACTTTGAGAGCTAGTCGAGCCGATTGGAAAAAATTTTGAAATGTTGACATAATATTCCTCACACGGGGCGGCATGATTCCGATTTTGGATGAGGGAGATATGATCGAAACAAGCCCAAGTGCTCCGAATTCGACATACTCCAATAAACTTCGATTTAGCTAAAACCTCGAGGGGCCCCACTTGCTTCCTATGGCACGATGCCAATAACTAAAAATAAATAAATAAAAAGGCCACGATGACATTCTGAAGTGAACTACATATGCACTCAATGGACCACATACAAGCCCACCCGAAGCTCGGAGATCGACTAAGCCTAAAAGGACCCTAACGATGCCATATGAGAACGATGGGTGAGTGTGACACCTATAGGATAAATGCAAGTGTTAAGGGACAAAATTGAGGGTCTACAATGGCTTTATCATTTAGTTTCGTCCTTTTCTCCTTTGGTACATGTATGAATGCTTTGCAACCGAACACCTTCAAATGGTTATAAGAAATTTATTTACTCGTCCACACCTTCTCTAGGATATCGAACCCGAGTGGAACTAAAGGACTCTCTCGTTGACTAACAAGCAAGAGAGCACACGCCCCAAAAATGACTGGGGAAGCTTAGAGTTCGCAAAGATGCATTTGACTTTCTCCAATGATGGTGCGATTCATCCTTTATGCTACACCATTGTGTCAGAGGAGTGCCTCGACCATCTTCATGCCAAACCCATGTTCGGAGCAAGACTTCGAATTCTAGGAAAGGTATTCACCTCCATTATCTTAACGAAGGGACTTAAAGGGCTTCCCGGTTCCTCTTTCCACCATGGCATGAAACTGTTGAAGGTTCCCAAATACCTGGTCTTTTGACTTCTACAAATACACCCATGTTTTTCTTGAAGCATCATCAATAAAGGTTACAAAATATTTGTATCCTCCTAGACTTTCAACTTCTATGGGACCACAAACATCAGAATATACAAGTTCTAGTATTTTTGACTTCTTGGTAGATTTACTGATAAATGAAACTCTATGTTGGCTTCCAATTAAGCAATAATCACAAGGATCGAGTAGTGTACCTTTGGCAAAGGGAATGAACTTCTTCTTTGCCAAAATTTGTAGCCCCTTCTCACCCATGTGAGCAAGTCTCCTGTGCCATAAACTTGGCAAGGAGTCTGTTGCTACATTCAACCTATTTTTACAAATCTTCCCTTGAGTCTTATACTACGTACAACAAACTTCTACTCTTGCAATGATCATTGTTCCTTTGGTGAGTTTCCATCTACCATTGCCGAAATAATTCTGGAAGCCTTCTTTATCTAAGGTGCTATGACGCCCCAAAATCCGAGGGTCCGTTGATCACCCATCAACCCGCGGAAAGCCTGTAGATATCGTGTAACTCAATACCACACCGTTGTTTTACCGAGATCCATAATTTAATAGAAATCGGACAGTCTCCTTGTACGTGAGCCTATCCAAACCCAACCTCGTGACAATATACAATCATACGACCCATCCGGCCATATAAATACAACATGCCTGTCCATTTATGAGTGTAAGACCACACGGTCCATGTATCCGCATTCATATAAAAACATGCAAGGCTATTTTATAAACCGTCCATATATTCAATTATAATCAAGTAACACATTAATACATGCCAAAAAATTAATTTGCTCCAAATGTTTTACAAAAATAGTTATAAATACATTCCAAAACTAGTTTGTTCCAAAAAATTTACAAAATAAAATATAAAAGCCACAAGCCGGCTTTCTTCATCCTTGCAGGCCCAGATGTGAGTCATCCATTTGTGCATACCCCGCACCTGAAATGTTTTCCCATATAGAGTGAGTCACACCCAGTAGAGTAATTCCTACAGAGGATACTCTCCACCTAAGTGCACATGCAATGTTCACCTTTGACAATTCACATGCACACCAACATTCCAACAAATAATATGCAATTCTAGGTTGGAATCCTACATGCCATGCTATGAAATGAGATGAGACTCACTCATGCACCATGTCATGCCCCTACCGCCTGGGCAAAGAGAGGGGGCATGGCTTGGGACTGAGACTCTTCAACCTTCTTTCCTGACCTTGGTGGGCCCATTTCATACATATAATTTCATAATGAAAAAAACTTGTAAAATTAGCACCATAATGGTGTTTAAACTATCTTGTACATATTCCTAAGTCTCATTTACTTGTACATAAACAAATTCCACTATATAAAAAAAAACTTTTACATTTACATTCTAAAACAAAATCAAAAAGCCTACATCAGGTGGACTCTTATTATTGTGTCACCCGCGACATGAATACCCTGATGTCCCTCTTCAAGATCTACACGATGAAACACCGTGTTGCTTATAGCCAGTGGGGAAATAAATAATGTAATATGACCACTAAGTGGTCCACAATTACAGATACATATAACATAATGCATATGTCGAGTTTACGTGATAATGTAATTCTATAATGCAGTTTTCATATAACATAATTCTTATAATTGTGTTTTCATATTCTCCTGAGACTGTAACAAAGACTCGGCATGCTAGTACCAGAGGTACAATACATACTGCAGCGTGAACTGATTACTTATGCTTTCTCATCATTCATTATTCATATTCTTATCATGTGCTTGATCAGAGTAGACTGTGAATAGTGAATGAGAGGGACGCAAAGACAATAGTATCAAGGTATGTTACAAGACGAATGAGGTGTCAAGCACAATACGCCCACCCAATGGATATTTGAAACGGTCAGAGTGATCAGCAGGAGGCCATAGCACTATAATGTCGACATTATCAGATTCTTCCCTACAATAAAGGCAGAGATTAAAGAGTTTGTTTGATCATGTCAAAGACACTCCATCCACGCATTGATAAAGGTTTGAATATTAACTGAGATATCAGTCATGACTCAAACAGTGACATCACTTTTCTGATCCAGCCCTGGCTACACATATAATCTTCTGAGTGCCTTCATCTGAAAGAGTCACTTAAATCATATTGCAAATGGCGCAAGAAATAATGTCTATCAACTAGATATATGTAATCATCTTCATTCTAATAATTGAAAATAATATAAAGTAAAATAAGGTCGATGAATCGTGAGATTTCACCTGAAATGAACTGAAAGCATCGGGTACTTTCAACTTCAAGATAAGTATTTTAATTATCCTAAACTTAAACCACTTCAAAAATTTTGTCAAACTTTAATAAACCAGATTTAATGATCTTCTGACTCAAAACATCGTCTGAGTACTAATATTTGATAGTCCAAACTCATCTATTTCCTGAACTTCATTTTGGCATATTTTATATTGAGAGCAGGTTTCTAATGTTAAATTATGGAAAATTCAAATTACAAATTTGTGTTTTGCAGGTTTTTATTGAAAAAAAGAGATAATTCTAACAAGAAAAGAAGGAAAAAAAATGGAAAATGCTGGATTCTCTGTCGCGACATAGTTTTGTATGTCACGACGGAGTTTCAAGGAGAACAACAGAAATATGTCGCAGTTAGCAGCTTTATGTTGTAACAAAGTCCAGGCTGAAATCAAAGAGGAAATAGAACTTTGTCGCGATAAAGAGTTTTTCTGTCGCTACATTGCTAAGGAAGAGTGTGAAGAAGTCTGTCGCAACACTCTTTACTATGTCGCGACATTGACTAAGGCAATGTGAGGAACTTGTCACTTCACAATCCTTAATTCGTATCAACATAAAAAATGAAGACAGTAAGATGAACTCGCCGCAACAGCACAATTTGTCACAACGTAGTTTCTGTGGTATAAACACAAGTTAATCAAGGACAAGTGTTTTTATGTGGCGACAAAGTTTTCAGCATGGGACCATCTCAAGAAAGGATTTCTATCGCGACAAGAAAAACTCTATCATGACATAAAATTCAGAGTTCACAATAAAGGGCAACAAGACTTTGTCGCGACAAAGACGGTTTCTGTCACGACAAACAAAACATGAGGTTGAGATGAACTCTGTCGCGACAAAGAAATCCTCAGAGTAACAAGTAGTTACTTAAGCAATATAACAACGTTGCGACAAAAAAATTTTATGGTTCAACATACGAAGAACCGCGTAATATCCTCGGGCTTTATTAAAGAAGTTTTCTATCAGACACAAAATATATAGAGTGACAAAATTCTGTCGCGAAAAAAGAAAATTATGTCAGCAATAGAAATTGAAAGAGAACTAAGATTAGCCAAGTCAAGTCTGTTGCAACAAGGATTTTATGTCGCAACAACAGTTCAGCCATAGTCAAGGACCAAAAAAGAAAAGTCTGTCGCAACAAAAAGAAAACTCTATGGCAACAAAGTTGCTGAAGAACTAAAGAAATGCTATCACGATATAGAAAACTCTGTCGTGACAAAGTAAAGGTGCTGAAGGTGAAAATGCTTGTTGCAACAAAGAAATTCATGTCGTGACAGTTTTTGTTGAACTTGTTGAAGACTCCTACAAGACAACCCTATCGCAACAAGAACAATACTGCTGCATCAAAACTATGTCGCGACATTGTCAAGGTCTATCGCTATAGAATCCAAGAAAAAGCTTAGAGAACTAGTCGTGTCAAAAAACTGCATACTACGACAGAAGCCAGGGACAAAGAATAAACACTCTGTCGTGACAGAATTTTCTATGTCGTGATAGATCAACCACCTCAAATGTAATATTCGGGGATCCACAACGTTAGCCGAAAAAGTGCGCTCAACATCGAAAGTCTATAAATGTACGCATCTCAAGTACTCATGCGCAGCCTTCCGCAAATCCAAGACTTCGAGAAGCTGAAGACTCTTCAGATATTATTTTTTCTTTTATTTTTCTTTTACTTTTATCTTTTATTTCCTTTTTAGTAGATTTAGTTGGAGAGTAGTTTTTAGTTAGTTTTCTGTTTAATTTCTGGATTTGAGTAATGAATTGATGTGCAGCTTCAAGCTGGGAATCATTGTAAACTTTTCTCTCTCACCACTGTTCTACGTTAAATGGATTTTAGAAAATTTTTGGAATTCATTTATTTCAATTTGTTTACAATTTCAGTGAATTTTCTTGATCAGTTAGTGATTAGTACCCAAATAGTGCAATTGCGAGCCTTCTTTATAGCAGGTTTTATGCGCTTTTTGCGTACTAATCGTCTTCAATAACTCAATTGATACATCAGTCCCATTTGCTATCGATCACATTTTGTAGCTATTTTAGTAGTTTTGCAAGTCGAATGCCTTCTATTTCTTCAATTTGACTCAAACACAATGAACCCGAGCCGACCAAGATGCACGATCAAATCATAGAAATTCAAGCAATCGTATCAAGAAAATGAGGAGCAAACTGTCAAATTTTCAGGGCTGCACCTGCACCCGCAAATTTCGCAGGTTGCCAATTTCGCAAATCCGCTAACACCGAAGCCACCCGCGGCCTCACTGCGCTCCGGCTGACTACTTTTCGACCCACCTTTTGTGGTTTTATACAAGTTTGCCCCTCATGTAAATTTGGTTCTTTTTTAAACATTATTGTAATTTCCTTATTATGGCACCATATAAGTCACCATGCTTGTAATCAACCAACTTTTTTACTCCATCAATCAATCAAGGAAATTGAGCACTAAGCCTCTCTCCTCTCGCTGGGTGATTTTTCTTCTTATCCCTTCACTTTCTTTCATCTTTTGGTAGCCAAACACCCCTCGATGATGACAACCTAAGGATGCTTCACAAACCCCGATCCTTGACTCGTGAAGCCGCCACCGGGGTGCTGATTTTGGGCTTAGCTGCATGTTCTCATGCTCTTCATGTATGTATTTATGGGTATCATGCCCTCGTCTTCACCTTAGGTTAAAATCTCTTAAGCATGCTCTCCTAATGTACTTGGCAAGCTTTTGGGTTCGTGATACTTTCACTAGATCCATCGATGCCCGCTAGTCAGCTCCTATTAGTTATTATGTGGTAGGTTTTTTAGATGTGTTTTACCGGCTAGTGGACATTTATGCCTAATCAAATGCCATCTTCCAAAAAGGAAACTCAGGTTTAGGTTTTAAAGCTAGATGAAGATCCGCATTATGCTCTAAGCATCCTAGAACCCTTAGCCCAAGGGCCCGAGAGACTTCATGATTTCTCTTAACTTTACATCAGCTTATTTCCAGCCTTTCAACCATTCACACACACCGCTTTTCCACAAACCCTATAACCAACGAGAAAACACCATTCAATGCAATCGTAACTCTCTCAAAACGAAGAAAACCCATCCTCGTGTTCACCCTAGAGCCACTATACCGCAGCAGCTTTGCTACGCCGGTAGTGAATCCCAGTTATAAATTTTGTCATTCCAACACCTACTGGGCATAAACGAATCAAATGGCGTCGTCACGGATGGTGCCCCAGTGAGAACGTAGCAAAGGAACTTGTGATTCACATCACAAGTTTTGCAGCAATCTCATTTCTTTTTATTTTACCCTTTTTTCCCCACTACAGCTTCACTCAGGAATTTGAAATTTCACCAGGGAATTTGAAAATTTCACCGCAGGAGCTTGAAAATCCCACCGTGCATCACTGCTTGGATTTTAGCTAAACATAACCTTTTGTTAGTCTTGTTTTTATTAGTTTCGCTTGTCAGGTGTTCAAAGCGCCTATGCAAAGGGGACAAACACTACAGTGCATTGGAAAGGCTAGGTGCTCCAATCAACAACGCCGTGAAGCTACCGCACACCAATCGATGGAGACTCCACCGAAGAACAGCAGCTACCAGCATCTCATCAGAACCCACGTATTAGATCAATGAGGGATCACATTCCACTCACCAAGGGTGAGTGCACCTCATGCATCATACCCCTCCCGAGGATGGCAAAGGAGACCTTATTCAGGCCTCGTTCTCTACTTTTCATGGTATGGAAAATGAAAATCCATACACACACATTTGGGATTTTGAGGAAGTTTGCACGACTTTCAAGGAAGGTGCATTTGATATGGACTTGCTCAAGTTGAAGGCTTTCCCTTTGACCCTCAAAGATAAAGCCAAAATTTGGCTTAATTCACTAAGGCCAAGGACCATCAGGAACTGAGCTAAGCTGCAAGCGGAATTTTTGAAGATGTTCTTCAGCGCCCATAAGACCAACAATCTGAAGAGGAAGATCTACACCTTTGCGTATTTCATGACAAAGTGAAAGATTCTATCGCTGCTAGGAAAGGTATCTAGCAACTATCGTAATGCATGCCCACACTGGTTTCGATACATGGATGTCAGTCAACCATTTTATGATTTGAATGTCCTTCTTTCCATGAAATAACTCTTTGAAAACCATGTGTGGGGACTTCCTCAACAAAAAATCCAGATGAAGCCATGGATTTCTCAACTATGTTGTCAGATCTTCAAAGCCTCGGGATGAACCAAATCCCAGGAAACTAACAGACATAGCCCCCAAAGGAACCAAAAGGGGGCATTTTTCACTATCGAGTGAAATGGAAATGAAAGCCAAGCTATCTTCTCTCACTAGAAGATCACAGCTAGAATTACTAAATCAAGATGAAGTGCGTGCAGAACCGAACCAATTGCATCTATCCAATCCTGCTGACTCAACTACTCGTCATCAAGGGAGATCAATGTCCAATTGCTCCTCACTGTAGATTTAATGCAAGAGCAAGCAATTTTAAGGATCAAGTAGGAACCTCAATAAGTGCTCCATATGGGAATACTCTACAATCCGCATTGGAGGATCTTAATTCTAATTTATCATGCTTTCAAAACCCTCGCCTTATACTCCTACTGTGTTCACAAGAAGAACAAACCCCACCTCGTCACCGGTAGAGCACATAGCACCTGAAAGTAAGGTAAGGTCACTTATCAAGAACATAAGACGTTGAATGCTCGCATCACACAAAAAAATTGAAACGCCGAAGGCACTTTCAACGAAGATTAGATGACCGTAGTACCTGGCCTCCAAAGTTGACTAGCCAGCAGCAGATGCTAGAAAAAGGAAAATTTCCTCTCAAAAACAACCAAACCCCAACAGATTACATGAAGAGAGCTCCTCCAATGACCCGAATTCCAAATTGAATGAGGTCAAGGCAATCATCACACTGAGGAGTGGCAAAGAGCTTACAAAGCCATCACCAAAGGCAATAGACACAGAACAGGAAGCTATTGATACTGAACTAGGGGAGGTGTTAATCAAGCAGACTATTGAGGAAAATAAGCCATCCCTACCTTTCCCTCAATCATTAAAAACTAAAAAGAAGGCCATTAATCAAGCTGAAATTTTAGAAGTGTTGAGGCAAGTAAGATCAACATTCCACTACTTGACATGATCAAGCAAGTCCCTACTTATGCAAAATTTAGCGATTTGTGCACAATAAAAAGGGTTATTGATAAGAAAGCCTTCCTAACTGAACAAGTCAGTGCCATTATCCAATGCAAGACCCCTGTGAAATACAAAGATCCAGGTTGTCCGACTATCTCAATCAATATTGGGGGCATTTGCGTAGAGAATGCACTGTTAGATCTGGGAGCAAGTGTGAATCTCCTCCCCTATTCAATGTACAGGCAGCTCGGGTTGGGGAGCTAAAGCCCACCTCCATCACACTTTCTCTTGCTGATAGTCGATCAAAATACCAAAGGGGACAGTGGCGGATGTCCTGATTCAAGTGGACAAATTTTACTATCCTGTAGATTTTGTTGTACTCGACACAGAACCAACAGCAGCAGGGGTGAACTATGTGCCTATCATCTTGGGAAGACCATTCTTAGCCACCTCCAATGCAATTATCAACTTCAGGAATGGTGTCATGCAACTCACCTTCGGAAACATGACTTTAGAGCTCAACATCTTCCACCTAAGTAAAAAGCACATGCAACCGGAAGATGTCCCAGGGGAAGCATGCATCATTGACACCATCCCGAAGAACAAGCCGATCACAGGTATGCCGGATATACTAGATGAAGAGTTGGACTGGTGCATGACAAAGAGGAGAGGTCAGTATGAAATCAATATAAGGATATTGAGAAGAAGAAATGAAATTTTGCCATTAGTGATCGAAGAAATCAAGGAGCCCTAAAATGTATCCTGCCTCCGCCTATGGAACTAAAGTATGCTTACTTGGAAGACCATGAACAATGTCCATGGTCATTTCAAATTACCGCGATCAGCACGTGAGGGTAGCCCGTCGTAAGTCCTCAAACACAAGAAGCCATCATGGAGAATTCTCCGATTTGAAGGGCATTACCCAAAGAAATAGCACTCACCACATTTACTAGAGGAGGAGGCAAAGTCAGTGAGGCAACCACAAAGAAGGCAGAACCCACATATGCAAGAAGTGGTTAGAGCAGAAGTCTTAAAGTTGCTGCAAGCTGGCATCATATACCCCATATCAGACAGCACCTGGGTGAGTCCAACCCAGGTAGTACCTAAGAAATCAGGATAACTACAGTGCATAATGAAAAGGAGAGGAGATACCCACCGCCTTACTACAGGTGAGGGTATGTATCATTCATTGCGGTGTTAAATGAAGCAACACCTAAAGATCACTTCTTCTTCCATTCATGGATCAACCGCTGAGAGGATTTCTCTCGTCACCCCTTCTATTGTTTCCTCGATGGCGAGATATTTCCAAATCGAGATCACAAGCAGAGGATCAGAAAAGACAACTTTCACCTGTCCATTCGTACGTATGCATGGTCAGGAGGATGCCTTTAGCCTTTGTAATGCCCCCGCCACATTTCTCAATCCGTGTATGCTCGCATTTTCAACGATTTAGCAGAACAGATTATGGAGGCTTTCGACATGGACGATATTACGCTATGAGAATTTTGAGAGTGCCTAGTCAACTTGGAAACCATCCCGCATTGTGTGCATGAGAAAACCTAGTGTTGAATCGGGAGGAATGCCATCAGATGGTCACAAGGCATTGTATTGGGGGCATATCATTTCAGAGAAAGGGATTGAAGTTGATAAAGCAAAAGTTGACTTGATTTCCAAACGACCTCCACCCACGAATGTTATTAAGACCGTGAGGGCACTGGGGGCATGCAAGTTTCTACAGGAGGTTCATACCGAACTTCTCGAAAATTGTCAAGCCACTTTATAAGATTCTTGAAAAATATGCTACATTTGAATGGGATTCAGAATGTCAACAAAGGTTTGAAGAACTCAAGGCTTATTTAACCACTGCACCAATAAAGGAGCCCCCTAATCGCGCTTGCCTTTCGAGGTTATGTGCGGCAAGTGACCTCATTGTCGAGCAAATTTTGGACAAAGGGCGTATGAAAACCGCATGCGGGTTTACTATGCTAGCAAACACCGAACGAAGCCTGGGAGGAATTCACTACCACCAAGAAAGAATTGTCGCGTAGTTTATGCCCCGACAAGTTTCAGGCTTATTTGTTATGAGCGTATAATTATCTTCAAGGCACCATCTCGGGCCTTTGAAACATCTCGCCCACTAAGCAAATGCCAAGCAGCTTATCGTGGGTCCTCTTACTACAGAATTCAACCCGCAAATTCGATGCGGTAGAAATGTTGTTGCTGAACAATCTCTCCGTACTCAACCATAAAGCATTACTGAACACCCATAACCCCCAATCTGACTAATCTCTGAGGGGAGTCTTTACTGGCCGTGGGACAAGGTTCTTAGTTCGCCCACATCGCCAACTTTTAAGAATAAGGAGTTGTCATCGTATCGGAAAGCATAGACAAGAAGTTCTTCCATGCAAAAATCCACTCCTACTATTAGGAGGAGCCTTATTTGTCTAAATAATAGCCGATCGATAATCGAAGGTGTGTGCCTGGCTGAGAACAACTAGATTTCTCACCACCGGCCATGACAAGGTTTCATGGAGGTCATTTTGGCTCCCAAAAAACGATAATGAAGGTGCCGCAGTGTTTCATTGGCCATCTGCTTAAGGATGCCTATTCCATATGCAACAATGCGACAAATGCCAAAGGTTGGGAAAATTCTCGCTTCATATGATGCCATCAATCCTATTCTGGCTATTTGAAAGTTATTTCCACGTTGGGGCACTGACTTCAGACTATTTCCCACTTCCTCGTGGGTATACTTACATCCTCGTGGGAGTAGACTATGTGTCAAAGTGGTGGAAGCAAAGGTCTGTAGAGCAAGCACCACAAGACCAGACAAGTTCTCGGGCTGAGAACATTTTCCGTAGACTGAGTTCCTAAGGCCATAATCGTGATTGAGGTTCACATTTATGCAATAAACTTTTCAAAATCTCCTATTCAAGTATGGTGTCATGAAAGTGAGCCACCCTTATCATCCTCGCACTGGCCAAGCAGAGCTAGCCAGAATACCAGGAAAATCAAGACTATATCGATGAAAATGGTGAACTCAAACAGGAAGGATTCGCCCTCAAGCCTTGATTCTCGCGGCATACGTAATGAAATATACAAGACCATCCCTGGAATGTCCCCCATCGCCTCAGTTTATGGGAAGGCCCACCTTCCGGTGGGAAATTGAATATAAGGCATGGTGGGCACTAAAAATTTAATCTGACATGGGAAGAGCTAGCCTTAAGAGACTTTCAGATCCAATGAGTTAGAGGAGCTCAGAATGACGCCTCACTTCAACTGAATTATAAAGACAAACTAAAGAAGTAGCACATCACTATAACCCAAGAACTTCAAACTGTGGGACCAAGTCCTGCAATTTATGACTCCAAACCCTCCTTTTCAGCAAGCTCAAATCAAGATGGATCGACCATTCATCATTCAACAAGGACACTCTGTTGGTTCAGATCCCACTAATCCAAAAATGATAATAGAGGTTCAAGTTCAATGGACAGAGAGGAAGTCCTATGTTGTGCAAAGCACTCTGCAGACAGAGGAAAATTCCCTCCCTTCCTCATCTCCAGATCTGAAAAACACATACACATGAGCTGCCCCTACAAACATCTCTGGGCCACTAACTCACTCCTGGCTCTGTTTAGGCTCTCATTTTACAGTTAACATTCCTGGTTTACACCACAAGATTCTTGTTTCTGCTTGTGTTAGTGTCAAATGATCAAACATTTCAACAAAAAGATCTCAGTCGTCAAAGCCTGGGAAGAGTTATCCTCTCTCCCAACGCCCATCACCTATTTCAGAGTGGTCATTTTCCTTCATTAACTTCTCTCCACGTACTATAATGCCAAGTCAGTTTCGATGCCCATATTATTCTCGATCTGTATTTTACTATATCACTATCCAAAGAGTGTCTGATTCTTTTGTCATTTTTTTTTATGAGGTGTTTCTAGTTTGCTTAGCTCCTTCTTGCAAAGTTCGCCTTTAAAATCACCTTTGATATATATAATACAAATATATTTTCTACACTTTTTGCATCCTCATTTTGCCCCTATATTATTGTGGTTTTGCCCTTCCTATAAGTTGAAGAGCTGAAGCAATCAGATGATACCAAATGCCAGGAATGAATCTATGCCCGATCGAAGTTTTCAAGTATTAAAGATCTCGCACTGAACCCATCTTCCACCCATTCGTACCACACACGCGTAATACCGGGCCATCATTATGCTTAGGAGCTGCATATTCCCTCTTACTTTGCAAAACCAAATTTTAAGGGGTTTTGTGTTGACGGCCCATAATAGGTTAGAACTTCCCAAGAAAAGAAGCAATGTCTTCCAAAAGAAAAGAAAAGGCAAAAGAAAAGAAAAAGGAAAAGAGATAGCAAAGTCGCACCGCTTCCTTGAAACCCGAGCACGGTCCGAGGGCCCACAAATGAAGCCTTTAAACTGTGCCCTGGGTGACCGGTTGGGAGTCACTTGGCAAGGTCACGGGTGGACGGTGAGCCAGCGAGTCAGAGCCTGATTCTCAAAATCATTCAACCGCGAAACTTGTAGAGTCAGGTCAAAGATCTTTCGTAACTTGACGCCCTAAACCCTTAGCTGGTCGGGAGTCGCTTATGATCCTTCGCTAGACCACTTCGTGGAGTCAGTTTTCAACATTGCACCCCTACAATACAATTGAAGTATGAAATAAGTATGGAACTGAATTTATTTTAGGTTGTTGGTCAACACGGCTGAGTATCGTAGTAGTTCGTCAGTGGGGGCAGCCTTTAGCAAATTTATCGTGCAAACCGATCCCAAAAAACACTTAGATTTTGGTGGAAATTGTGCTGATTTCTTGGAAATAAATGCTAAAACTCTCATTTACAGACATATTTGTTCTCCTGGGCTTGCAGACAGTCCACTCCAGTTTGGCATGATCGGGGTGTCAAGTACATTATTTCAGATATGTGCTTTTAAACAGATGCCCATTTTTTTGCAAAAAACATATTCTACATGATCTTCCTTCTTTTATCATTTCATGACTGTAGGCAACAACCTTAGTTTTGTGAGTTGATTAGGTACCCAAAATAGTGCAATTTCAGAAACAATATAGCAGGTTTATGCTACTTTGCATTTCAATCGCCTTCAATAACTCAATTGATACATCAACCCGCTTGCTAGTCAATCCACATTCCTGGTGTTATTTTAGAAGTTTTTATGAAAGCCTATTTTCTATTTCTTCAATCTCTCAATTCAAAACACGATGACAACCCCGAGCCAATCAAGATGCATGATCGCAACCGTATAGAAATTCCAAGCAAATTTATTAAGATGGAAAGAGTAAACCATTAATTTTGGGGTTGCAAACCTAAGTACCTGGTACTTCATAGGTTATGAAAATTTCAACCCCAAATTCCCCAAGAAGCTACATCCTTTCTGAACTCCACAACATCACCGCCACCTCTGCCTCACCCCACATCTTCCTGCTGATCTTAATCTATCTCGTGGAGCCATACAAGTTTCACAGCCCTCATGCAAATCTTATTCTTAAACATTTACACACCTCCTTATTATGATAATTCAGTTCAAACATGTTTGTAATCAAACTCAACTTTTTGTCACTCCATCAATCAATCAAGGAAACTGGCACAAGCTTCCCTTCCTCCCTTCATGATGTCGTCAGTGATTTTCCTTTTTCTCCCTTCACTTTCATTTTTCCAGCCAAACACCCTCGATATATGACAAATCAAAGGATGCTTTGGCTACAAAACCTGATCCTTTGAGGGCGCCAACAGCTTCGATTTTCATTTAGTCAAGATGTTCCTTATGTTTCCTTCTGGTAAAGAAGGTATTTATGGTATTTGGTGGCCTCCCGCTTTCTGCCACTCCTAGGTTATGTTCCCTTACATGCTCTCCCTAATACTTCTGGCAGTTGGGGTCTGAAGGATACTTTCACACAGATCCGAACAAGCTCCAGTTATTAGTTGTCTCCTATTGTTAGGGTAGTAGTTTCAAGATGGTGTTTTCACATCATTAGGACAATTATGCCTAATCAAATGCCATTCTCCAAAAGGAAAACTAAGGTTACTTAGGCGAGTGCCAGATGAAGATCGGCTGAGAATGACTATATGTCATGCTTCCCAACATATAAAAGACCCGAAAGCATACGTTTGTTAATCTGTAACCTTAGCCTAAATGGGCCCGAGACTTCGCTTAGGATTTCTTAACTTTTACACTGGCTTATCGGGGCCTTTCAACCATTCACACACTCGGCTTTACAAAACCCTATAACTAACCCAGGAAATACCACCATTTTCAATGACTAATCCTCTTCACTAAGAAAACCATCCTTCGTGTTCGACCCTGAAATACTATACTGGTAGTAGCTTTGCTACTACTAATAGTAGCGAATCCAGTTATAATTTGTTTATCTCAACACCTACTTGGTATTAATCAATCGGGCTTAGTCAAATGTATTTATGTAAGCGCTTGAAAGATTCAGCTCTCTCGAGAATGGGTCGACAGATTGTTATTTTCAAAGCACAAATGAAGAACGCCTCAGTTAGAATTTTTGTATTTATTTGATTGGTACAGTTTTAACTTAATTGTTCAAGTACTTAGTACCGCGGTACCAAATAAAGTATTGTATCTTACCATTTCGTGGAGGCCTCTACGTGAAACAGAGATGGAGAACCCTTATGCTGTGAGAGCAGTGCTTTGCGTGGCTAGATCAATACTGGAACTAATTTAACTCAAAGATCATCTGTATAGATCACTAACTTACCCATGGCTTCGGAGATATAGGTAAGAGATGAAATACTCAAACTTAACTGCCACAAAGGTTTCTCCCTCTTTCGATGAAAGGTATCTCCTGACCGTGGTTAACAAAACATCTAATTAAGAAGAGATGTGAGAATTTCATTAGTATCAATATTTAGGTGCCATCTAAATGGAGAATGCTTGCAATATCCCTGGTCTAGTGGGGGCAAGAATTTTTCACACCTCATAAGGATTGGTGAAGCAATGAAAAGGAAAATACCTAAATCTTAGAAAGACAGATTATATCTTTACAGGTAACTCCATTATGATCTATGAGTTTATAAAACAGAACATGAATCTCATAATTAGTGAAAGGTATGTATGGTGAGAACTAAATCTATAATACAATGCATTCCTGACAAATTCATGTTCTTCCAACTATGGCTTAGCTATGATTCAAATGATGCAAGTAAATTGACAATGATTTTCCATTGGTCTATTTCCTGAGTCTCACCTGCTGAACTCTCAAATCCACTCTTATTAATATGTTTTTATGTATACTAGTGAAATTACTTTGGTATTATTTTATCTTATTCTCCACCATTCTAATATTAGAGTTCAAATAAGAAGAATCTTAAGAAGTCGGGCAGTTAGTCTTTTTTTTGATTTGATTATCATCAATCCTCGTGGAATGTAAATATTCTAGACTTAAAAACTTAATTTTTTATTTCTTTTAGACGAATTTCAGGTACTGGCAAAGATTTAGACCAAACACAATTTTTGGTGAATCTAGTTTACAAAAAGGACAAAACAATACTTAATAATAAATCAGAACAAGTTTTTGGCTGCTTACTAGATGGGATAATAGTTCTTGTGGAAAAGTCATAACTTTTAGATGCAATGTGGGGCCAAGTCAATTAACAAGTTTTTGGTGCCATTGCCGGAGACTCTTATTTGGCTTTTGCATGAGTGCTCATTACTTGGAAATTATGGTCTATACAGAAAATCGGTCAACAGCATCAACTTTTCTAATACCTAACTCATGTGATGCACACTTTCTATGATTTGCCTCTTTTCACTCCAGGGTAGTTCTGGCA
Organism: Tetrastigma voinierianum; assembly: GCA_016808115.1. Taxonomy (NCBI): domain Eukaryota; kingdom Viridiplantae; phylum Streptophyta; class Magnoliopsida; order Vitales; family Vitaceae; genus Tetrastigma; species Tetrastigma voinierianum. Next base: position 99,267 of record JAEQBH010004148.1, on the reverse strand, counting down.
CCAAAACCCAAACACATCAAAGAAACAACTCTAAAACTTACTTGAACTAAATCCATTTAAAGCCCATAAAACTAACCAACAACACTTCCTCTATAATGGAAGTTAGTATTTTTCAATGTACCCATAAATTAAGTATACTATGATAGCTGGCTAGCACCTTGATTTCTGCAACTTTAAACCTTTTCTTCTTCTCCTTCCTCTCTTTATTTAAATAGAACCCTTGAATAAATGAGAAAGCGCAAATCTAGGAATGGCTTTTATCTCCCAAAACTGCCTTAGCTTCATAGACTCAAAACAGATAACTCTAAAATGAGATATTTTGCTCTTATCATAAGCCATGTTTGGCCTTATCCACTTTTGGACCCAATTATAGCTTCTGCGAGATATTAGTCCTCACTCATTCTATTTAAATTCTAGCTTATCACTATTCTTAATTTTTAAAGATATCATCTTTCACAGGTTATAAACTTTAGGTCCTTAATCCAAAATGTCATCATTTTACCTTGGTACTTAAATTTAAAATTGCAAATTTTTGCTTATATTATACCCTAAACATATAATAAACTTACTATGGTGGAATTAAAAGAAGACACTTATACTGAAATATTACTTCAACTCCACTCACACAATGCAATGTCAATGTGTGATAAAATCACATTGATGGAGCCAAGGGCTCCAATGATCCTTTTTAAAAAGTCATGTGTTTATAAAACCAGTATTTTCTTGATGTCAGCATCTCTTAAATAACTCATTTCCTATATACAACTGATGTAAGTTCTTGTGGTAGCCGACTTTGAAGTTCAATCCATAAGCCCACACGCCTTCCCACTTTTTTTTGACTTTCACCACGGAGTGTATAGTAAACTAATGCCTTTCATCGGAGGGGAGGTCTAGCCCTTCTTTCTATTATTACTTTCGACATGTTTTTTTTTTTTTTTTTTTTTTTTACCATTTCATGCAACCGTGCAACCTTATTGCCAGACTTGTCTAACGACAATGAGCCTAACTAATTCAATCACCAAATGCAAATGTTAATTCTAACCATATGCAACACTAAACTCGTTAAAATTTTATACTCCCGTGCTTATATAATAGATGTTCATTGTACGCCAATGTTAATGAAAATAAGGACAATTTTAAATCATACAATTCATCATATATCTTGACAATTTATATCACACATATAATCTTTCTTCAAAAACAAAATACTTATTTCAATATCAATATAAGCAATACATATATCAACATTCATCAAACAACAACTAACCAAACCATGTTATTACAAAATCGTAATAACACCCCTTAATCCTCATACAAATAGTATTACACATAAAGTGTCCATAAAACAAATTAAATGTGGCCACAAGACAAGCCATACAAACAGCCATAAAAACAGTGGCACAAAAACAGTCCCAAAAAATTAACTCATGATCTGCATCACAAAATCAAATTAACACATAAGGCACAAAACAAGCCCCATAATCCCCAATTGGGTTTAGAGATAAAAATGATGCCACAAATAAAGCCATGAAAAATAGCCACAAAAACAATCCCAAACAGTCCCCAATTAGGCCATAAAACAACCAACAAACCAACCATAAAATAGGGCACAAAACAGTCCCCAATTGTAGCACATAAACAAGCCACAACAAGACATTGAACAAACATAAAATGGTCCTGGGCAGGTCCATAATTAGCCACAAAAGAGTCCACAAACTAGCCACAAAATGAAGGGTCCCAAAATACCCTTAATTAGGGGCCATAAAATAGTCCACAAATCTAGCCATAAATCAGCCACAAAATGATCCCAAACAGTCCCTAATTAAGCCATAAAACATTCCATTAAACTAGCCATAAAACAAAAGCACAATAGTCCCCAATTAGGCCATAAAAACAATTCCCCAATTTAGGGGTAATAAAATAGGCCATAAACTATCAGCTAAACAGCTGTAATCCTGGCCAAACAGCCTTTAGTGGCGTAAACATAGCTGAACAAGCCCTAAGTAAGGGAAACAGGCAGCTAAACAACAACCCTTAGGGTAGAAATAAACCATAGGAAGAATCCCTACCTCTTGAAGCTTAGTGAGAAAACATGTGGAGGTCCTAAGAACACTCTCCCACCCAAAATTCTGATTTCCCTAACCTTCTCCTTAACTTTCATGAAATCTCTCTTCAGGTACACACGCACAGTGCCTCATGAGTAGATGAACTTTAACCTTGGTCGACGACCCAACTAATAACTGTGGACCACAAAGGTTTGATGATTTCTTTCTCTCTTTTCTTCTTCATGTGTGAGAGAGAACCGTTATGAACGATGTTCGCCAAAAATGATTTTTAGCCCTATTTGCCTTCTAAGATACTTCAACATTGCCGCACCACGGTAATCTCCGCATTGATTCAAACCGCTTTTGCCCCAAAACAATTTATTTCATTCCGCTCTAAGTTCAAATTATTTTATAAGAACTTTATTTTAAATTATTTTTTCATTTTCAAGATTTTTTCTTTAAAATCTTTTTTTTTTTTTTTTTTTTTTTGTCCACTGCATCTCGTCACTCCCGAAATCCCATGAAAAATCCGACTATATCGGAATTCAACAAAATTTGTCTGGGTAACTAGATTTTGTGAGACGAATCCAACGGTGAGGTCTATTTCATCATTCGAGGTCTAGAAAATTTTAGGTCTACAACATGTACTATAGCGGCAATTAATTACTTTGGTTTTTTAGAAAAAATTCAAATTTGCCCAAGTTTACAAATTCTTGGACATCTGGGTTACAAGGTAAATCTAGAAACATCACATCTCGCAATATCGGCTGGTAACCTACGTTGGTATGTGTATACAAATATCTCATAAATTCTACAATATCGAGTCAAGCAAGAGTTTCATCTACAGACACCCAAAGTCTCCCGCTGGTATAAAATAACAATTTCTATTTGGCATAGCATGGTATGATGCAGCAGTATCAACCACCCATTCAATCATTTGGTCACCAACATGTAGACATTCTTCAACGACAACTACAACATCTTTATCAACAGAGATGACGGAGTAGTGGTATTCTCTTGCTCGCTTCCTTCTTCGTATTTCCTTGATTTTATTCACGCCCATACTCGATGACTTTTCTTCAGGGTAACCTTGTTTGTTGAAGCACAAGCATAGTCTTCACTTCCCTTTATTTGACCTTCCTTTGGATCTATCATTCTAAGGTCTTGACATTCTGTCTTTGCTTCTACCTCTGTTTTCTGTAACCAATGCTTGTGACTCATTGTTGGTAACTGGGCTTGTCTTATTATAAGACAACAAGGATTCTGACACCTGCTCAAATTTCAAAGTGTCATTCCCATATAATAGGGTAGTCACTGGGTTTTCATATGACTGAGGTAGGGATGCCACAGAGTATACTTTATCTTCATCATCAAAAGATCGAAACTACAATGAGAGATAAGGCCATCAACTTACTCAAATGTTGTAATAAGATCTCGTATTTTCCTAGTGATGCACGCATTGTACAACTCTTTCTTTTTAAAATATAACTTGTTTGACAAGTTCTTTCGCTATGTACACCTCTAGTCTATTCCAGATCTCTTCTCGCAATTGTGCGCCTTCTCCACACTTGATGCTGTTTAGTATCATCTTAAAGGTCGTCGTATCGCACTAGCTATTATGGCTGGTTCTACTCATCTCTTCATTCTGCTTTCTTTCTTGATTATTATAAGTATCTTAGATATGCGATAATCGCCTTATGAAACTATCTGTCGATATGATAAGAAGATCTTTCATCCGCTTTATCGAGGGAAGTTGTTACCAAGAATCCTTATCTCAGACTTTGTCATCTTTTCTTCAACGTCAACGATGAGCTATCCTAGAGCAATGGTAATCTAAAAAATCTTTTATGATGTGGAAGGTCGGTCAACAACCGCAACCATAGAGCATACTAAGACTAAGAGAACCCATTTCGATACTACTCAGACAATGGGTGCCCGAATGATCGACTTTATTGGTCCGACACTACTCTCCGTAGTGTTTATCGGTGCTTTTGAATGAATAGTACCGTGATATGTGAATAAGACTTCGTGATAATGCAATAGAACCAGATAAATTTGAACAAGAACTGCACGAAAATAAATTCAAAAAGGAAGAACACCATATTTACGTGGAAAACCCTTCAAGGTGAAGGGAAAAATTACGTGACAAACTCCGAACAATTCTTCACTATCACAAAGTGGTATACAGTACAACTCCTCCCAAGAATATACTGATCTTGGGGTATACTCAAGAAATTAGAGATAACCTCACACTCCCCCGATTTGGAAATTCCTCAATTGAGATAAACCTTCTCAATTGAGTCTCTCTCTATTTTTCTCTCATTTTCTCACCCTCTCCTCTCATTTCTTTTTCAAGCGTGAAGATATACAATTTCATCTTCGCTTCAATTTACGGGCAAAGCGAGAAAACATCCCGAGAAAAATGGTTGAATAAATGGAAGTAGAGAGAAAAAAAAGAAGAAAAAAAAAGGTTTTATGAAAGCATGTCCCTTGTGGGAGACAAAATGATGAGTATGGACCCATCAAAAGACATTAAGAAAAATGATTTTCTTAACATCTTCTACAAGCACCAAATGGGATTAACTCAAATGGGGCCGAGATCGTAAACATCTACACTGCAGCCGGCTTATCAAAACCTCTCTCGTTGAACTTTATGGATTGTGACCAAACTATAGGATTTAGATGCAACTTCTATGCTTTGACTAGCAAGCGGGTGCCTTCGGGAATGTGACACCCACCAACATGACAATCTTTGTTTGCCTCGTGTGGTGCTAATAGAGGAACTACTAGGTAAAGCCTTAGAGCAACTCCAAAGGAGCTATATAAATTAGTTAGCAAAAATATATATTTTTATTACATTGTCTACTTTATCTAACCACTTTTTCAATTTCACTCCAACCACACAATCTATTTTAGCTAACCACATAAAAACTGTGAGAAGTCACTTTCTTCTTCTGCTTTTAAATTTAGGAGCAAGCAAGTCAAACGCGGTAACATGAAATAGCTAACGTGATAACTAGCCCCTTGGAGATAATATTTAAGGATCATTGTGTAAAATAGCTAAGGGGAGGGTTTGATCTGTAGTGACTGCATAAATTCCAATTTTTAAATGGGCAAATCGTAATTTCGAATACAAAATTATTACCCCAGCTTAAAAACCGTAATTTATTCCTGATCTTGGATGTGATGAACGGCTTCAGACATTGAATCGTCTGAAATCTAGCTTTAGCACGCAAATTTTTGCTCTAATCTCAGACGTCTAATTTCATACACATTATAATTCGCTTCTCGTCAGAAAACGATTTTCGATGCACGAAAAGTCATCACATATAACATGTACTCATGTGCCAGGCGGTATGAGTAGAGCAACAACGAAACGAATCGCCAGATGGCACTTTTTTGCCAAATGTCAAAACTAGAAACGGGCCGAATAAAATCGCAGATTCTTAATTTGATTAAATGGCACTAAAAGACAAAGTTTTGTACAGTGTCGTCTACTTCATTTTTGAGCCAAAAAACGATCAGAGGGCAGTGACGGGATGCAGTGGCTGGAGTTTTAAATTTTAGTGAGAGGAATCTAATCCTCTCTTCTGGGTAATACGCGATCCGCCACCGTCCCAAGAATCTTCGACAAGAAGGTAACTCGCTTCTCTACGCTGGGAGAGGGCTTCAAGGTGGGTACTGGATTCATGAAGCTCGACAACTCGGTATGTAGGGTTTCTCCTACCAAAGGTTTTGGCGACCTATTTAAGTGTTTTTCAATGTTTCTGCTAATGAGACTTTGAATTCGCCGTTTTGATCGGTCCACCAAAACGCTTATGACCGACCGATGGGTAATTTTTGAAACCAAAAATGGGGCAGCCAGGATCGTCCATGGCTGGATTCAAGATAAATTATGCATTTATGTGTTGATCCATGTATCGTCAGCGAGGCCTTGAAAATGGCTTGAATTCGTGGTCTACTAAGTGAAACCGATGAATTGTGATTTTTTCGGAATAGTAACCGGTGGCTCTTACTATTCCCACAAAACAAAGGTTCTCAAAACACTTTAATTAATATGTTCTACGGTGCGTGAATTCAAGACCGCCGCGGCTTTGATAATTAGCCCAAGTGGAGCTAATTTTGGTGTAATGAATTGTGGAATTGTTACTGACATGATTGTGTGATTTAAATTAAGTATGAATATATGCATGGTGATATATTTGCATGTGTTATATGAGTTATTGAAATTGCATCACACGCATTTCATATGCACCGGTAAATCTAGAAGTTAGCGTGAGTGCATGACATGGTTTTTGTAAAACGACAGGAGCCGCGAAAGGAATTTCACTGTGATGATATTCCGAGAATTGCTGGGAGGATGGGCCAATGATCATTTCGATGAGGACTATGACTGCTGAAAGCTCACCAACCACTCCGCCTGAGGGTAGTCCCATATTTTTACCGGGACATTTCTGCAGGTGATATTTTCAAGCATATCAGCCTGGGTTTTATTCTTGAAATGATTGTTTTCCCCACATGGCTTAGGCAAGTGAGGAGTCGGGTGATGACTCGAGACAAGGAATGACATGTAGACATTCAAGTAGGATCACTTATACATGGATGTGCAGTTTATTTTCGAGCATTGTGATATGCACTTAGTGGAGTAGCCCTATCATAGGGTGATTCCACTATCGAGCACAATCCACCCCTGCCGAGGATACTATTTGGCTGCATGTGGAGCGCGGCGAGGGACGGCTCGCCCTAGAGATCGAGGTTTAGAAGAAAGCCTAGATTGTGGTTAAGTTGCGATGTATTATATGTATTAGAATTCTCTAATTTTAATATATGTGTTGTATAAGAGTAAACTTTGAACTCTTGAATTATGGTTGGATAGTTGGATATATATATATACATTGTTATGAGTATTGGTTTATGAGCCCAAGTGGTCGTTTTAATCATAGACCGTTATATTGGACTGCTCGGGGATGTGTTTAGTGTGTTTTGTATTCATGGGGTAAAGCTCCCCGCATGAGACTCGCCGATTTTTCATGAAAACGTCGGTAACCCGACATTCACTTCAGTATTCCATGTTGATGGTAGTCAAACCCGACCGATCGGGCGTCATGAACAGTACGGAAGGTTAGGTAATAACGAATACTAGAGTTATTTATGTGCATCCACTGGGTGGTTTGATTGCTCATAGTATGAGATTACCTAGGAAATCACGTGAATAGAAATTACCAGATGCATGGTGTTTGATGTGCATTGCATATAACATGAGTTGTATGTTATGTGAATGTGTTTATAACATGGTTTGTGATATGTTGTGATGTCTTCAAAAGCTAGGTGATTAGCACTTATTATGTTGGAAAACAAATTCAGAGTTTATAAAGGTATAACTGAAACAGAAATAATCTGTAATCAATTTATTTGGTTTATTGGATGACAAAATATAATTTTTAATAAAATTTGAAGGTGTTAAAACATTTTGAGAGTTTTACAGTGAGTAAAACTGGAAAAGGAAACTAAATGAAATAAATTATGTTCAATTTATTTGGTTTGTAGGAAATGAGATTTTAATAAAATTTAAGGTTGGAACACTAGGTTTAGTGTTGACAAGAGTGTTTGTAGAGATTTAGACAAAATGTCCAAAGTTAAAGGGAAAAAATGAGGTGAAGAAAATAATTTTCTAAGGTTTCACAGGTGTGTAAAGCGAAGAAAATAATTAAAATAATTTTAAAAATTTATTTGAGTGTTGGAAAATGAAAAAAATATATAGGTATATATATTTTTATGTATCTTCCAATAGCTGGAAGAAATGAAAAAAAAAAAAACATAGATATGTTTTAGGTGTTTCCAATAAATTTGAAATAATTGGAAAAAAAAATGAAAATTTTTTTTTAAATATTTAATTAAAAAATCAAATAAATTAGACAAATTTTAAAGAAAAAAATAAAATTTTCCAAAAATGAAATTTTTGTTGATAAAAATGTTTTAAATGTATAATTGAATTGTCTTGCATTACACGTAAGAAGGACAGTAATGTATCTAGCGATTTATGTGTATGAATAGTGTCTCGAGTACATGTTTATGCCTTAGAATCTTGTATTGAGATTTAACGACCATATTAGTGTGTAGATGGCTAGTTGAGGACGAGGGGACGTAGAGGGACCTCCGGGGTCTTTGGTCGGGCACCACCGGTATTTGATCAACGAGGCTTGTTGAAGTTTGTAGGTATTGCGTGGGTTTGCTGCTCGCCTGAGGCCAACATAGCGGTAGTCGGGGAGGTCTAGTAACCTCCGGAGGTTCAGGGGCAGCATCATCCTCAGGCATTCAGGGAGGAGGTCGATGGTGGCGAGACCATTGGTTCATACAGTCGAGAGAATTAGAGCCCAATGAAGATTGCCTTTGACACTACCGAGGATGGAGCTAGCCGAGTTCAGGCTAGGGAGTGAGGCCCAAATATGGTGGAAATGGGCAAGGACCTCTAGAGACCTTAGAGAAGCCTTTGTATGTGAGTTCTCCCCTAGGGATTAGGGCGAGGATATGGATGATATGTCGAGGTTGCGAGTTGGAGATCTCGGGACTCTACTCACAGTGGACCTGAGGATCATGGACATGTCAGAATTCGATGTCATCCTGGGGATGGATTGGGTGGCGACTACGAGGATCATTATCGATTGTGAGCATAGGAGGTTACGCTATCTGCGGGGCGGTACGTGTGGTATTTCGGGGGACAAACGACATTTACCCGGACAATATACGAGTCCAGTGTCGAGACGGTTAATTAGGTTGGCTAAGCGAGCCCCTTACCCTAGAGGACGGGTGAGACCGGACTTAGATCTACCTCGAGTGGTTTGCGGTATGCGGATGTTTTTCCGGATAGGCTACGGACCTCCCACATGAGGATGTAGACTTCGGTATCGAGTTACACCACGGTACTTCTTATCTCTATGACTCCAGCATAGGATGGCACCGGTTGAGTTGCGGGGGAACTCGGAGTCCGATTCTGAGGAGCTATTGGACAAGGGGTTCATTAGGCCGAGCACTTCACCATGGGGCGCTCAGGTTCTATTTGTGAAGAAGAAGAATAGAACCGCCATTTGTGCTGTGATTATGACCGGTTGAGCCAGGAGTTACGATCGAGAATCGGTACCCATTACACAAGGATTGGCGATTTATTTAATCGAGTTGAAGGAGGCGCGAGTCTACTCCAAGATAGGCCTTCGCTGGTTACCATCAGGCGAGGTTAGGGAGACATATATCCACCAAGGCGGCGTTTAGGACGCGTTATGGGCACTTTGAGTTTACGGTGATGCCCTTCGGATTAGCGAATGTGCGGCTGACATTCATGGATCTCATGCATAGGATATTTCAGCCCTATTTAGATCGGTTTGTCGTGGTCTTAGGATGACATCTTGATATACTCCCGAGTTAGAGTGGGAGCATAAGGTATCCTTGAGGATCGTTCACGGTTGTTGAGGACCATCGGTTATGCATGAAGTTCGATAAGTGCGGTCGGCTGCGAGGTGAGATTTTGGGACACGTGGTGTCGGCATCGGGAGTGTCGGTCGACCGGGGAAAGGTCGAGGCAGTGATGAGTTGGGAGAGGCCGAAGTCAGTCTTCGAGATACGTAGTTTCTTGGGATTGGCTGGGTATTACAAGAGATTCATTGAGGATTTCTCCAAGATAGCAGCACCTATGACTAGGTTGACCGGAAGGAGGTCAAGTTTGATTGGGATGGCTTGGATCACGAGGCATTCCAGGGAGTTAGAGGAGACTTACTTCAGCTTCCATCTTGATAGTTCCGGACAGGGGACAGGGGTACACAGTGTATTGTGATGCCTCGAGGGCCGGATTGGGATGTGTTTTGATGCAGTCCGGGAGGGTAGTAGCTTATGGTTCTCGTCAGTTGAAAAATCATGAGCAGAATTACCCCACACACGACATGGAGTTAGCGGTCGTAGTCTTCACCTTGAAGATTTGGCGCCACTACTTATATGGAGAGGAGTTCGAGGTGTACTCGGTTATAAAGTACGTATATTTTCACCTGGCGGGACCTCAATATAAGGCAACGCGGATGGATGGAGTTCTAGAGGATTATGACTTCACTTTGCATTACATCTTGGTAAGGCAAATGTGGTGGCGTACTTTCGGTCGGAAGTCTACGAGGAGCGTTGGCTGAGTATGGCTTCTCGGGGAGTGCGAATGCTCAAGGCGTAGGACGAGTTTGGGCTTCTGATGGCGGCGGAACTCGGGGTACCACAGGTAGTTTAGTGGCTTTTTGCTGAGCAGAAAGGATTGAGTCCCGCTAAGGTATCGTAGAGATAGTGTCCATCAGGGACCGAGTACAGTCAGGTACGGGTGACGAGGGCAGGACCGTTCACGCAGATGGTAGTCTTCGATATAGGGGACGGGTAGTGGTTCTCCAGTTGACCGATTTGAGAGAGGAGATTCTCATTGAGTTTCACTACTCTCGACGGCCGCGGCATCCGTGTGGCACAAGGATGTACTAGGATCTTCGGCCGCGCACTATTAGAGTGGGATGAAGTATACGTAGGGGGACTTTATTCGACGATGTCTCACATAACACTCCCACCATACCCTAACAGTTTTATAACATGTTTTGGGTATAATAAACGTGAAGGTATATTTATTCGGAATAAAATAAAGATAAAAACAAAAGTAGGAATATGCATAAGTTAAATTACAAATAATAAAGAAGATTTGAGGCTATTGTAAAATATTATAAATTGATTTGCAAATATTATAAGAGTTGGAGGACCAAAGTAAAATAAAAAGGGGATAAGATCGGGTCAGCATGATCAGCGAAATATCTTATTTGGATTCTCGAGAAAGAGAGCAAATACGGCGAAAAGAAGCAGTTAAGAAGAAGAAGATTACTGTATGGAATTACTAAATTTGAATATTGGTATGGAATTTGAGTATGGGTACGGATACATGTCTTGGGTGGTATGGAACTATGATTTGGTATAGAAAAGTATGGAACTATGATTTTGTATCGAAAAGTATGGAAATATGGGTATTGGTATGGAATTATGATTTGGTATAGAAAAGTATGGAACCATGAATAAGTGTATGTAAAACCATAGAGTATGGAAGTTCTAGTTTTGACTATGTTTAGGATATTACGGTTAAGAACCCTCTATCTTGTGGTATGGTTCGGGGTTTAGGAACCTCAAACCCTTTCGTAGTGGCTGAGTTAAGAAGAGCTTTAAGGCTCCTAAATACAGGGCTTGAGAAGGGTCTAGTTGCAAGCTGAACCCGTAAAATTCCCTATTGTCGATCATGCGTGATCCCGATTCAGAACTGATTGTCGGGTCAGAAATACAGGGAATTCGAAGTGGTCCTTCTAGTAAATCGAGCCACATCAATGAACTTGGATGTTAGTCTTTTGAATTACCTGATTCGGGACCTATGTAGACCAAGTTATGTCCTTATCGAGGCCTCCACCACCTAAATCGTAGGGTCGGCTTCGCCAATTCCGGTCAACTAGCCGACATTAGGAACGAGTTTTCTTTGAAACCGTAAATAAAGAGAATTTGGCAGTAAGTCCTTCTGTTAAATTGTATCCACATCACGAACTTGATGTTAGGCTTTGAATTTCTTACTCCACTCCTCAGACTGCTATGGTCTTTTTACTCGAATACCAAATGGGTGAGAGGTCGCCAAACAGGGTCGCCAAACAAGGTCGCTAAGGAATGCGGTCGCCCAACAAAGGGTCATTCAATGTGGGTCGCCAAACAAGGCCGCTGGGCGAATGCTGGTCGCCCAACAAGCACGCCCAAGGGGTCAGTTACTAATGCTGGCCGCCCAACAGCTGGTCGCCCAACAAGGGGTCGCCGCGAACGCGCGGGTCATTCAACAAGGGGTCGCAGTGAACAAAGTGGTCGCCCAATGCTGATCGCCCAACAAGGGGTCGCCGGGCGGAACGCTGGTCGCCCAAATGCTGGTCAGCCCAACAAGGGGGTCGCCATGAATGCTGGTCGCCCAACAAAGGGTCAGCCCAACAGGTCGTCCAATAGGGTCGCCAGCGAACAAAGGATCGCCCAACGTTGGTCACTCGTCAAGATCGACCACGATGACCTCCAACTTCAAGGTCATATCTTCCTTCGCTCGTTCCGATTTCATTGGGGTGTTCTCGACTCTATGGAAAGCCCATTGAGTCAAGAATCCATCCATATGCCCGAGAGAATACTTAGATGTCAGACCAAAGTGTTAAATGAGCTGTCACTAGTAAACGTCACCAGTCACTCGTCAAGATCGACCGCGCATGACCTCCAACTTCGGAAGGTCATATCTCCTTCGTTCGAACTCCGATTTGGGTGTTCTTGGACTCTATGGAAAGCCCATTGAGTCAAGAATTCATCAATAGACAGCTTGATAAGATTGGAACTCATATTAGTTCCAGAAAACATGGAAAACAGAGCAGCATAAAAATCTATAAAGGTTTGTATTATGAACGCTATTATGAATTCATAAATAGCTCATAAATATACAAAGGTAAGCATAGTTATTTATGATATAATGAAGTATGAAAAATGTAAAGATATGAATAATTGATTGTATATATATATATATATATATATATATATATATATATATATATATATATATATATATATATATATATATATATATATCTTCATAAGATTACCGAATGACAATAATTATTCGTGAATACGAGATATATACCGAACATAAAATACATATTGATTGTCCGCTTAGAACCCGGGGTAGAGGGTTAGATGGGCATACCTGGCTAGGAAGAATAAGTCCGCAAAGATATCGCTTATATTCGAAATCGGACCTCGCTTAATATCGACATAGATCCCGTTGGGATCAAATTCTAAAGGGTCACCATAACGCCCGCCTCTCATGGATAGTCACCGTCTCGTGATGCTGATGATACCTTCGTATATTATATTACTGGCCTCCCGCGGACCATCGCTTCATACGTTGAATATAGCGCTCCGGGGTTCTCATGACCATCGCTTTCAGACAAAGGAGTATATATAGTTTCACGTGCTCTTCATGGTTTCAGATTCACTTCTGTTTATGCATACGAAACATAAAAGAAATGACGTATATGCAAAGGAAATGTAGAGAATATATGAAGAGAATATGGAGAAGCATAGCGCAATCGCTATATGATGATAGTATACAAGCATAAGAACAAGAAGTAAAATACAAGATGACATGAAAAGCAGAAGATGATAAGAAATGAACTGCTATGATAAGTATATATATGAGAAATGATAAGAATCAGAATTGTTATACGTGTTATATGCATTTGTATAGAAGCGTGGTGACTTTACAGAGGTCATCCATGTATTAATTCACTCAAGCGCAAAGCTTAGCACGGGTGTTCAATCCGTGTAGGTACGTAAGAGGAAATGCAGGACCGACAGTCCACATCACAAATAAAGGCCACATGCGAATAAAGCTCGGAAGTCCTTAGGTCTATTTTGTATATGAAATTTTGTAAACTAATGTAAATATCAGAAATGTTGAACATTTCCATATTTGGAGCTAGGAGCATATATTTTGTAATCACGCTACGTATCGTAATAATACAAGTTAATTGTTTAACATTGCGTGAATATGCAAGTGTAAAGGTTATAAGTATGATAAAAGAGTGACCCTCACTACATCCCATGCCGAGCTGGGGCCGCGCTTAGTGGTATCGCAGCATCCCGATTTGGTTCGACCCGCCAATCGGGCCTAATCGAGAAAGGTGTCAGCATCACATGTCAATGTGTTAAGGTCAGCACCGTATACGCAGGCTACTACCATTGAGGTGGTCGAGCGGAAGGAGCACGTCACGATGGATTTCGCGACTAATTTGCCACGACGCGCCAGCAGAGGCATGACGCGTGGCGGGTGATATGGACCGCCTACCTAAGTCGCACATTTTCAGCAATGCGGATGACCTTCACCTGCGTAGATTCGGGCCGATTGTAATATTCGAGATGGTCCTACATGGAGTACCAAAGATCCATACTATTTGATAGTGGGACACGAGGTTTACTACAAGACTTTTGGAAGAGTTTCCAAAAGGCTAAGTGGGCACACTCCGTGATAATGATGAGTACGCCTTCCACCTCAAACAAATGGTCACCCGAGAGGACTATACAAAGAGAGGACATGCTACGAGCATGCTGTCCCGGATCATAAGGGTAGCCGGGAAGAGCATTTGCCTCAGGTAGAATTCGCGCACAACAATGGGCTATCGGGCGAGTATACGTATGGCACCATATGAGGCATTGTATAGGAGGCCATGCAGATCACCGATATGTTGGACCGGGGGTGGGAGAGAGCTCTATCACTGGGTCTCCGACTGAGATTAGAGACACCTCGGTGGCAGAGCTGATTTGACGGGCCGTTTCTCACGCCGAGCCTAGAAGAGCTACGCGGATGTCCCACGTCCACCCCTAGATTCGAGGTCGGGATCGCCTTCAAGGTGATGCCTAAGAGGGGAGTGCGGTCGTTTGGGCAAGCGGAAGCCATCGCCTCGAGGTTCATTGACCTTCGAGATACTCGAGAGGGTAGGCACCGCTATGCATCGGTTAGCTACCACCCAAAGATGTCGTGTCCACGAGGTGTTTCACGCCTCCATGCTCCCGAATATACCCAGATCCGTACTACGGGTGGATTGGGGGCAGATTGAGGTTGACACGGATGAGACCTTCGAGGAGGTACCAATGTGCATTGTTGATAGCCGTGATTAGGTTTTGCGACGCAAGACCGTGAGGCTAGTGAAGGTACTATGGAGGCACTATGGAGTGGAGGAGTCCATGTGGGAGCACGAGGACACGATGCGGGCTACCTATCCCTTCTTGTTCAGGGATGAAGGTACGTGGTTTAGTCGTTTAAGATTTAAATAATTGTTTACATGTACTGGCGAGAGCGCATCGCCAGATATGCATGTGAGTGATTGTGATTGTCCGCACTCGATCTAAATTCTTTTAAGGAGGGAGAATGAACAATCCAGAAATCCACCGGGAAAAATGGCAAAATCGTAATTTTGATTACAAAATTATTAATTTCAGTTAAAAATATGTAATTTATTCTCTAGATCTCGGATGATGAAACGGATTTTACCGTTGGAATTGTCTCGCAAAATCTAGCTAGCACATAAAATTTCGTCGAATTCCAAGACAAGCCGCACTTACACGCTGAGGCATCGCGCTTCTCGTGTCGCAAACGATTTTCGGCGTGACGAAGTCACATATAACATGTACTCATGTTCCATAAGTGGTATGAGTAGAGAAATACGAAAATGGACGGGTCAAATAGCGCCAATGTCAAAATCGAAAAACGGCGACAAATGGGCATTTTGGAATTTGATTAAATGGCACTAAAAGACAAAGTTTTGTACAGTGTCGTCTCCTTCATTTTTGAGCCAAAAAACGATCAGAGGGCAGTGACGGGATGCAGTGGCTGGAGTTTTAAATTTTAGTGAGAGAAGATCGAACTTCTCTCTAAAAATACGGGCGATCCGACCGTCTGCAGTCTTCGGGACAAGAAGGAGAACTGCTCTACACAGAGAGGGCTTCGCGTGGGTACCGGATTTGTGAGTTTTTGACAAACTCCGAGAGGTAGGGGTTTCTCCGTACTTGGGTTTTACACTTTATTTAAGTGTTTTTCAATGTTTCGGTTAGCTTGAGGCCTTGAACGGCCGTTTGATCGGTCCCAAAACTTAGGACCGAATTGATATAATTTTTGAAACCAAAAATGGGGCAGCCGTGACTGTCCATGGCTGATTTGGGTGGATAAATTGTGCATTTATGTGTTGATCCATGTATTGGTTTGTATGAGGCCGGAAATGACCGTGAATTCCGGGTTCACTAAGTGAACCGATGAATTGTGATTTTTTCGGGAATAGTAACCGAGGGTTTCACTATTCCCGAAACAGTGTTCTCAAAATAATTTTTGTGAATTAATATGTTTGGTCGAGTAATTCAAGTAGAATTGTTTCGTGGCTTGATAATTAGCCCAAGTGAGCTTTTAATTTTTGGTGTAATGAATTGCAAATTACATGACATGATTGGTGTGATTTAAATTATATGAATATGCATTGTGATATATTTGCATGTGTTATATGAGTTATTGAAATGGCATCACACGCATTTCATATGCACTCGTAACCTAGAAGTTAGGTGTGAGTGCATGACATGGTTTTTGTAAAACGGACATGGTTAAGTAAAGGAATTTTACAGATGATATTCGATAATCAGTCTGGAGGCCAACATATTACTCGATGAGGACTATGATCAAGCTTCTGGAAGCTCACCAACCAATTCACTCTGAGGGTAGTCCCATATTTTTACCGAATATTTCGATAGTATATATTCAAGAACAAATAGGTTTTGTTTTGAAAATGATTATTTTCCCATACATGGCTTAGGCAAGTGTGAGGGAGTCGGTGAGGACTCGAGACATGGGAATGACATGTAGACATTCAAGATCACGAATCGGTTGGATGTTTATTTCGAGCATCGTATGCATCTTAGGTAGAGAGTAGCCCACTTAGGGTGATTCACCATCGAGCATTAGCTCACCTGCCGAGGGATACTATTTACGTGCACAGGAGCATGCGAGGGGACTCCGCCGTCCTAGAAACTGAGGTTTAGAAGAAAGTTTCTCTGATTGTGGCTTAAGTTATGATGTATTACATGTATTAGAATTCTCTAATTTTAATATATGTGTTGTATAAGAGTAAACTTTGAACTCTTGAATTATGGTTGGATAGTTGGATATATATATATACATTGTTATGAGTATTGGTTTATGAGCCCAAGTGGCCGTTTTAATTATAGACCATTATATTGGACTGTCAGATAGGTTTATGTGTGTTTTGTATTTGGGTAGAGCCTCGCATGCTGAGACTCGTCGATTGGTGAAAATGTCGGGTAACCCGACATTCACTAGTATTCCGCGGGTTGACGGGTAGTCAACGGACCCCCGGGATCAGGGCGTCACATAGCCAGAGACGCTCTTAAGGTTTCGTAAAAAATAGCTCGTAGGTAAACTAGGTTGTGGATATTTAATTTTCCACCCATTTGCCTCTAGCAACTTTTAAGTCTAGCACTTCTTGAACATGCTTCATAACATGTTTTATTGTTCAATAATGCAAACGGAAGCCATGTAGAAGGTAGTAGAAGTGGTGTGGGTGCCGGTCATGCAGGATCATGGTCTATAGTTTAATTTTCAGAAAATAATATATCAAATGGTATTAATAGATAATAGGAATCAAGAAAGAACCAAGGATCTATCCAAATGATCAATAGGTAAAGGAATTGACAGTTCAGAAACATTTCGCAGTACATTACTTGAACTATTTGGCTGTTGCTTTGAATAATCGTATCACCGTTTGTACATGATCGAAAAACCGGGGGTTGATAAATTTATTCAGTGTAGTAGTTTTCATGTCTTTTCAGCTCTCTATTAAAGGGTTCATGGGCTCCAGCTGTACCCATGAGGGCGGTGGTTCATTCATTAATTCCCCATAACTGATGATAATTGGTGAACCAACCTAGAAATTCTATTTTTATACCAACAGCGTCAGTAGATCGATATGTTTCATGTCTAACCTAATTGGTAGCTACTAATTAGTCCTATCTAGGGCGAACATATGATATATATATATATATATATATATATATATGACAAATCCATGTTGGAGCAACGCTGCGGTAAAAATGTTATTTATATTTTCTATAGTCACGACTAAGAGATAGCCTCATACATAATCATCTTTGTTGGGTTTGAGATTCTTCATATTTTCGTCCTTAGTGTTCTATAAGAAGATGACTACTTTAGAGATTGAGTTTGATGGATTAAACATGAAGTCTCAAGGTGAACTGGTTAGCGCAGTTCGACCATAGCAAATTCCTCCACGTGTGGATGCACCAAACTTGGAGAGTCTGGAGTAGGGTCGGAGTTGATGTGGGACGTAAGTCAGTTCTGTAATCTTGGAGGCTAAGGTACGTACTTGAGGAGCAAAATACTGATGGGCCTGAGATTTTTTTGGCAAGTGGATAAAATACCAAATCAAGAAGATTTGGTCATCTAAGCTATCAAACCAGAATTAGAAACCAATTAGGTTTCTATTATGAAGAGGATACTTAAGCAGGAAGTTTCCTTAATTTCATCAGGGTAGTTGATTACCAAAAAGTGCTATTAACCCGCTTATTGTGGGTAGGTTTTGAGCACTTTTTGTGTACTAATTCTGTAATTAACCCGACAATATTTTCAAAGTCCCCGTTATTCTACCGATCGCATTTTATGGTTAATTTTGTAGTTTTTGCGTTATTTATGCCAAAATTGCTGATCGATCCAAGCAACGGCGAATTCAAGTCGAACTCGCGATTGCGTAACAAAACCGTATGAAAGAAGAGCGTAAATGCAAAGGAAATTGAGCTCAAGAGGAAATTGGCAGTCAGGAAATTTTCACAACCCGCAAATTCGCGCAGGCTGCGTAAATTGCCTCACGCATCGCTCACCGCTGCCACTCATTCATCTGCATCTTTGGAATTCTTTTCGCCCGCTTACCCTTTAATTCTTTGTCACCTTTTGGTTTTCTTCATTTTTTCCCCATTGTAATAGTGTTTGCTATGTTATTCGTAATTTGTAAAGGGGGCTCAAGCATAAAAAGCCCCCCCATACTAGACACTCGTTGATAACTTTCATTACTGGGCCCCTTTGGCGGAAGCTTCTCACTCTCTCCCGCCTTTTCTTCTCGGCTCATTTTCTCCCTTTCTCCCATTTCTCGACTACCAAACACCCCTATGAGGATGACAACTCGCAGGATGGTCAAGTTAGACTACTTTCATCCTGGAAGAGGAGGGTCGGCCGGCTGGGGTATTTAGAGGTAACTAATGGTTCTCTCTATTTCTAACGCACACGGGTATTTATGTTCCCATTTCTCTCAATCTAGGTTTATATCTCTTAAATGTACCTTGATGGACCAAGATTTGGCAATCTTTAGGGTTCAAGGATGCTTATCATAGATCCACCGAGATTCATTGGGCTGCCCTCTATTCACACGCAGTTAGATTTATGAGATATGTATTCACTGCCGGGGAGCATTTATGCTTAGTAAATGCTGTTTTTCAAAAGGGAAAATTATAGGGTTTAGTTTTTAAAGCTAAATGAAGATCCGGTTCGAGAAATGACCATAGGTCATCCTCCCCAACGCGAGGAAATGAATCCAAAGAACCCCTGGCCGCTCTTAGACTTCAAACCAAGAGCCCAATAAGCCAAGGAGTTCTTTTTCATATTTTTTGTCAACTTATTTTCAATCCAAACCAATCACCTCCACTCAATGCTTACAAAACCCAAAAATCCAAACTGAAATTCACCTTTTTGAGCTCACTGTAAATCATTTTATGCGAAGAAAACTCATCCTAATTCGAATTTAGAGACACTATACTGGGCAAAGAGCCAAAGGCAAGCAGCAGAAGGTTTAGGTTTATAAATTTTGTTGGTTCAAGCTGCCTAGCCACACGCTACGCGCGAATCAAATGCGTCGGGATGACGCCTAAAGTTACTTGATGAAATGTTAAACACTTCTGTGATCTTCATCACAAGTTCTCGTGAATTTCCTTATCATTTTATCGCGCTTTTTTTTAGTTCATTTCATCAAGTAAAAAAAGCAGGATTGTTTCTCTATTGTCTTGGTGTTGCCCTGTTTTCTAGCAGGAGTGCATGTCTCCAAAGGTGCTGTAAGCCGCAGTTGATCTCAAACATAGACCACAAAATGGAACAATTTCCAGGAGGAAAGCAACATAGTCGCATTAGTGGGAAACCCTAGTGCACATAGTCCATGAGGGAATTATAGAAACTCTTCATGGTGAGTGTGGCCATGCATGGTGCCTCCAACAACTGTGACCATATGGAAATACTTACAACCCTAGTAGTTAGGCGAAGACCACTAAACCTCATGGGGACCCAGAGCACATACAATATGCACCTCCTCCCGAATCCACGATTATGTTTCTTCATCTACGGCCCTCAACCACCACCAGTCAACCTCTCGATTAAGGCAAGCCATCCTGAACTTCACCAAGCTAGTGGGTGAATTTTTGGAAGAACATAAGACATTCAATGCCCAATTAAGTCAAAGAATTCATACTGTAGAGAACTCTCTAAACCAAAAATTAGATGAGCTTGAAGTGAAATTGGTCGGAGGATTTGACAACTGCGGTGCTCGATTTCCAAGGCTTGCCCGTCGGCATGATCATCAAGAGGAAGAGAGTCCCGGAGGAAGAGTTCCACCACTTGACGCTATTTTGGGTGGCGGACTTCGCTGGCGGCCCGGGAGAATTGATCTGGGAACCGGCGAAGCTCTGAGCGCCCGGCGAGGGGAGGGAGGCGGTGGAAAGGAAGACGGGAAGAGCCCAGCTTGTCCTTCAGCAATCCACATAAATTTGGATCAGTGCCACTACCCAACCCCGAAGCATTGCTAGTGCACGTCTGCCCGCACACGGCCATGAAACACCTATTAAGTAAGGCCACCAAATTTGCCTTTGCACATCTGAAACTTTAGAAAGTTAGTGGCCTTTGTCAAATATCGTCACTACATCGAAGAAGATGGCGTTGCTAAGTCTTGCATGGCATAAGCGGATGAGTTAGATCTTGGATTGAATGGAACACACTGGACCTCGCATATCTACAAGCTCCACCGGTTTAATGACCTCCGAGGCTTGAGAAACTAGTTTTGGGGAGTCAGTCTCCCCACTTTTGTTTCATTTTCTTATTTTATTTTACTTTAGTTTAGTTTTATTTCTATTCATTTAATTTTCTTTTAAGTTTTCTCTAATTTTAGTTAATCTTTGTTTTGGCTTATTTTCATTTTTTTGTAATTTTTAATTTTTCTTGTGTTTATTTTGCGGGTTTTGCTTAGTTTAATGTGTGACAAAACCAAATTTCGGCCTGCAAAGTCGCGGCTGCCTTTATTATAGTTTTTTTTTTTTTTTTTGTCAAATTCGCAGCAGTCTACTATTCCATTTTTGTCTTTTCTATTTTTTGTCTTTTATGATATATATATATATATATATATATATATATATATATATATATATATATATATATATATATATATATATATATATATATATATATATATATATAAAATAAAAAAATGTTTTCTTTAAAAATGTTTTTCAAAAAAAGAAAAAAGAAGGGTTGCAATTTTTCATAACCTCACTCGATTCCTTATTTGAATTTGTTTTTAATAAACTTTTTAAGTAGAGCTCGTTTTGGGTAATCTTGGTACCGTTGGAAAGCTTAGAGAGTGTAGAATCTAAATCTAGCCAGAAATAACACTTTTGAAATTTTGATAAAAGCAAAATTTTCAAAATTCTCTAACTGATCATTTTTTTCCTCTCTTTTCTTCTCCTAACTTGTTCATTTGAAGCCCAAACGAAGTGAATAAGGTCTCGGTGAAAAGCTTGCAAAGTCTCCTATCCAAAAACAGGTACATTTCATCAAGGAGGTAGCACTTCCTTCTCTAACTTTCCAATCCAAGCCCTATTGCGGACAATGTAACATTTGGTTGGGGGGAGAGTTAGAGAAGGAAGTGGAATTTATTTTGTATTTTGTTTCCATTTTGAGCAAGCCTATTTTGTTAAATTTAATGACTTGCTATTTAGTTTCCTTTTGTATAGTTGTTTGTCTTGCTTATTGAAGGTACATTAGTTTGTTTTGAAAGGCGAAAATATAGTCATTTTTTTATATAATACACACTTTACAGCTTGCACTTGCAATTTTCAAAAATTACACCCATTTTTTTGTGTTTTTCCTAGCCTGTAGTTTGAAAAATTGAAACTTTGTCAAATTCTGTTGATGTTAGATTGATTTCATGCTTAATTAAATGGATGATTAGTTGAATTAACATTGTTTCGACTTTTAACCTGCACAGCTAACCTACTTTGGTACATTAGGTTTCAACAATAAGCTGAAAAACAGTCTAACCTCTTAAGCCTCACAAAAACCTATCCTAATTTCGTTGAAGTATGCTAATAGGTTAGGACCGTGAAAAGAAGGCGATGAGTCTTCCAAAATAAAAAAAATAAAAAAATAAAAAAGAAAAGAAAGAAAATTGCAGCTTTGCCTTGAAACGAGCACGGTCAGGGGTATATGGTGAAAGTCTTTAAAGCTTAGTGCCTAAATAGTTGGTTAGGAGCCATCGACTTTGTGCTTTCATTACATGGGTGGATGGGTGAAGTTTAGCAAGTTGTAGGTCTTTGGAGTGAAATCATTAGTCAGGAGTGAAACACAGAGAGTCGAAAGATCCTTATGACTTGGTGCCACTGGCCTTAAATTGGTTGGGAGTCATGGTAGATCCAGTTACATGGACTTTGGTGAGGTCGATTTCTCGGCTGTGCACCTACAACCGCAAAGGAGTTTGTGGAATAAGAGTGGGTCATGATCCTATTTAGGTTGGTTAGTGTCTGGGTGGAGCGGTAAACTTGGTTGGGAAGTGTAGTTTGACTTATTATTTGAGAGCGATCAAACAAACACTTGGGTTTTAGTAGAAGTCTACGGTTGATTCATGAGATGGGAGGCTCTTTTGATACTCAATTCTGTATGGCATTCATTCTCTCGAGATAGTTATTGGGCAAGGGTTTCAATGATTCTCATTGAGGGTTAGTCATTACTCATTCACAACCTTTTTGAAATATCATTTTTGTGAACATCATTTTGTTATTATTTTGTATGATCTCTCTTGCTTTCTTTCATTGCTAAGGGACTAGCAATGTGTAGGTTGGGGGGTGTGATTAGTGCTCAAAAAGTTACATTTTGAGGCCACACATTTATTCTGCGAGGTTTTGGGCACTTTTTGTGTCTTAATCAACGTAATTAACTCAATTTGCACATTAAGGTCCTTTGTTATTCTCTTGATGGTGGCTGGCTAATTTTGTAGTTTTGGCAAGCTATTTGTACGAAATTGTTGGTCGATCAAGCCTGAAGAATTCGAGTCGGGCTCGACATTAGGATCGAGCGGGAAGAAAGAAGGAAGCGAAAATGCAAAGGGGGTGGAGCACACTGCAGAAATTTGGCGAGCTGCGAAATTCATGGCACGAAATTTCGCGGTAATCATTCATGAGTTACAAAGTGCCTCCTGCTTTGCCCTTATTCACGGTTTGCCACTATTCATCACTTGCCGAATTCTTGATGCCCGTTTACCCTTTTTGACTCTTTTGTCACCTTTTGGTTTTCTTCATTTTTTGCCCCCATTGTAATAGTGTTTGCTATGTTATTTTGGTAATTTGTAAGGGGTTTACTTAATTTATAAAAAGCCCCCTTACTAGATTTCTTTGTTGATAATCTCTTTCATTAATAAAATTTCTTTTTGGCGAGAAGCTTTCAACTCTCCCGCCTCTTTTTCTTCTGCTTCATTTTCTCTCCCTTTCTCCCATTTTCTTGGCTACCAAACACCCCTCTAAGGATGACAACTCAGAGGATGGTTGGCTAGACCGCTTTCATCCTTGAAGAGGAGGGTTGTTGGCTAGGGTTTGGAGATAACTAACGGTTCTCTATTTTTAAAGCACGCATTTATGGGTATTTATGTTCTGTTTCTCACCGATCTAGGTTAAATCTCTTGATATTGCCTTGATGGACCGATGTTGGCAATCTTTAGGGTTCGGTGGATGCTTGTGCTAGATCATTTGAGATTCATTAGTTGCCCTACATTTGTCATGCGGGTTGGTTATTGAGATATGTATTCCTTTATGGGAGCATTTATGCTCGATCAAATGCTGATGTTTTAAAGGGAAAATTATAGGTTTAGTTTTTAAGGTAAATGAAGATCAGGTTCGGAAATGACCATAGGTCATCCTCCCAATGAGGAAATGGGCAAGGAACCTCTCAGTCGCCTTAGGACCTCAAACTAATAGCCCAATGCTTCAAGGAGTTCTTTTTCATATTTTATTTCAATTTATTTTCAATCTGCAAACCAATCACCTCCACTATTTTTACAAAACCCAAAAATCCAAACTGAAATTCACCTTTTTGAGCTCACTGTAAATCATTTTGAGCGAAGAAAACTCATCCTTGAGTTTGACCCTAGAGCCTCTATACTGCAGTAGCTAGGCTCCAGCAGTAGAAGGTTTAGGTTTATAAATTTTGTTGGTTCGGAGCTGCCTAGCTACACGTTTACGTGCTAATCAGTAGCTTAAAGGACAGTTGAGAAAATTTAAGGGAGGATCTGGGGTCATATTAGGATAATGATCTAGTCCTATCAAGACTTCCAAGACTGAATTACAAGTGCTATAAATTCAGGGATTTGGAAGTTCTCAGCCGCGAATTCGGGGCTTGAGCTTTGAAGAACAGCGAAGTCGAACGTGTTGAAGGGTGCGGAGTCTAGCCTCTTTCGGGTGGGGTATTTCACGTTAAAGCCTTTACCTAGTGTGAAGATAATGAAATTTCTTTATTTTTCTTCATCTTATCTATGTAATGTGGGTTATGGGTATACGATACTGTTGGGGGGAATGAAGGAAGTTCATAGCGGATGAGTGAATAGGTTTCAAGAAGGGTCATGGGTAGAGAGAGAGTCTCGCACCACATAAGACTAATTGTAAACCTTGAATCAAATTAGTGGAAATCTTTGCATCAGGGCATAGCCCCATGGACGTAGGCAATTGTCGAACAACATAAAAAGACTGTGTGTGCTTGTGTCTGTTTGCATATGGTGAACACTCAAATTACGTGTTTTTATACTCATATTTCATAATATTTTCGAGTGTGAATCATATAACAACCCCCAATTTAGCTACATGTTAGTCCTTATGATGAGTTTATGGATTTTGTAGGTTTAGGTACTTTTGTAGACTCTTGGAGAATGAGGAGATAGCTATGAGAAGTTTTCAAGGCCTGAGCACGCATAGAGCAAGCTTGGAAGAGATACATAAGCCTTGAGAAGGAATCAGCAATTTGGAAGCATGTTTCGAAGTCATCCATAGTGGCTTCAAAATTTTGAAGCATCTTCATTTACTCTCTGCCAAGTTTTGAAGTCACTCCCACTGTGACTTTGAAAATTCAGTGTCGATCACTGCTCTCTACTTGATTTTGAAGTAACTCCTTAGTGGCTTTGAAAATTTTGAAGTTACCTTAACCACTCTCTATCCAGTTTCAAAGTCACTTAAAGGGGCTTTGAAAATTACGGATTCTTCATAAAATGGAGAGATTTTAGAATACATCATGTGAAAGGCCTCCAGTAAGGTTGTAACCGAGCCGAAGCACTAGTGAGTCGCCTTCGCTTTTCTATCGGTTAGAAGCTCGCTTGAACTCGTTTATTAAGTTAAAACAAGCCGAGTCTAACATCATTTTTGAGGTCTGACTAAATGTTTGAGCTCCGCACCTCAAATCGGCCTGCCACCAGAAACAAGCTTTATGAATAGGCTCGTGAGCAGCTCTGTTAACTGTGCTCGCAATGTGTTCATGAACATGGCTCGTGGAGCGCCTGAACATGGCTCGTGGAGCAAGTTCAGAAAACTGATATTTCATAATGAACATACATGTTTTATATTTTTAATTTTTACATAATGAAATGTGAGGATTTGTTGGATATGTTATATAAGAAAAGTTTTTTGCTTTCATATGTTTAATTTGTTTGTTTTATAGGTCAGATAATCTCTCTCATTTTTAAAAAATTTTTGGCTCGGTGGATAATGAGAAGACTCATTTATAAATAAATTTTTCCCTACAAACAAATATGATGGGAATTATTTTAACCTTGAATCCTCCTAACCCCAAGTTTAATTTGAACTTTTATTTACGATTCTTTTGACTCTGAAGTAGTGTTGGCTTTGGTTTTTAGATATAAATTTTCCTAATATGTTTTGGTTATGTAAATATCTGATTTGTATATTTTGGTTTATTTTGAAGATTTTCATATTAGCCTAAACTAGCCTTAAACAGCTATCTAAACAAGCCTTCTCTAAACTATCTTAAATGAGCCTTAAATGAGCTCTAAACAAGCTCTTTGTCGAGCTTTAAACGAGCTCTTTCTCGAGCTCATGAGCTAACCAAGCGAGCAAGCTCGAGCTTGCTCGTGAGCAAGCTCGAGCTTGGTACAAATGAGCATTTGCCGAGCGAGCTCGAGCTAAGCTCGAGCAACTCACTAACGAGCTTAAGTCGAATGAACAGATTAATTCCACCAGCTCGAAATTACTCTCTTTAAAATCGAATGAAGCCGAAATATCTACTGAAGATCGGGCTCCGATTACACCCCTAGCCTCAAGCTTACTTCCAAAAAGGGAAGGGAACTCAAACCAAAAGACAAGATTGGCCTCAGAACTCAGAAACTTATAAAACAACCTTATTTCTAGAATTTTATACATGATCACACTTCGTATCCAACACGCGAGTATGTATAGAAAGATTCCCGAGGCTGCATCACCATCTTCTACAACATTCTTGATGCCTTCTATTAGAGTTTGCTGTGTTTTTTTTTTTTTTCATTATGTTTTAGTTCAATTTTCTAGGCCTACAATGTAGCCCGGAATTTGAACCCTATTTATGATTTGAACGATGTAATCTTTTTACACTTTTATATATTTTGATGTTTTTCACCTTGCTCTTAATGTTTGCAAATGTCTGATCACCATTCTGCATGTTTTCACATTAAATTTGAGATCGAGAGGAGATGGAACCAGGAGTGTTAAACCATGTGATGACCATAGGCAAGAGATTCCTATGGCTCACATGTGATCGTGAAGGTTAGTTGTGCATAATGCTTCTTAAGACCTAGGGCTTGAGGTTGAGAAGCGATAACTGAGCCTTAAGGATAGGTTATCGGTGTTCGAGAGAGATAAAAAAATAATTAGATAATAAGTAGTGAAATCATTAAAAATAAAACCTAGAAGGTTTTTTCTTACAAAATATTTAAAAACTTAGGGAACAAATTAAAAATATATTGGTTTTAAAAAGATTTCATTTTTGCTAAAATGAATTAACAATTTTTCAAAAATATATTTTCATAACATTGTTAAAGAAAGCCTATTACTTTAACTATTCTAAATAATTATTTCATATCTACTAAATTTTTCAATAGTATCATTCTTTTGTAAATTTTATTTTTCATTCGACTTCGACTTTCAATTGGAAAGAAAATTAAAATTGTCTCAGTACGGAATATTTTTCATTCAACTTCGGATCTCAAATTTCAATATTATATAATTTTTAAATTTTATTTTATTTAAAAATTTTATTTAGATTTGTCTCTAGAATATTTTCATTTAAATTTATTTTTCATTCAACTTCGACTTTCAATTGAAACAAGAAATTTAAAAGTGTCTCATGTTGAATTTTGAGGTCCGAAGTTGAATGAAAAATATTCAGTGTTGGCATAATTTTAAATTTTGTTTCATTGAAAGTCGAAGGAACAAAAGAAATTTACAAAAGAATGTTACTATCGAAAAAAAATTTAGTAGGACATTTTGTATCATTTATTTAGGAATATTTTTAAAGTAATAGGTTTTCTTATAATAATGTTATGATTTTTTTATGAAAATTGTTATTGATCTTCTTAAAAATGAGTAAATCTTTAAAACCAGCAGATAATATATTGGAAACTGTTTTATATTTAAAAATAAGGAGAAATATGAAACATAAACAAGCTTTGTTTCAATCTTTGTTCGAAAAACACCGAATAACAATAAAATCAATAATTTCAAATGCAGTTAACAATTTTTAACACCAAAATGTGATTATCTCGTGTTTTCAAAATCGTTTCCAAGAAGAGCTTTCAAAACACGTGAATCAAACAAAGTTCCAACCATTTTTTAATTTGTTTCCTAAGTTTTTAGATATGTTTAAGAAGTTACTATGATGTATTGTAAGTAATTAGATGTTAAAAAATTAATTTTCATATTTATATAATTATTTTTAATATTAGTAAAAATAAATAAAAGACTTTGGTCCAAGATTAAATTGGAAAGTCATGAAAGTTCAGTATTTAAATGTAAAAATCGTGAAAGTTCATAATTTTCTTACTAATATTTCTAAGTTTTTTTTTTTAACCAAACTTAACAAGACATGTGCCCATCATACTTTAAGTGATAGAGCTTTCACCGTTAAAACATGCAAGTTAACAAGCCATGTTGGATGACATATCATTCGTCATCAAAGGTTTGGTTTGTCTTATGCTACATCTGCAATTAAATATAAAGTTCATATAATTAAAAAATATAATTATGCTATGGTTTATAAATTTAATTTCTATTTTTAAAAGATTATGAAGAAACCAAAGGTGATTAACTGACTTAAAAAATAATTCCAAAATTGTGTTGCACGTGTGGGAGGAATATACTTTTCCTAAAATGCCCATTTTTTCAACTGAATGAAAAAAAACGATTTTAACCTTAAAAAAACCCGAGATTGCTAATCTAAATTCCCATTCTTGTTGAACCCATCGGTGAATATAATTGATTGCATAAGAACATCAAAATCTCAATTATATTTTTCTTTTAATATGACATTTAAAGCTAAAAAAACAAACGCCACCTATTATTGTAGTTTATTGATTTATTTCAATGCTTAGACATATGGCCTTGTTAGGTATAAAGAATAAGTGTGTATATTTTGTATCTTAGTTGGCCAACACTCCTATAGATTAATCCTTGGAATATAAGAAAGGAAAAAAAGGTCATGAATAACTAGTGTTTGTTTTTTTAGGGTTAAATCAATAACTCAAACTAAGCATTGAAATAAATCAATGAATTTTTTTTTGAAATAAATCAATGATATTCACCACATATTCAACAAGAATGGGAATTCAAATTTGCAATCTCAGGTTTGTTGGGTTAAAAATAGTTTTTTTTTTCAATCAGTTGAGAGAAGGGGCATTTTAGGAACAGTATATTCCTCCCACACGTGCAACACCATTTAGAAAGGATAGTGATTTTTTTTACTATTTTTGGCTTGAAATCACTTTTCTTATCGTTTTTTTTTTCCAAATATGAGTTTTCTTTTCCAATAAATTGGCTTTTACAATTACTCCAAGCTAGTTTATTTTTCTTTTACGTTGATGCTTTTATCATCAACTTATTCCAAATACGCTTTTATCATCAATCATAAGGGTATGTACAAGGTTACCTTCCTTTCACAGATTTCATATCAGACAAATCGCATAACAAAGCCACATTTGCAGTAGATTAGACTTTATTTATTCTAGATATTTTTAGATTATCAAATATATAGATTTTGAGTCAATTATTTTTGCTATTAATCCTTTAAAATTTTTAGTACTTTTTAATTCCTCGTATTTTTATCGATCAAGGTTGTTAAATTCGATTCGATAAATTTATCACTTTAATAAAAATATATATAGAACAAGACTAACTAACCATGACATAATTTTTCCTAAAAACATATTATTAGTTTAGGATTTAAATACAAAAGTGGTTCGTGTTTTAATTACTATTTCCCTAAAATTTACAAAAATCTAAAAACTACAAGCTTACGTCAGCAGGTGGACATTAGATTAACGCTAACCCTAGACGTGTGAAAACGAAAAATAAAAAGTGGAAAGTGTGGCTGCCATGGAATAAAGCATTTCTTTAGTGAAAAGCGTGAATTTGTGTGCTATGTCGCAACATTTTCTTTAATCTTTCTCCCTTGTGTTTTTTTTTTTTCCTTTCGATTCACCCCCATCTTCATCCGCGACGTCAACGAGGAAAATAGGGGGAGATAGAGAGGAGAGGAGAGAGAAGAAACCCCAGGAGAGAGCATCCCCGATTTCCCCCTCTCACTTTGGCATTGAGTTCCAGGATCAACCTACCGAGGTGAGCATTTGCTTCCATAACCTGAAAGATCAGTTTTTTTTTTCTTGTTATGCGCCAATCTGTTCTTCTCCCTGTTTGATTCCCATTTTTGTCCCATTGCATTTGTATGGTTTTGTTTCCTGTTTGGGGTCTGGGGGAATGTGCGAAAGGGGGAGGGATTGGTGGGTTTTGAATGTCGGGTTCTTCCTGGTTGGTTTTTTTTTTTTTGCGCTTTTCTCAGCTGGGGCTTTAGGAGATTCAATTTTTTTTTCTTTTTCATTCCCAATTTTTCTTGGACACCAAACGGTTTATTTTGTGTTGGACCTGTCGTGTAGTCCTAGTGTTTGATTATTTGTTTCTATTTTGAATTTAGGGTTTTTGTGTTTCATTTAGTTGCTGATTTTGTCGAAGTTCAGTAGCATTGTGTTTGAAATTGTTTGCTGTCGCTGGCATTTTCTTTTTCCCTAAATCTTAAGGCAGTTCTGTCTCTCCCTAATGAAAAAGTGTCATTACATACTGTTTAGCTTGTAGAATATCCTCTGTTTTATTGCTGAGAAAACTGATGAAAGTCTTGGAACCCCGTCAAAGAGTCATGATATTTGCCCACCAGTAAGTGACCTAGGAGTCGAGTAGCGAGGTATTTCAGCTTAACTTATTTCTTTATGCTTTAAGAATCACTTTTCTTTTTTAAAGCCAAATAAGATACCTAATTTATTAGGGAACATATTGGAAGTGTTTTTTGAAGGCTAATAGGAGGGAATGAAGGAGTTCTTCCCTTGCACCGCAATTTGTTTGGTGAGGCACAATATATAGGAGTTTCTTATTTTAAATATCACCAGGACAGGTCTTCAAAGAACGTTCACCATGTTATTTAGGACTGCAGAATATTAGGATATTTCAGTATTGGGTTACTATTACTTGTCAAATCTGTGGTCCCATGCTAGAATATGCATTTGTAAAGGAGTCCCAAGATTTCTGGTCAGTATGCTTCATCCTTTTTTCGAGCTTATTTGTGATATAGGAAATGGAGTGGGAGGTTTATGATTGAGAGAGATGCTTTGTGGAACCAATTCATAAGAGGAAAGTATGGGGAGGAGCACAGGCACCAAGCTTGTGAGGGCTAATGGGGTGGGATTTGGAAAGTGATAAGGAAGGAATGGGAGGTGGTGGCTAGAAGGGTGGTTTTTGAGGTGGGTGATGGGGCTAGGGTGCTCTGTTGGAAGGAAAAGTGATGCGGGATGGAGCCTCTGTGTGTTGCTTTCCCCACTATTTTTACTATTGCCGCTACCAAGAATGCTTTGGTCAAGGAGGTATACACGGATGTGGAAGGGGCGTGATGGAACCCTTATTCTTGAGACCATTAATGATCGGGAAATGTAGGAGGCCACAACTTTGTAAGTTGTGTCTGTCAAAGATAGTGCAACCGAACGTGGAGGACAAGGTAATATGAGGGAGGGAAAAAATGGATAGTTCTCAGTGAAATCCATGTTTAAAATGCTGGATGCTGCCCCTCCTCAATTTTCAGCAAAAATTATTGGGCAACCTAAAATGCAGCCTAGGATATGCCTTTTGCTTGGGAGGCAGCTTGGGGAAGGGTTTTAACCCTTGACCAGATCCAAAAAAGAGGAGGACCCTTGGCTAACAAATGCCCTTTGTGTCAAAAGGATGAAGAAACAATAGATCACTTGTTATTACACTCTGCCGTAACAAGGATTTTATGGGAGTTATTTTTGTCTTTTTTTTGGAGTTCTTTGGGTCCTCCCTCGCTCGATTAGACAAGCTTTGGAAAATTGGAGGGGTCTATTTGTAGGCTTAAAGAGGAAGGATGTGTGGGGAGCAGGGCCTTGATGTCTTTTTTGGACCATTTGGAAGGCAAGAAATAAGCTTCTTTTTGAAGAGAAGTGCTGTCCATCCAGAAGCTGAAAACATCCTTTGTGTACTTCCTTTGGGAGGAGGCTAAGTTGTGTATCAAAGAAGGCCCCAAGGGACTAGTTAATTTAACAGTGGCTGGAGTTCTAAGTGAGAGGGGTGTTTGTGTTGTATCTCTGTCAGTTTGGTGGTTGGGAGGGTCTTGGGAGCTGCCCTTTTGGGATGCTTTCTCTTTTGGTAGCTGTTTACTTTAGGTCCTGGTTTGGTCTTCCTTGTAATTCTCTGAGTTGCCACTTTGGTGGCTCTTGCTTTGAATCTATTTCATCTTTTACGTATCTAAAAAAAAAAAAGGGCCCTTGAGGCCTGGCTTAAGTGGAGAAGGAATGAGGAGGGTTTGTAGGAGCTTCTGGGTTCAAATCCCAATGGGAACAAAAACCAAAATGTGTATTAATTTTTTGAGATGATATGGTGCTGTGTGCATTTCCACAGGAGTTCACCCTGGATTGTTGACTGATGAGGTTTCTTTTTTAAGAAAAAAGTGCCTGAGTAGCTTCTAAAAATATTGAAGTGCTGCATATTAATGTGATTGTTGGTTGGGCATTTAGTCTTTATGTATGAAATTTCGGTTGATCATGTCTATATTAATGATCGCCCAGCTATTTGCTTTACCCTTTAATTGATGATATACTTTGAAGAATGAAAATTGTTATGAGGCTTTACTACTGAGTACATTATTGAATAACACATGTAATAGATGCAAATGTTTCTTTTAATCATTTATTCATCAGTGTCAGTGGTTGTGGATCATGTTATTGCTTACATTTTATCTCAAAATCTTGGTGTAGCTAACTGAGAAAATTTTCATGATCTTGTTTTTTAATTAGCGCATTATTGAATTATGTACATCATTGCATACCTCCTGTGCATATAGGTTGAGGCTATTTTGTTTGATGCTTCCAATAAAGTAATGTGCCTATATAAATAATAAAAAAATCATCTTTTTTGTTAAGCTTTGTACATTTATTTTCTTCAATCTACTTGCCGAGTTGTAATAGTACTATTCATGTTCTGCTGTTCCTGGTTTTTTTGTAGAAGAAAGATCTTCATATCAATTAGTTTATCAAAGAGACCATTCATGTTATTGCTTACATTTTATCTCAAACATCTTGGGAAATAAACTGAGAAAATTCTTCTTCATGATCTTGTTTTTTTAATTAGTGCATTATTGAACGGCGCACATCATTGCATACCCCAGCATATATTGAGGCTATTTGTTTGATGCTTTCCAATAGCATTGTGTCGATATAAATATCAAAAAAAAATCATCTTTTTGTTAAGCTTATACTATTTTTCCAACTACTTGCCGAGTTGTAATAGTACTATTCATGTTCTGCTGTTCCTGGTTTTTTGGTAGAAGAAAGATCTTCATATCAATTAGTTTATCAAAGAGACCATATCTCTTTCCTTTCCTTTTAGTTTATCAAAGAGACCATATCCCTTTCCTTTCCCTTTACTTAAACATATTCCCGATCCTGTCTTTTCCTATCATTTTCTACCATATTTTTTGACAGGAATTGGTTGTTCTTAGGGTATGGCGAATTCCAAGGGGTCATCAAATGTCAGACATATGATTTCATCTGGGAAGCACTCTTTACTTCCTCCTAAAAGTCCATCTCTAGTGCTTCCCATCATATTCTGGATTATGTCCCCAGTCCTGCAATTGGATTCTACGTTATTGTAAGGGCTCAGAGAGGAGGAATACGATCAGCACTTCCCTCTGAAGGCTTTTTTTTATAGGAAGAGCAACCTCTGGCTTGATGATCTCCTTGTCAGAACCAGAGGACACCTGTGCGCAGAGGTCACAGGCGGTCCTCCAGTGACTCCTTCGCATACATTGATGCAGCTAATGCTTCTAATATAGATCATACGACTCAGGATGAATACAAACTTAGAAATTTGATTTCTGCAACTTCATGGGGATCTCAAGACTTTGAATATTACAAAGATGCACGGACTGCTTCTTTTTATGTGGAGCCAAACACTTTTGGAAGACAAAAGAATAGAACAGCCATGAATTACTCAAGTGGCCTCTTCCACAGGGATAGCAGTGTCCTCAAGTTCTGGATCATCATGTATCTCCACATGAACAGATGTGGTTTCCATCAACAGCTTCTGAAAATATGATCCAGTTGAACTGTTATATGACCCCAAGGTTTTTCTGAAAGAAGGATTGTTTCTCATTCTAAGTTTCTGCATCTGAGACAGATACAAAGCGCTAAACAGTATGTTAGTTTTTGCTTAGACTATAGTATGTATTTATTTTATTTTTCGTCATTTTGCTCTTCAAAGAAGTCCTTAATATTGCATTCATATTATAACCTGACACTTCTTATGGTTGCTGCCAGTATGTTGATTCTGATATGCTATGTGGCTTACATGCTATCTGGTTGTTAACTTAGTTTGAAAGGAATCTTTGAAAATAATTGATTTGCTGTTTTGTT
Organism: Tetrastigma voinierianum; assembly: GCA_016808115.1. Classification (NCBI taxonomy): domain Eukaryota; kingdom Viridiplantae; phylum Streptophyta; class Magnoliopsida; order Vitales; family Vitaceae; genus Tetrastigma; species Tetrastigma voinierianum. The sequence goes on along the minus strand of JAEQBH010004148.1, from coordinate 65,075 downwards.
TGAGCCATACACCAATTGCAGACTATGCTGTTCCCATTGCAGGTAATGTTGTGCAGAACAGTTCTCATTGTTTTATGTGTGATTGTCTTGTTTAACAGTCTGTGTCAGTTTTAGTGGGCTATAGAATTGTGTTGTTTTAGTGAACAAGAGACATGAATAATTCCCAAAGTGAGTTCTGAAACATGGATTTTTGTTGGGATTCAAGTAAACAACCCGACAATTCTTTTCCTCTGTTAAAAATTTGTACTTCTATTTTTATAGGTCTGTATCAATGGAAGTTCCAGATTCAAATGCCACGAAAATTCTTGAATTTACCTACTAAAAAGTCCATGTATCAAGCATTTGTGATTTTTACAGAGGGTGATTAATTTGTCCAAGATTTATTTAATTATTTGCATCCTACAATAAAATTGCATTGTTGGTGTTAGTTTGTCATTTTTGAGAACTCTTAGACTAATCAAATGAGAATATTTAAATCCACGTAATTTAACTAGTAATATACCCTATTTTCGGATGCTTTTATAATCAACATATGTGATGACATAAATTGTGGTTGAATGATTAGCAACTGAAATGCTAACTATAGTTGCCCGGAATTTTACTGAGTTCTATATGGTATTTGGTTCCTGATATTTGTTCTTTTGGACTTTAAAAGTGCTGCCTCTTTGCTTTTGGTTTGTATTCGATGTATTTTTTATAGCCTTTGGCATGAAGGTCCTCATCATCCTTCAAGTCCTTTCTTGTAATTCTTTAACCCATTGCTAGTGTCTTATCAAAAAGAATTTGATATCTAATGCAGGCAATTTGCTCAACGCTCGCGGGTCCGAAAACTTCAGTACATTGCTGAGCTGGAAAGGAATGCAAAGCCAAAGGCAGATGCCTACAAAACTAAAGTATTGCATAATCTTTGGATTCTGCCCTGTATTCACGTCAAAAAGTGGATTATGTTTTTCTAGAACCTCTGAACTTGGTGCATTTTATGTTTGATTTCACAGGCAGAAGGGTCTGAAGTTTCCTCCAGCTGAGCTCGACTTTCTAAACCAGCAGAACTCAACCTGAACATGGAGAACAAAAACCTGAGGCAGCTACAGAGTTTGTACAGGAGCAGCTTATTAAGTACTGTATGTTTCTATCTTTTTTCAGTTAAAATTTGATATATGTGTTTGTTCTATTTGTAGAAAGCTAGGTTCCTTCTAATGACTTGATTCATTAACCAGGAGCTTTCTAGATGGGAAATTTTGTGTGTGAAATGAATTGGTAACCTAGGATAAATCAAAATTTTCATATGGATTACCAAACTGCAGATCTGAACAGGGGACAGCCCAGGATATCAAATAGTAGGATTCAAGGATGAAAATAATGGTTTTCATTAATATATCAGAAGTTGGATTTATGAATATACCAAGATAGATCAATAAATATTGGTGGATATTTTGACCCAAAAAAATTTAAAATAAAATCTAGAGGAAAAAGATAATAGAAAAAAATGCAAATATTCAAGTTGTTGTTATTAAATAACATAATAAAATTTATAATATTTAGAACATAAAACACATTTTATACAAATTTAAATGTATTTAAAGATATAATAGAAATGATAATATATGTATGATTTATGAACTATTCTAATTTTTATTTTTAAATTTATATTTTATTATATTTAATTAATATAATAAGCTTAATTAATTAGGAGTCACTAAAAATCTGTGATAATGATCTATTGTTTTAATACTTAGTTAAATCAAATTTTGATACAAGATAATTGAATAAATTATTTATCAAAGTTTTATTTTAATATTTTATGTTTGGTCAGAATGTTTGTTTGCCCTGATTCTTTTTGTACAAGCCTTTGGGTTCCCTTTGTATACTTCCTGTGTACGCTTGGGTTGCCTGCTGGCTTCCTTTTTGTTTTTAATGAATTGCTCTCTTCTGCTGATAAAAAACAAAAAAAAAAAGTTTGGTCAGAATGCATTAAAATAGATTTTGTTTAGATTAAAATAAAAGAAAAAAGATTATGGATAATCTTTGGAAGCACTTTAAATCTATATAGCTCCTGGCATGTGCAAGATCCAGGGGGGTTGGGTTTCCACTGAGATTTTCTAAATTCTTTTGGAGCTTTCACCAATGGTTGACCACTGAAAATCAGCTTTGATCTTTGATGAATACTGATTTATTGAAAAATCCATAAAAATTTGGTACAAATTCAGAAATATTAGCCGCAAGACATATCCACTCGAATATCCCTATTGTTAGCCATGGAAATCTGATAAACCAGGGAAATATTGGCCATATTTCCCAAAATTTTATCCTTGAGAAGGACCTTGTTCGTCATAAGTGACATCAATCTTTGCTAGCCATACCCGTATTGTCCAACTCAAAGATCTTTCAGCCAGTTGTTCTATCTTATTCTAGCTCCTGTAAATTTGGTTCTTCTTTATCCTACTATGGGAATGAAACTGCTAGCCCATTGCCATTGTAGACCTTACTGTAGACAATGGACATTATTGTTGAAAACCTGTCCATTCCAGAAAGTGCTTTGCACAATTTGAACAGTTTTTAAGGTTTTTTATTAAATATAAAATGTTCTTAACCTATTTTCAATCTTCTTAAAAATGATTTTTAATACGAGTTGTTTTATTTTTTAATTATTCTCCATATTTATTTAATTATTATTTTTTTAAATCAGTTCTTAAAAAATAATTGAAATCACTTGAAAGTTACTCAATTTGGTAAATGCTGCTTTAGTAACAAAATTTCTTCTGGTTTTCGGTTGTGAACTGCGATTTTCTGTTTTTGTTCTGAAGAATAAAAAATTATTTTGAAAAATAGCTATCTATCAAACAAGGCCTTGATTTCTTGAGATCAATGGTCGGCCAGATAATTAAAGTTATCCTTTTGGAATGTTCTTATATGCACATTAGTGTAGTAATGAAGTTATCCTCTATGGTGTTTGGTTGCCTTCTTGAACTAGGATTCAATAAAATCTACTGTTGATGATTTGAATGGCAGGAGATACTCTTTTTTTTTAATAGCAAAACAAGAATAATCAAAATGGAATGAAAAAGGACCAATGTCAATACCCCAAGATTTGATATAGTTATAGTGAACCTCCAAACAATCATTAGGTAGAGCAATTATTTCAGCAATTTTTAGTCCCATCATCATATGTTGTTTCATGCATTTCAGTTCTCTTGAGTCTACAACATGGCTGCCTTCTCTCTGATGATCTCTTTTCCATTATTTTGCTATGAAAAAAAGTAAAAATTAAATATCAAAAGCTCTTTCTGCAGTGGAAACAAGAGTGTTGGTGAGATCTGTGCTACGATCCTTGTACCAGCAACAGCAAACAGCAGCAGCAGCAGCAGCAACCACAACAACAACAGCAACTACAGCTTCTCTAGTCACAGACGCTCTAGCAGCAGAGACCTCGATGCACAATTACAACTCTCTTGAAACACACAAGGATACCGGTTCGGGGCCTGATGCCGTGGCAGGTCCTTCTTTGCAGATTTGATTTGAGATTGTGATGTAGCTGAGAGAGAGAGAGAGAGAGAGAGAGCGAGCTTACCTTTGCTCCTGCTTATTATCATTGGAATGACAATGACTAAAATCGACAATTTCCTTATGCAGGATCAAACCAAGCTCTCTTCTAGTCTTGGTTGGTGCCTCCTCCCTTTTCCCCTGTTTCATGCATTTTCATTTCATTAACTCTGCATCCTTTTGCCCATATTTCTTTCCCTTTTGTTAAAATTAATATCCACATGTTCACCTGGTAGTCTGTTGCTGGAAAATTGTATTTCTAGCAGGTGTGACTTGCCGGAGGTGGTACTCGAAAGAACAGGTTCAATGCTTCTGTCGATCCATGCATTGTTCATGCTATTATAATTCAGGAAGTTTATTTCCTCCATTTCCATTTTCATGAAGAGTTAGGTTCTTCTGGGATTCATCAATCTTTAGTTTCTTTTTTATTATGTTTGGATGTGCATTACTTGTAAGAAAATTATTTGTAAAATGTGTTTAATAAGATGAATGTGTGTCCTTTTTAATATATTTGTCTCATCACACTTGGTTTCAGGCTAAGTGTATTTCAGCGAAGGAGCTAGCAACTTCATTGGTCTACTTTTGATGTAATTTTCCTTCTGCCTTGTGGATTTTCCTGGTTTAGGGAAAAATTAATTAGTTTAAAATTGTTGAGATTTTCCTCTAATCTCTTCTAAGACTCTCTCTCTCTCTCTCTCAATAAAAAATAAAGTAGAATTCTCACTATTTCATATTTTACAGATGCAAACATATGATCTCAAAAAAGGGAAGAAAAAAGAATAAGAAAAATGTAGGGTCTATTTGTTTTTTGTTTTCAAAAACAAGGAGAAAAAAGAAAACATTAAGAACATTTTTTGTTCCTAGTTATTTTTTTAAAAAAAAACATTAAACTCAGATAACAAGAATAGTTTTAAAAGCAGGAACAGGCAAACAAACAGATAACTTTCTTTATGTCTTGTGGATTTTACCTGCTTAGGCAAAAATTAGCTTTGAAATTGCTGAGAATCTCTCTAGACTCACAAGGCCTCTCTCTCTAAATCTAAAATAAAGTAAAATTCCCACTATTTCACATTTTACAGATGATGCAAACATATTATCTCAAAAAAGGGAAGAAAAAGAAAAAAGAAAATCCTCTGAAACATCTGCAAATAAAGCCCTAAGCTGCTGATGCTATATACTTGTCTTAATCTTTCTTATATAAGGATTTATAAATACTAAAACAGAGAATGAGAAGAAGAAAATGAAGCAGAGCCTTTGGCTTGGGGAGGAGGCAGTGTTGGGAAGCCTTGGATATTGATCAGGTGGGGGCATAACACACTGGTCTCCATTGAAGGAAATCTTTCTGGGAAAAGCCCAACCATCTCTGAAAGTGAAAATCCCAGCATCTTTGTGTGTACACCCTGTCTGTACATTTCCACTTCAATTGTTTCAGGTGCAGCAGCTCATTGTAGTGATTTATTCCCCAGAACATTCCAGTATCATCTGAGAACATTATTATTGACTAGTAGTTAGAGAGGAATGAATATGTCACAGAAAGAGAAAATTCTTCTCGTTTAACGATTTTAAAATTCATCTTAAAGCAATCACATATTCCTATTGTAACATCCCATATCGATAATGGTAAACTTTCTAAAGACTATAAGTATTTAATCTCTCTCAACCCAGATACGTTTAAAGCAATGAAGGTCCTTTGGCCCGCGATAATATCTACACGACGTGACAGACGCGATATAACTCAATATCCGACATCTGACAAGAGAACTTCTACACTATATAAATATGAACTCTACTCAACTTGGTAAACGTGTTTTAAAGCCGTGATGATGGCCCCTTAAGCCTGTGCCGGATAATATATGCTACATGATTGTGCCTGTAATTAAAACCAGATTGCTCTGATCATCGACTTCAATGCTGGTGTCTGTCTTCTTTGGCCCCAAATGAAAGGTTGGTCTGCTTAACCCACATCTTACTGACACAACGAGGACGCCTGTGTTGCATGAGGGGAAATGTTTATCACATCTCATACTCCGATATAAAGCAGAAACTTCTAAGACTATATAAAGAATCGAACTCTTCTCAACCTAAGAGACGCGCTTTTAAAAGCTCTACGTAAAGCTCCCTTAGGACGCGGCTGACAATATCTACGCTATTGTACTTAAGCCGTTATATCTTCCATCATCGATAACACCATTAGTTATTTACAATTTGAGTAGATTAAATAATGATTAAGAGCCTATTCGCATTGTTTACTAAAAGGCTTTCTTAAGATGAAAATCCAAACTAAATAAATATAATGAGAGCTCGTTTGGAAACAAAAGTACTACTTAAAAATAGAAAAAAGAAGTGGAAGGAAAGAAAATTAGGACAAAAAAAAAAAAAGTTTAAGCTTAATAAATTAATTCTTTATGTTTATTTAAACTCATTTTATTTGTTTATGAGAAAATATTTTTTTTGTATTTTTTTTTTTTCCCTAATACCTTTCGGGTTCCAAACGGAGCAAAATGGGACTAAGGTACAAATAAGGAGATGCAACATAACTTGATTGTTGGCATTTCCTCATTCTCATTAGAGAATAATTGTAAAAATAATATAAAAGAATGCAAATACATTTGCTCAACAAGCGTTTCATGTAAATAATATGTTTCAAGTGATGATAAGATTTAAGATACCTTAATAAACCTGTAAAGATTACACACGCTATTTATTATGAATCTATGATCGTACCTATGAACATTAAGATAGTACCTACAGTTTATTAAGATGATATATTTTTCTACTGTGGTCATGCCCATTGCTACCATCAAAATCAAAGAAAATTCTAAGGTGGGTGTATTCTCAAACCATCTGAAAAGCCACCATAGATCATAATATATAAAATTCCAAAGATAGAGTGAGATTTGATATGACTTACTGATAGAGCCATGTTCATTTAGAGCGCCATAGTTGAAGCTGAAAACCTGCGTAAGGCTCTGCAAGTTAGGGTGAAGCAGCACCAAGTTCCAGGCAGAATAGTTCTTGACAAGATTGAGATTGGTGATTGTGATCTTAACCCTCCAATACTCTCTGTAACTCGTTTTCACGTGCCAGTGCACCCTTATTGGGCACATGTGATTTGAGCACCTCACTAGGTCCTGCTGCTGCCCATCTTCCTGAGGCAACAACAATGGTGATTCACCAGGCCTGCACAAAAATACATTTGGAGTCTGAATTAACCCTGCTAGTTGAAGTGATAGTATTTGAAGAATATGAAAGGTGTTAATGGAAGCTTTGATGTAGATGATATTAAAGTTTTTATATGGTTCATCCAATTATGTCTACTTCCATATCGGAGATGATCTTTCTATTATACTGTAAAGAATATTATAAGGGTACAAAGTATATACAATTGGGTATTCGAAACATCCCATGTTTTCTCATTTCTTGTATTCATACTCTGAATCGCGAACTCTTCCTCGCTCCACCTTCTTTCTCAAATATTGATTCGAGAACAAAAGATAAAATGATCCGAAGTTTTATACGGGTTCAGCCAATCAAGTTTACTTTCATCGAGATGATCTTTCTATTATACTGTAAAGAATATTACAAGGGTAAAAAGTATATACAATTGGGTTTTTGAAATATCCCATGTTTTCTCATTTCTTGTATTCATACCTTGAATCGCGTACTCTTCCTCGCTCCACCTCCTTCCTCAAATATTGGTTCAAGAACAAAAGATAAAATGGTTCGAAGTTTTAATACGGTTCAGCCAATCATGCCTATATTCATAGACAATCTTTGAATATTACAGTGGGTTTACAATTGGGTGTCCAGAACCTCCATTGTTTCTTCATTCTTTGTATTCATACCTTAAACTACGAACTCCCTTCTCCACCTCCTTCCTCACATCTATATGTACCATGTATAACCTTTACAAGCTCACCTCTATTCCATGGCTTTCTTTTCCCTCATGACCTAGAATAATTATAGTAATATTCCTAATAACTTTTGTTATCCTATTGAGGAAGTCTTTCTTTATTTTACCAGAAAATCTTTTCTTATGCTATAAAGAGGTCTAATATTACATTAAGGAAATATCCTATACAATATTTTTGACAAAAAGGAATTGAAACTAACTAGGGTTCTTAGAAGATAGATGATATACTTAGCGCATTTGGTGCCTGGAATTCCTTGACAGCCGCAACTGCACTGGGGGCATGGAACAATGGTGCTGTTGTAGAATGCAGATAAAGAAACGCAACATGTTGGGGCTGTCGAAGCTAGAAATTGCGAGTAAGAGCAACTCACATTCCAAGTCACTGCAATAAATCCAAACAAAAAGTGTTAAAAGAAACGTGAGAATATGCAACAATGAAAACACCGATACATACATGATTTAAGTATCAAAGTATTCCGATGAATATGAAAATATCACAAAACCCTTTAATGATCATGATACCTTAAAAAACTATTGGATTATTTGGTTTCAAAGTCGGTTATAAGTGTATGGATATTTATCTTAGGACTTTTTATTTTAATTCACACATGAATGTTGAGTTAGAAAATTTTTGTTAGTACGAAATTTTGGATATGAGAATTGATAACTTTAGAATATTGTGTGTTTACTTTAGACATGTGTTTGGTAATTAGAATCAATCTAGTTACAATTATACAAGCATGTGTCGTTTCGCACTTTGATGAATCTTTGTCCTTAAAATGTGAAATGTCAATTATGACTCTAGACTAAGTTTCGAGGCATGACATAGTGATCAAAACCCCAATAGTAGGGTCAAAGTTAACTAAAATTTCCCCAAAAAAATCAACCCTAATATAATATAATAGGGTCTTGGTTAACTAAAATCCCTAAAAAAAAAATCATGATGACAGTAGCATGAAACTTTTTGAGTCGAACCAAAGAATTCAGGTCATACAAAGAGACAGAAAGAAGGAAATAAATGAGCAAGTATACTACTACAGTAAAACGACAGTAAACAAGACAAGCCTGGTACGTAGAGAAGAAGCAGACTCACTGAGAGCCTGTGTCCACCGGCGGCCGCCTTCCTCGGAAAAGCGGCTGGGCGGGACAAGAAACGGATCCCCGCAAGTGTATCCCGGAACCCCAAGGCTGAAGTTTCTGGGCATAGTCGCGTAGGAAACGTTATTAGAAGCGGTGCCGACGTTCATCTGGAAGGCGGAGCCATGCTTACTGGGGTCTTGAATCATGGAGGTGAGCAGACCGTCCCTGCAGCAGTTGGCGACCTGCTTGTTATAGGGAGTTCCAGGACCTCGGTCGATGATCAATGGCCGCTTCTCACAACAGTAAGGGAGTTGTTTTCCTTTGAACCGACTGCAGTTTCCTTGGTCACGAGCTAATGCTCCCCACATGTCCCAGATAACCTCGTCTTCCGGCCATGTCCAGCTCAACCGCCATCCAGGTGCTTCTATATGCCGGTACAGTTGGTAGTTGATTATCGATACCCTTGCCTGTATATATACCATATAACCTAACATTTAGAAAATAAATTGGTCAGCCTTTCCTAACTTAACCCAACGATCTCGAAACAACCCGTTAACGCAATAGCTGCATGCATACTGGGTAGGTTACTACTTTGTAGCCCATCCCGACTGTATGGGGATTGGTCCGGGTGTGTGCAATTCAACCTACCTTTGACACCTCATGGTTCAACCAAAAATATTCCCAAGCACTCCATGTTTCATAACACCCATCCAATTATATGATATTATCTTCTGTTTATACTTTAAAATACATCTACCGATTGCTGAAGAGTCCATTTAATATAGTCGCATGAATTATTTTTTTGCTTTTTTACAATCAGCGACGTTCTGACCAACTTACGCAGATTCGACTAATCTCACGTGTATTTTAAAAGCCTAACAACCAAGTAAAATTTAATAAATTCTAAGGAGACGGAACTAATGACCAATAGGTAGTTCAACCTCACCCACCCCTATACCTTACACCTGACTGAATCCACCTTAGGTTATAAAGCCCGAAGGTCTCTAGTTTTGTGCGTGTTTGCACGACTGAGCGGTTGAAATGCAGGCACAAGGCACATCAAAGCGTGAAGTCTCCTGAGGATTAGGCGCGAGCTTGAGTGTAATGAAATGTGACCTCCAAAGCACATTAACAACTCTTTATAAAATATGATTCAAAATCTAATTAAATTAGTAAAAATCTAACGTCCCTAACATTTAAAAGAAATATTAAGTGGAAAAAGTAACAAAAATAATATAAATTTTCAATATATGATTACTAATTTAAAAAATGAAAGTGTTCAAAAAGAAAATATAAGTCTACAAGGCACCCCTCTTTTATAAGGTATATGTTTTGGAAGGTGGGGCGCTATAACCAAGGGAGTGATTGCGCTTTGAGCCTAGTAGACCTTAAGCAAGCCTTTTAAAACTATGTATTCTAAAACAATATTTCATAACACCCATACCTAATCATATAACTATTGTCTTTTTGGGTTCGAAGGGTTCGTCTATTATTTTGAGAAGTCCATACTTATTAGTCATGGGAACTTTTTCCTTTCGAATATGAGATGTGACAATTTTGACTAATTAACATATTAATTCACTTGATTCATAAAAGCCCATTTGCATTCTCCCTCTCTCAACACACATATAAAACCAAAATAAATAAATAAAACAAAACACTACCAACAACTAGACTGAAATAGCATATTTGATAAAATTTTTCAATTTTTTTATTATTTAATATATGGTTATTCAGATTGTATTAACTTCTAATTTTCTATGGCAATTTTGGTGAAATAGCATAGGAATTCACATGAAATGAAAGCCCATTTGCATTCCTTCTCTCTCACACATACAACAAAATAAACGAATAAAACAAGACAAAAAAAAGCTTTTTTATTTTTTCTTTGACAACAACTAAGTAAAATGATGAATTTTTTTTTTTATAAAAATAAAAAATTGAAGTATAATAAAAAATGTTATTTTTAAAATATACTTGAATACATATATGTAGAAACTAGTTAAAACATTTAAATCTCTGTCTTGTTTTATAAAACATTAGAGAATGATATATGTTTAAGGATAATTTTCAAATTTCTTTTAAGAATAGTTTTTTCAACAGCACTTCTCAATAAAAGATTCGATGATAAATTTTTTATTTAAAATTCAAATAAGAAATAAATAATATACAATACAAAATATTTTTAATGAATTTTCAACATACGTAATAAAATTGACAACATCTCAAATTTGTTTTGAGAACAATGACTTATTCTAAAACAGTTTTTGATATTATAAAAAGGAAAATTTGTTTTCAAACAAAACCCTAAATATGTGGTTCTTACTTTGAAATCCTCAAATAAGATCATATTCATAGTCTACCTGATATTGTTTATTCAGAAATATAATGTGATTAAAGCACAGGAGCTAAGAAAGAAACCTTAATCTTTTTAACAACTATTTTGGAAACAGTTTAATTTTCTATTCTTTAAAAAATAATAAATAATAAATCCAATTTGAAAAAAAAAATTGTTTTCTATTTTCTATTTTCTACTTTCTACTTTGGATCATATAAAAATAAAATGTAATCATGGAAGATCTTTTAACTATTTTGGATTGTCTTTCACATATATAGATAAACAGCTTCAAAAAACTATTCTAAAAATGTATTTTTTCCCTTATTCAGCTATTAAATTTTAGAATGAAGATTTGATTAAAAGACCTTTTTTGCATGATTTTGATCAAAATACCATTCTTATTTTCTTGTAAGAATATCTTTATCAATTTTTGACATGATTTTGATAGAAATATCCTTCTTATTTTCTTTTAAAAATAAGCCAATATTTTAAAAGATAATGAAAATGCATAAAATTATCAACAAAAAAAAAAAAAGGTAAAGAAAGGAAAACTTATATTCTTTCATCTAAATTTTAGATCTAAATGAAAATTTCTAAACATGAGGTCTCTATCAATGGGCATTTGCTCCATCTGGGTTCATCACCATGGCATGCAGAAAGCCATGGTGTTTCACTCAAAGGCCACTAAATCTATTTATATGTGAATACCCTATAGTGCCCCCAATGTGGGATGATGTGGTAAACAGCTCTCTGCGGCGGTCAGGGGCGCAAAAGTCAAGACAACAACCGACAAACAAACAAACCAGTACGGCCACCACCAATCACGCACGTGACCTGAAATTCTCTATGGGCACCCCCAATCTCTGTCTCCCCTCTACCAGACCCTACTTTTCAATTCTCAAAGAGAGTGGTAGGGAGGGGCCGGGAATGAGAAAATCGAGGAGTGCCCGTATCAAAGTCGCCTAGAAAATTAGAGAGAAAACGAGGGAAAATGAAAAAAAAAGAAAAAAAGGAAACTCATCATAAGTGCTAGTACTCCATTGTAGGATATCCCATTTGATTGTTATATTTCCATTGGGATCCATCGGATCATACCCATCTGCATTTCCGATCAAGAAATTGAATTAAATTCTCAATAAAAAAAGGGAAAAAAAAAATTGAATACTTTCATTTTTTTTTCCCGGAAAACTAGTACTTACAAGAGGGTGACAAGAAGGTGAACAGAGAGAAGAAAATCAAAATCCAAAACCGACCCATGAATCTCCAATCAAAAACTCAAATGGGTCGCTTTCAGAATCTCAAATCATCATAAGAAAAAGGTGGATTTCTAGAGAGAGAAAGAGGAGAGAAAATTAGATGTAAGACAGCAATGAAATGAACAGACAGCAATTTGAGCTGCATTTACATTAACCCTCTCTCTCACTCCCTCTCTCTTTATCTCTCTAAAAAAGTTGGAAAATAAATTAATTTATAATTACTATGAAAAATTAAGTAATTAATTGTTTTTTTTTTTTTTTTACCATATTTGGATGCTGAGAATGCGTCTATTGAAAGAGTTTCTTGAGTGTTACATTTTCAAAGCTCACGCGATCCACTCCGTGGCCTTTGGGAGTGCCGTTTGGGGTGATTGCACTTTTCCTTTTTTTAATTAATTAATTAATTAATAATTTTCTTAAAAGAGAAACAATTTTATTAATTCAAACAGTGTCCAGTATATTTTATAAAAACATAGAAAATTAGCTAAAAATTTTAGAAGATGATACAACAATGAGGATAATAACATTAATATTTTCTTGAAACTCTCTTATTTGATATTAGCGGTAATAAATACGATTCTTGTTTTACAATATATTGATTGAAGAAAGGAGCTTTTAGTCTTTTATATATTATAAATTATATATTACATGTACAAGATAGAGCCTTATATAGGCTAGGCTATACAAAACCAAGAAAGGAAAATATACAATTTCCATATACAATAATCTAACTTGCCATATAGTTATCTATCATCCCCTCAAACTCATGATGGTTTAAGAGAAATCATTATGAATTTGGAAGTTAAAGTTCGAAAAGTTCCTGGAGAAAGGGGTTTGGTGAAGATATCAATTAATTGATCCTGAGATGAAATGAAATTAGTATAGGTGTATGCTGTATTGAATGTGTGAATGAAATGACAATCAATCTCAATATGTTTAGTACGTTCATGGAAGACATCATTATGAGCAATTTGAATAGCACTTCGATTATCACAGTAAAGTTTAGTTGTAGTGGAACAGTTAACATCAAGATCCTATAGTAACCAACGTAATAAGTTCAGCTGTAGTAGTTGCTAATGCTTTATATTACATTTCGGAGTCTTCCAGAGCAGCGGCTTATTTGTTTGTTTCTTGCTTTTTCGAGAGAGAAATAAGAGAATGGCCGAAAGAAAAACGATATCGTAGTGGTAGATGACGTCCCGGTGGGATCTCACACTTGTCTGCATGAAGAGTTAATGAAGAATGGAAAGAAAAATGAAGACCATCAAATATGGTGCCTTTTAGATATCGAAGAATCCTGAGAATGGTAGCATAATGAGAAGATCTAGGGGCAGCCATAAACTGATTGACTACATGAACTGCATAGAAAATATCAGGGTGAGTGACAGTGAGATAGATTAGACTCCCAACAAGCTGTCTGTAGAGAGTAGCATCAAATAGTTGTTCGCCATCATGAAAATTGAGGCAATAGTTATACTCAATAGGTGTGTTGACTATCTTGCTATCAGTGATACTGGCTTGAGAAATTATATCGAAAGTATATTTGGCCTGAGTAAGATAATAACCATCTGTAGAAGAAGAAACTTCTAGACCAAGAAAGTAATTAAGAGAACCGAGATCTTTCATTTCAAATTGACGACCAAGAAAGTGCTTTAGATCCTGAATACCCTGTATATCATCACCTGTAATAATCATATCATCGACATACAAGAGGAGCCGGTAATACCATGATGAGGCCCGAGTCTCGAAAAAGGGTTGTATAAAAGAGCGCACAAAAACCATCTTTGAGAGATAGTAGAACTGAACTTTGCAAACCATGCTTGAGGAACTTGTTTAAGACCATAAAGTGCTCGCCATAGTCGACATACTCTGCGGGGGAACCCCAGAGGATGAGAGTAACCAGGAGGAAGCTTCATATAGACTTCCTCTGAGAGTTCACCATTAAGAAAAACATTTTTGACATCCATCTGAAAGAGTGGTCATTTGCGAGTCGCATAAATGGCAATAAGAGTCATGATAGAAGAAAGTTGAGTCATAGGAGCAAAAGTCTCTTCATAATCAATCACATACTCTTGAGTAAAACCCCTGACAACAAGGCGAGCCTTGTGGTGATCAATAGTGCCATCCTATCGAGTCTTGATCTTATAAACCCATTTATAATTGATAGCATTTTTTCTAGAGGGGAAATCAACCAGATCCCATGTTCCAGTCTTATGTAGTGCATCCAACTCTTCTTTCATAGTTTGCTACCATAAAGGGTTAAAGGAAGCCTCACGAAAAGTCTGAGGTTCCTGGAGAGAAGAAAGAGCGGAAAAGCAATGGAAGTCACGAAGGTGAGAAGGAAGAGTAGTTACCTGATGGGAACGGCGAAGTGCATGGGAGTCAGAAGGACCGGTAGAATCCACAGCTAAGGCAGTATTAGTGGGCATGTCGATGATCGGTGTGGGAAGCTCATCAAATGCATGAGGCTCAATAAATAAGAGGGAGACTCGGAGACTAAGGAGGGGTGCTCGGACATAGAAGTGGGGAGACTCCTCGGGAAAAGGTCAAGGAGAGGATCGATACTGGGAATAGGGAAATAGGAACATGGGGTAGTTGGTAAAACTTGTTTGTGTTCCTAAAGACCACATCTTAGAAACATGAAGACGTTTGCTAATAGGATCATAACACCTATAACCTTTTTGACCAATTGCATACCCAAGAAAACAACACAAACGAGAACAAGACTGAAGTTTGTTTCTTTCATGATCTTGAAGAAGAACAAAACAAACACATCCAATAAGTAAGTCATAGGAGGGAGAAGAACCAAACAGCAGTGAGATCATAAGGAGTTTGATTCGAACAATGGGAAGGACACTGATTGATGGTGTAAATGGCCAGTGAAATGACTTCCCTTCAAGGCGGAGTAGAGTAGAAGCGAGGAGGTATAGTAGTTGCGAGCAACATCGAGAATGTGTGAAGACTGCGGCTACGACCACTGCCATTTGCGAGAAGTGCTAGCATAAGAGGAATGAGGAACAATACCAAATTGATGTAGAATAGAGGTAAATTCATGGGCTTTATATTCTTGGGCATTATCAGATCTGAAAACTTTGATAGGTTTAGAAAATCGTGTTTTAATCATCTTGGTAAAGTCACGATATATTTGATAAAGCTCAGAACGATTTTTGAAGAGATAAATCCAAGTATATCTGGAAAAATCATCCACAAAAATAACAAAATAACATGACCCACCCTGAGTAGTAATGGGAGAGGGACCCCATACCTCATAATGAATAAGATCAAAGGGAGAGAGAATGAGAAACCCTTTTATTAAATGGTAAAGCAATTTGTTTGCGAAATTGACAAGGCATACAATCAAAACTCTTATTTGAAATTGAACTTAACAAACCCCTAGAAACTAGTTGTTTAACCCTAGAGATAGATGCATGACCAAGGCGAGAATGTCATAAAGCAAGAGAGGAGGTGCTTGATTCGCGTGCAAAGTAGGCTATTCCAGAATCAATAATATTTATAAACCTAATTCTCCCCTCTTTGCGTGGCTTACTCACTGCAGTATAGGTAACTCTAGAATTCGAACACATGGATGAGTTTTCTTCGTACAAATTGATTTCTCAGTGAATCAAAATGAGTGAATTCGGTTTGGATTTTAAGGTTTGATGGCGAGTGAGGTTGGTTGTTTGCAAGCTAATAAAATAAGAAAAAAAAAATGTAAATAGAACCCCTTGAAGTGTTAGGCCCGCTTTGGGAGTTGGATTCCTAGGGCAGTGGGGTTTCCAAGGTCCTTTCTTCGCGTTGGGGAGGATGACATATAGTCATCTCCCGAACCGGAACTTCATTTAGCTATAAAACCTAACCATTAATAATTATCCTTTGAAAAAACGGCATCCACTGGCCATCAGTGCTCTCGGTCATTAAAACGCAAATCACCTTGACTTACCTCCACAATGGATCATAAATGATAACTAACAAACATCAATGGATCTAACATTAAGCATCCAATGACCGATTACAGTAACCATTCAAAGGGGCTCAAAATGGATGAAAACCTAATGTAGCAAGGAAACGTGGCGGCCGGTGGATACCTGCGTGAATCATGGAACACCTTAGCTTTTTGCCTCAAGATCGGCACCTAGTAGCCTTCTTGCTTCCAGGAGAAAAGAGGTTACAGCCGCTCATCCTCGAGGTTGTCATCCTCGGAGGGTGTTTATATTAAGTGAGAAAGTGGAAAGAAAATGAGAGGAGAAAGTGAGCTAGAAAGCGGGAGAGGTGAAGCTTCTCCCAATTTGTGTCGAGAAGTGATTGATAGTTCACAGGGGCTTGGCGAGGCTTATATATGCTCGAGCCAGAGGAAAGTTACAAAAAACCAAAACCAAAGCTATTATAAGGGATAAAATGGGAAGAAAGCAGAGGAAAATTGTAACAAGCAGCCCGGAGCGTCAGCGGTGAACGGTGGCTTGGATGAGCGATTGCTTTGTTGCGCTGACATCGCTGCGAGAATTTACTGGCGTGGCCTTTTCTTCTATTTTCTACTTCTCTTTCCTTCGGCCACGATCTGCGTCTTGAGTTCAACTAAAATTCTTTGTGCTTGGATCGACTAAACAATTTTTGGCATAAAATGGCTTGCAAAAACTACAAAATTAGCCACAAAATGCGATCAGTAGTATAATAGGGACCTTAACATGCCAATTGGGTTAATTAGAATGATTAGTACACAAAAAGCATTCAAAACTTATAATAAATAGGGTTCAAAATAGCACTTTTTGGGTACTAATCAGTGCTGCAATCACGAAGACGACAAAAGCGAGAGGAAGCGGGACGGTAAGATGAAGAAGATGAGCTCAAACAACCTTCAGAGCCTTACGGGCAGTCAATGATCTATCGTCTGAGAATTGCACAACCACACGTTAGAAGAAAGGTTAGAGAAAAATCGAGTTCGGTGAGGTTCTTGTGAATGAAGATTATAAGTGAGTTGGGGAATCTGGTAAACATTGGAAATAGACAAGGCAGGTGTAGAGACATTACCAAGTTGAGAGAAATGCATAGGAGAACCATTTGTAGTATTTATGGTAGGGAGAGAAGTAGAAGGTGTGAAGAGACAACATCAGGAGAAGAAGTCATATGATTGTAGCAAGCAGAATCAAGAAGTCATGTAAGGAGAATTTACGTGCTCCCGGAGAAAGACGGAGTGTTGGATGCCTTTGGAAGATGGAGAAGATGAACGATTAACCATATCTGCCAGATGCGCTATAGAGAGAGATGAGACGAGGATCGGACTTGGAATGAGAGTCCTGTATGTGGTCGGACTAGGTCGACGACGGTGTTACGAAGAATGCGTTGACGAGTGCTTGAGGTTTCAGCAGAATGACCTTTGTTCTTACAGAAACTGTAGATAAGAAGAGACTTCTTATTGCTATGTCATTTGACATTATTCCTTTTGCCTTTGGAAACATAGGTAGAATGGGCGCGAGAGGGAAAGCGGGAGTAACGATCTATGGAACAACGGTTGGAAGTGTGAGAACCATGAGTACGAATAGAAATGAGATCAGTATGAAGACGTGTCTCATCATCAACTAACTTATGAATAGCTTGTGAGACTATTGGTAAAGGATCCTGATGTAGAATATGATTTAAGCATTGAAGCAGCATCCATAAAATGCCATTAGAAAAGCCCAAACAAGCGATCCTTGTTCACAGTGAACATAAACCAATATGGTGTTAGTAAAATTGGAGAGAATCGGTTAAGAAGCAATTAGTTGATCCCAAATGGATTTCAGCCGACAATGATATACAGTAATCTGCTCACCTAGTTCCTGAAAAATCTGATAAAGTTTGCGTGTGAGCTTGAAGTTGTGAGCACCACTGGGTCGACATCTTAGAGTAACAGAAGTAAGTCCCAAAGGCTTCTTTGGCAATATCAATGTTGCGAAACTCATCGACAATGGATGGAATAGAGTACAGAGCAGTGATGATCTAATGATTAGCACTCTCCCAATCCTCAATCCGAATGGCATAGGCAGAATTAGTTTCTTTGTCCTCTTTTTCTGGAAGAGGACGGTCACAATGACATAAAGCCACAGCTTGCGGCCCTTGAGATAAATGTGCATGGCTTGTGACCACAGGGCAAAATTATCTCCATAAAAAAATAACGTGAATTGGACGAGAAATCTCATCACCCGACATATCTAAATTCTGAAACGAAAAACAAATAGAAAAAATGGAATCAGGACGTGAAAATAAGTCAGAAGGCACCTGGTCAAATTTTCGGTCAACGGTCAATGGTTAATGGTCATCGAGTTGACGTGGCGAGGTCAACGGTTGGCGTGATTCACGTCGGCCGGGTCGGGGGGCGGCGCGGCGATGTAGTCGGACTTAGGGTGGCGTGGCCTTGCGTAAGCCTATGGGTTGATAGCGCGTGAGTACGCGTGCGGCGTGTGGATCTGCCTTGCGGCTCTGGTGGGCGGCGCGTGGCGGTGCGTGGGACAACGGACTTTGGGCGCGTGTGAGCGGGCGTGAGGCTTTCCGTACGTCTGCACCGGTGTGATGTGTTGATAAAGGTCCACCTCCCCAATGGCTGTAACCCGGTTTAGGGTGCAAAGAATGGAAAATAAGAACAAACGGTGGTGTTAAATCGGAAAAAATAAGCTATACGATGGTGTAATGCCTAGGCAAGTAGGAAGCATTGGAAAAAATTGAAGAAAACCTGCTCGATACCATGAAGAAAGACAGTATTTATATTATAAAGCCTTACTATTACATGTCTGAGATGAGGCCTTATATAGGCTAGGCTATACAAACCCAAGAAAGGAAAATATACAATTTCCATATTCAATAATCTAACTTGCTATATAATTAACTTATCATATAGTTATCTAACATTGACAATCATGATTTGATGTATCTGTTCAATCGAAAATGATTTCTGTCAAAATCGCCATCGATTTATCAAGACGACACAACTACACATCGTAACAAGTTAGCGACAAAATCACAAAAAAAAACAAAGTGAAAACTTAAATCTATGTGAAAAATTACTTTATTGAGAAGAAAAATGATAAAAAGATATGTAGATGGTAATTTAAGACCAAAATGATAAAAAAAATTACCCCATTTTGTTTAAAGAAAAAAGGGATAGCAGAAAAAAAAGATGGGAGAAGAAATGAGTGACAATAAGATGATATAATAATAATAATAATATAATTGCCACTTTCCTTCAATCGTCCTCACTTTGTTTATTTCATTAATTGTCTATTTATGAGTCCTCGTATTTGTCTAATAGTAATCCTTAACTATTTAAAAATATTTATTTTAAAAAAATTTCGGAAAATGATATGATTTCATACATTCATCCGAATAGGAACATAAGTTTATAAAATGCAAATTATGTACAAATATTAAAAGTTATTATTTTCTTGAAGGTACCATCTTTAATCATACTATTTTTAAAGGAAGCTTTCATGAAATTTAAATTATTTAAAATGATTTTGATTTTATGATCGTTTTAAGAAGAATATGCAAAAGAGAAAAGTAGGTTTCCCTACATTCATAGAAAATTTAAGTAATCAAGAAATCAAATTTAGGGGTTTTATGAAAAAAATAATTATGGTTTGGTCAAAAAGATCCCAAAATACTCTTCACTAATAGTTGCATTATATTATGATAATAAATTAAGTATATTATGGTGATTCTTATTCTTCTTATAACCCCTCATAGAATATATAATATTCTATAGTTATTATAAAATAATGGGTGAGGGGTATTTTGGAATATTTGACTTTTTAACCACATAATAATTATTTTTTCATAGCATATACTGACTATCCTAATTTGATTTTTTTATCACTTATGTACAAATATTTTTCCATAAGTGTAGGAAAACATATTTTTTCCTATGCAAAAAGCCAATAAGGTCTATCTCAAATTATTAAGAGCTGAGGAGGGGTCCAAGTTAAATGAGGATAAAATTATGAGGAACAAAATAAAAATTAATGAAAAGTGAATATATGTCAAAAAAATAAAAAATGAATATGCAAAAAATAAAAAAATAAAACCTCATTGTACCATTGGTGTGGTGTGGGGTTATTCAATGATTAATGATTCAATCTGGGTATGGTTACCAATGATCATTAGTTTTGAATCCTCGAGTGGGTGTAGGTTTTACTCAATTGTTAAATTTCACGATCCATTAGGATTAATTCGAGAATCTGTCTGGCTGATCAGAACATTAAGCTGATTATATATAAATTATATTACATTATTTTATATAAAATTTAGATGAGATGTAGATGAAGTGAGATAAAGAAACATTTAAAATTCCTGTGGATTTAAAAATATTTCCTCTCAGCTTAATTTATTTCATTGTGGGACAACACATGAAGTAGATACTAAAAAGAATCATCCCTAAATGAAATTAATCTTAAAAAAATAAAATAAAATAATGCTATTGATATAGAAAAATCAAATAAAATGATAAGATTGATATTTTTTGTTTTCAAATAAAATGAGAATTGATTTTTTTTTCTTAAATAAAATGGTGAGATATTCTCGCTCTACCACACCTATATTTCATAAATATTCTTGTGCCTTCAATTCTTTATATCTGATTCTATTTTTCTTTATTATAAAAGGTTCAATCATTAAGTTGTAATGATAATAATTATCTTATTGATATTTTTGGAATTAAATCTTTTTATCTTTTTATTAAATGATCAGAGTATGATCCTACACTATAATGATTTAAAATGTGGGTTTATAATTTACATTAATCTATTTAATTACATTAAAGAAAATTAGAAGTAAAAAATGAAGAAAAGTGGGTAATAAATTAACAAAAGTTTCAGCTATTGGGTATCGACCCAACATATCATCTCTTTGTAATAAAAAAAAAAAGCTTTATAGAATTATATTAAATTATTTTAAGAATATTTTTATTATTATTAAATATTATGAAGTATACATTTTTTTATTTTTATCAGTCAAATTTTATTTATAAAACCAAAAACCAATACAACCTAAAATCTGAGGAAGGAAGAAGGGAAACATTACTTTAAAAAAGTTCCAAAAATAAAAACAAAAACAAAAACCAACATCGCCTAAATCTATCCGGGGGAAATAACATTAACCAAAGCAGTGTTGATTCAAAATCTATGAAAAATCAATCTAATCTGGTTGGTAAAAACCCAAAAAAGACCTTAACCAAACCATGCAATGTTTTAAAAATCAAGACTAATGATTAAATCAGAAAAAGTTATCGGTTCACAATTCAAGAATTGAACTATTAATCAAATCGTGGTCAAATCGGTTCGCAAGTGGACCAGATTCGAAAAGTTATCGCAATCATAGTTCAAGGGTTGAACCAGTGATCAAATTGTGGTCAAACCGATTCAAAATTGGATCAAAAAAGTCTTCGATGAACGATTCGACTAGTCAAACTGATTCCAGTCTAGTTTTTAAAACATTGCAACCTAGACATCCATTCGAGATGATGCGACGAATAGAAATCTGACCCAAAGACCGGTCTTGTAAAGTGAGAGGCATACCGAAAATCTGAGCTCCGCAATTTCGCCCATGGAACCGATGTGGAATCGTATGTCCCAGTAGTTCAGATTTTTTATAACATTTCAAGTTTTCAATTTTCATTAAATATCTTGGTTTTGAACAACTACACATACCATTTTCCTTTCTCCTCATTCCTAACTCCAAACAAAAAGGAAAAAAAAAACTATAGGGGTAATAAAGCTTTGGGGTTGGGTATTCGGAGGTTACAGGTTTGAGTCAGCGAAGATGCGGGGTATTTATCCGGCTGTTATTCACTCTAAGTATTTGTGGAATTAGTCAGAAGTGCGTCAAAGCGACCCAAACATCCTGATTATCAAAAAAAAAAAAAAAAAACCGGAGAAAAAAACACAAAAGATTTATAAGCATTTTGTGTATACACACGAAAATCCATCTGTGGGTTGAAGTTTCAGAATTCTCACAGCCACCCATGGAGGACAAAAATTCTGTCCTACCAACAGAAGATATACATTTTGCTGCTCTATAGAATAAGAATGCAGCTCATATTAATAATAGTAATGATAATAATTCTCAAACCCTTACTCTTGCACTCAATTCATGTTTTGAAGATTTGTTGTGGATCATCACCATAATCA
The DNA here is from genome assembly GCA_016808115.1 of Tetrastigma voinierianum. Taxonomy (NCBI): domain Eukaryota; kingdom Viridiplantae; phylum Streptophyta; class Magnoliopsida; order Vitales; family Vitaceae; genus Tetrastigma; species Tetrastigma voinierianum. The sequence goes on along the minus strand of JAEQBH010004148.1, from coordinate 42,797 downwards.
AACCAGTATCGAAATTGCCATACCTTAAAAGCGATTATAAGCGAATATTGAAATCCCAGCAGCAGCCCAAATCGCTCATGAATGCCTGCGTCTCTTAGCATTGTCCTCGTTATACGACTCCCAGATCTTGTGATTGAGTTTGCTAATGTCATCAAGCTCAGCAACAGCAAGCAAATACTGGGTGAGCTTCACAAGCTCCTGGTCGCTGTCTCGGTTCGCATGAGCCTTCCTGAATGGTTTGATTGTCAAACCATTCTGTGGGTTCATCACAAAATTTCTTCGAAGGTCGTCAAACATGATGGTGTTTTTTGGACTGTAGAACTACCAAAGGAAGTAACAAGATACCGTGGGTTAATAAGGTAGCAGCAAAGGTCATTGTCCCCACATAGAAAATTCAATAATTCAATTTTCTACATAGCATTTTGAAAATATGAGGTTCAATTTTCCTACGATTTTGAGAAGATCCACTTTCCTTTTCGTGAATAATCGCAGTTTGACTGGCTATGGATTTGATGAAGATGAAAAAAAATAAATAAAACTAAGGGAGAAATAAGAAAATGGAATATCAGACCTCTGGAAAATGAGCCCAGATCAAACCAAGCGGCTTGCAATCAAAGATCCCGCGAGAATCTGATTGAACTGTAATCATTGCTAAATGGTCGAGAAGCGCTGTGATCTTGTAATTAGGATTGTTGAGTACCCCAAGCTGTCCCATCTTCAATTCAACCCATTTCATGCTGCAGTTTGGAAACAGATCAACTATAGCATCATACATCCTCCTAAGGGAAAAAGGATTCAATAGGCACCTCAATTGGATGGCACTTCCATTTAAGAACAGGAGGTTCTAGGTTCGATCCCTTAGGGCCTGTTTGGTTCCTGTTTCTGAAAATTGTTCTTGAGAACAGTTATTGAAAACTGTTCTTGAAAACACAAAGAACACCAAAAACTCTGACAATTGTTCTTGTTCTCTCAATTTAGTTTTTTCTTGTTCTTTAGTGTTTTACAGAACAAAAAGAAACTAGAAACCAAACCGTATTCTCCCAGTTTTCCTTGCTCTCCTTGTTTTCGAGAACAGAACATAGTTTTAAAAAACAGGAACTAAATAGACCCTAAAACCTCCCCATTGCATGGTTTATTTGAGTACCATTATATAAACGTGTTTTCAGTGAGTCCTCCATAGATGGACTAATGGTTACCATGTCATAACAAAAGGAGAAAGGACTCAGTTTGTGATATCGACTACATGTATGCACACATGCTAACATTATGGAAATCCGCATATCAGAGAAGATGTCACAATGCTTCCTAATATCATTCAGATTAAAAAAAAAAAAAAAAGGAAGCACTTAGGAAGTATATCATCCAAATAAAAAAGAATTAGAATTTTATTTAAACATTTATAGAAGGAAATTTAACAATCCATGATTTCAATGACTATAGATATCCGATCAATCAATTAAGGATACACGATTTATAGGGAAGCCATCTTATCCAACAGTAGTCATCATGAGAAATAGACCAGAAAAAATTCAGAGGTATGCAAAGTAAGCTCAGTACTAGGTGTGATTTAAATATATGCACGAATGCGCTCACACACAAAGATAAAGGCATCACAAGTGGAGTGTATTTTGATATATGGAAGGGCATGACATCTGAAAGCTCTTATGCTGATTATGAAATAAATTGAAAAAAATCACAAAAAGTGGTAAGGACAGAATAGCAGTGCTTTCAGTCATGCCAAACAGATTCATTTTTATTCTTTCCACGAAATGCGCTTGCAAAACAGTGAAAGGAAAAAGAAAGATGGAAATCAGACCTGGTTGCAGACCATATCATGATATCATACTCTGCATATACAGCTGTGAGAAACTCATGAAGATCTACACAGAACAATATTAAAAATATCGTCACCACACCAAACACAAAGGACACAAAAGTCGTAAGTACAATTGCTACAATGGTTAGCTTACAAGGTCGCATTAGTTCAAGTGGGTTCTCTGCTGTCGAACGGTGATCGAATAAGGTATAATCGATATCCAGCACAAGCAGTTTTTTCCCCTCACGGCATGGGTTCCTGAGTTCAATCTACAATAGATGACCAACCAAAAGGAACATTATCTCCAAGTCATTCAAAAAGTTTTTCAAACATTTCCAATGTATTCTAGGATTTAATCTAAAGCATACAAGTAAATATTTGCAATACATAAAAATGCCATCTGAAGAAGTATCAGTCACATCAATCTAAGATATTCTACACAAGAGGACCACAATGTGGTGAATATTTAATGATGCAAGCACTCTTTTACCCTAAATATAATTTCTAACCTAGGAAACCATGGAGAAAGCATTTTGGCAAACATTAACAGCAACAAGACAAGAAACATTTTAGTAAATAATAGAAATAAAACCTGAAGAATTGATTTGAATGGGAAAAGGCAAGTAGTATAGGAAAATATATTTTCTAATGAGAAATGACAATATGATATTGTTAAATCTGCACAGTCCACAACCTTACCCAACATAATGCAAGATAAAAAGAAAGTGAAAACAAGATTTCTTTCATTTAATAGGAACTGTAAATCAAAGATAGTTACAGACATTCGAGGGGTCTCCTAGCCCTCCCTGGCATGACTACTTTATTAAAAAAGGAAGAGGAATATCCCCACTGCCACCTACCCAGACTCTATATATACAAAAACCCAAAATCTCCAACCAACCAAATTTTCCAAAACACCCAAACGCAGCAGCCTGCAGGACAACACAAATCCTAACTAATTCAGAAAAGACCCAAATACCCTCCTATTCCATCTTGTTGGATCCCTTCGGACATCTGGAATAAGTGAAACGCGCCAAGGGCCTGACAGATATATCATACACAAGAATAAGTACAATAGAAAGATCGGGAATCCTCAAAAAAAAAAAAAATGTAGGAACCTTCAAAGTGCTAAGCAAATCCATCTACAAGGTGCCACAATCCAATGGAAATATACAAAAAGCAGTAAGTTCTTGTTAGCCACCACTTTAGACCTAGAAAACAGCATGCAGTCCAGTTTGATCACATTAAGGGAAATACCCTCAAAATTTTTGGTATAAGAGGCCCAAGAGGAAGCTAAGAAATGAATAATATTCCAAAAACCATCTGAAGTTCCAGCCTAATCCTAAAAAATCTTTACATTTCTTTCTCGCCACACAACCCACATCGAAGCAAGATAAGCAAACTGCCACAACCAACACGCTAATGATACTTCCCAGCCCTTTATGGGATTGTCATCATGTTGCAAATACTCCTAAAAGGAATCCAACCCAAATGAGCCAATATGAAAGTCTATGCCATACCCTCAAAGTCAAAGGATGATCTAAGAAAAGATGATCTACTATTTTACCACTCTCCCTACACTGCAAACAAACATAAGGATTGAGGGTTTTGAGGGTCTTCTCAATTTTAGCATGTCAATTGTGTAGTACAAGAAAATATATACATTTTTAGATTTTTATAGGCAAATAGAAATTTTGATAGGAAATGTCAAAGGGAGGGAAAAACACCAACCGCAAGTATGTAGGGAAAACCAAACCAGAAAAGAAGGAAAGCCCTAAAAGGCTAATCAAGGTATTGGCCCGTGCCACGCTATCAATGAAGTTAAAAAAGGATGAACACAGATGTGAAAACCAAAAAAAAAACAAAAAAAACGACTAAGCCCCATAATTGTGAAGCTTCAAATTTCCTAGTTTCAACTCCTCCCCAAGGCACCAAATTATACTCAAAAGGGCCATTCTCCATACCTTTCTCTTTCTTTTACCTTAAAAATACACATTCCAGCTAGAAAGGGTTTGAATTTCATAGGATGGCAATTCCTAGGTTCTGAATTTCATAGGATGCATGCAAATCTATCTATAGGTTTCTCTAAATCTATCATAGTTGAAATATATGACTATAAAAACCATATTAGGATAAAGATTTAAAAAAATTTGTCCATAAGTAGATCTAGTAGTTCCTAGATGAATTCCTTGCAGTGAAGAACATTTTTGAAGGTCATGTACACTCAAGATCTTCTGTTTGATTAGCCAAATCATGTTCTTTGACACTCAAAAGTATGTACTTTGGAAGAGTGGAATCTAGACACACACACACACTTTCTCTAAAGGTAAGAAAGATTACTTTAAAGCCATGGAAACATATATTAGCTCTACAAGGGGGTATTTATAGGGTTCCTTAATAGGGTTTAAGTGACTTGAGGAGCCACATAGGCTTGAGTCATGGCTTAAAACAAGCCCTTATTGATTATTAAACAATAAGAGCCAATCCTATTTAATTAATGAGGCTAATTCAGATACATATTCACTATCCTCTATGATATTATGCATAATAACCAAAACACCTTTATGCACAGAAGATGAGCTTAGGGTGTCAGGCCCTCATAAATTGTGCTATCATGGGATATAATCTCAAAGTAGGGATCACAAGGACTCATAAAATTACTGACTCCTCATAATTCAATTATGAAGTTGACTCAACATTCCACTAAAGAGAATCAAATATATTCCAGCACCCATGTAAATAACAACAAAACAAAGTTCAGTCCGTAACCTACTATTCACGGCATGTAAACCCTCCATGAACTGGTATCTGTAATCTAAAAAGGTAGTCCAATCACAAATTAAGGCTACCTCTCAAATCCTTGAATAATAGAATCCACTTGTTTTTATCCAACTAACATACTCTATCTCCAGGGAACATATATATTCCACTAAAAGGAAACATTTTTATGGTCATAAATTTTCATGATTTTTATGTCACTTTGGGATACCAAGGAGACATTATCTCAAATCCCACAAGATATCATGATCTAAATTTTAAGAATAACGTAGGCACTCACTTCATCAATGACCTAATCCGCCAGGTGTTTCATACAACTACTTTAGGGTCTCACCCATAGGTCAAAGTCTCCTATTAATTTTAACACAGATTTAATATCATCTCAAGGTTAAGAATCTATGCAATATATAGCTTGGTGAATTATGACAATTGATAGCCTTATGTCAGGATTCATACTAGGTCATATCTAGAGTGCATCACATTATACTAGTGCATTCTCTATGGGAAAATCCATCAGGATGACCAGACAGAATCATTCTTCAAGTCGGGTGGGACATTAGGCTTTAGTGGATTGTCTAAATCCACGAGCTAACCATGGAGAACTTATCTACTTACAAGAAACCCCAACTCCTAATGTATCCAAGTCTTGTACAATGTAATAGATATGAATGAAATGCTCACATCAATGTCAATACACCAAAAGATATAACAAGAGGAGAGTCAAGTCTAAGTTATATCATGTCCTAAACTTTTAAAGGCTCAATTCCAGCAACTTGCACACACATCAATTTACTAAGACTATCACTTTCATCCAACTAATTGATGGTAAGATCCTCTTTACCACAATTCCATCCAACCTTTGACAAGACACAATATCCCCCATAACATCTTTGATGTAAAACAATGTTTCCCTATAAAGAGCTTAAAAACAGCTTCTTAAAAGCAACACCTTTGATAAAGCTTTACTAAGCATTTCTAATTTTGAGATGTGATAAATCTTCGACAGTAACAAGCATCTTCTAAAAGGATACAGACCCTTTTGATTTTTAAAAAGGGACTATAACACATCCAAAATGGAAGGCCAAAGCAAATAAAGACAATAAATGTCCATTTTCTGCGGTAATGGTGGCAGCCAAAAAAGAAATGTTGCCAATGGGAAATCTTTGAAGTAGATCTAACTAGCTACAGTGAGGTAGTGATGCCAGCCGAATGACCTGGTCGCTAAAGCTAGAGGCTAGCTTCATCTCCATCAATCCAAGTGAAGCATTCTAGTGGTACTGGTTGAGAGTGTCTATCAGGAAACTCTTGACAGCTTTAATCAGTGGGCTAAACCACTCCCTCAAGCTGGTAAAATGAATGTTAATAGACATCTTGGTGGCCCAGGGGAGGATCCCAACTAAGCTCGTCACCTATTGAGTTTGATGATAGAGGGTTCTGTGACACTAACACCCCATTTTAGGAACGCAAATCATGATTTTATAGAGTCAACTGCTCAACAAGATTGCTGCAGTCAGTAGATAAATGTGAGAGACTCAGATTCTAAAGTTTAGGAGAGAGTGGGAGAGACCTCTTAATTAAGTCTAATATATGAAAAAGAAGCAGGAAAAAAGTTTGGATTCAGGTAAGGAAGAATGATTGGGGAGCTTTACTTATCCACTTATTTAAGAATCGTTTAAGGAGGTTACACAATTTAAAGGTATTAGCGAACAGATCAAACTGAATGTATTTTTGAAGAGAATAATATTGAAAAAGGGGGGCAGTGGTGTTGTGTTGTGGACAATGAATAATTGTAGAACATCAATGCTAGTATTATAAAAACAGTAATTGCGACTCATGCATCCAGTTAGCTAGCTACCCAATTATGAAGATGGTTATGGATTTTACATTTGCAAAGCATTAGAGAGGAAAAATTCATAACATGTGCTAGAGACTGACCTTGTATTGATCAATACGTCTTCTCAATTTCTGCTTATTACATTACCTCCTTTGCTCTTTGATATCAGTAGATTCATCTTGCCCAATTTCAAAGTCATCAATTATCTCTGGTGAATCCACTTGATCCACAATTATATCATCTTCCACAGTACTGGAAATTAGAAATAAAATCCAATACAAGTACATCAAATCAAAATAAACAATTCCAGGGAATCAGACAAATGTCAAGAACCAAATTGAACTGCTCACAGTCTGAAATTTGCAGATCTCGAGTAATGATTAAAGTGTAACCCTTGAAAAAATGGAGTTATTTGATACAAATGATTCTTATTTACTCATTAGTAACACTTTTGAAGGGACTGACTGGTATCAAGAAACAATTGAAAATGAAAGGGAAAGGGGAAAAAAAAAAAAGATACAAAGGCAAGTTGTCCCAAATGTATACCTGCCATATGTTCCAAAACTTCTCAACTGCTAAATTTAAGATTAAAATTGGGTGCAGAAAGAGAAATAGAAGGAAAATGCTGAAAATTAAAAATTTGGTGCCAGTTCAGTCTATTTTCCAGTATTTTCTTAAACTACTCTCCTGCCTTTCTAACATCCAAACCGAGTTTTAAAAATGCCAATTCTTCAATACCAATAAGCACTTAGCTGTTCTATTCTCAACAATACCATCACTTCAAATTCAAGAAAATCTGAAACGCCAAGCACAAGCTTCCAATTGACTGCCCACAGGCCCACAAGAAATTATAGAAAACGAGAAGAAAATCAAGGAAGTTTTTGATTTTTATTTCGTTAGAAATGCTGATGAATCACCCAACGACTGGGTTGTTCTTGAATTAATCCCTCCATATCGGTTACCAAGGTTCAGTTTTGGTTCCTTAGAAGTGAGAAGACAAAACAAACAAACGATTTTTTTTAAAACATTATGCACTGACAGACAGAGCAACATTAAAAAAATAAAAATAAAAATAGAAACCGGATAAAAAATAGAGGGTGTCCACTTGTTTGGATGACGAGAAAACGGAGGAAAACCAAAGGCAAAATCAAAATTTCAAACTTTTTTGCGTTATCTGAAAGCACCAGAGCTTCACTCAACACTGGAATTAACAAAATTCAGCTATCCAAAGCCCAAAACAGTCAAACCCCAGTTAATCACCACAATCAATTGTCTGATTCCCGAAAATCAGAAAACAAAAAACGAAAAAATTTCTTAAACCTCAGATACAAAATAAAAAAATATAAAAAAAAGAAAAAGAGAACAAAAATGAAATATGCAATCATCGTCATCTTGAGAGGGGCTTGAGGGAGGCTGGGAGAGAAGGGTGCTGAGTCATCGGCGAGCTTGGAGCCGAGTTTGGGGTAGAGAAGTTTCTGACGCTTGGGGAGGACATTAGTGAGTTGGCAGATTCGGCGCTTCAACTCGCCCACCGAGTCGTCGCCGCAGACTCGGACGGTGTACTCGTTGCCGCTCCACTTCACCGTCAGCGTCAGCTCCTGCCATTGTGATGGCGACGCCATCTCTCTCTCTCTCTCTCTCTCTCTCTCTCTGGGATTCTTTGGGCTAATTAAAACTAAAAGGATTCTGGATTTGTATCATTTGTTTTGAGGTTTAGAAGTGTAGGTTGTGTTTGGGCAAGGAATTTGGAGAAAAAAGCAAAGTTAAATATATATATATATATATATATATATATATATATATATATTATTTTCTTCAACCTTTTTTTTTTTTAAATAAATAACATGGCACTTTTTTACAAAACTAATCATTTTCTTTAAAAAAAAAAAACCCAAAAAGAGAGGATTAAAAGAGTTTAAAGTAAAAATAATTCATTTAAAAAAAAAAAATAGACATGTAAACTTTTTTTCAAAATATTCATAAAAATAATCTTTTTACTTTTTAAAACCGTATTTATTTGATTATAGTTTTAAGGTTAATTTTCAAAATTGCAGATGATGAATACTGTTTTAAAAAGCAAAAAAAAATTAGCTTTGTGAATATTTTGAAAATAAATTTGTATGTGTCATTTTTTTTTCTAAAATAGATGCACATATTAAAGTGGATTAAAATGGCTATGTGGCCCATCACTTTTCACTTCGTGGTAGAGTGTTAAGTCATTTCAAATAAATCGTCTGGCCAAGACGGGGTTCTTAAGTTCGAAAAGTGCATAGGAATGGAGGCCTTAGATTCGACTCTTAATGAAAATAATTATTATCATAAAATTAAAATGTATTAAAAAAAAAGACATTATGTGCACAAATTTACCCCTAAAAATATAATTATAACATGGAGATGCGACAAAATGACACTAAAGAATTTAGTTATAATGAGATATTTATTTGTACACTTTCAATGATAATTTACTTTTGCAAGAGATTATTCTTATAAATATTTTTGGAATTTATCACTTTTAAACCAATTTCTGTTTTTTTCAAAGCTAATTTCATTTTTTTTTGTATTTATTTATTTATTTTATAAATAAATAAATAAAATAAAGAGAATTCCTAACCCTTTTTTTTTTCAACTTTCTCTTCTAGCTATTCATCTTTCTTTAAGTAATAAGAAGTGATTTTGATCGTTACCATTATAAAATCGCGTCTTTATACCTCATTAGCGATTACATTTAATTAAGTGGATTTATTCCACATAAATCTTGTTTTATTTTGTTTTTCGTGATTTCATTATCATCTTGTTACGGTATTTAGTTTTGTGTTGTCGTCTATTACGATGTTTGTTTTTCATCATCTTATTACAACATTTTATTTGTTTGCTGGTGATTCATACGAGTAAAGTGTATTCAATCAAATAGAGATAATAAATCAGATTATAGTCGTCAATATATTATAGAACTAGAGTAATAAGTATTCTAATAATTATAGTATCGAATTTATAAGCTGCAGTAGGTTATTATCTTTATTAATATGATGTTATTTCATCTTTTAGGATTTTTTGCGATTAGGTAACTGTGTAACAGGGGTAGATCTAATGTAGGCTCAACGGGCCTCATTGATTTTTTTTTTTTTTTTGACAAAATCTCCCCTTATATCAAAGTACATGAGAATAAGGTTATGCCTACTGAAAATCCGTCACCCTTTTCACTATCAAGTATAACCTTAATTTATCAATCTTTGTCAAACTTATGCAACTTAAATATGGTCCCACCAAATTCAAAATTTGGCTCCACCTCTATGTGTAATAGTAAAAGAGGAAATGAAGAAAAAAATCAAGATTCCTAGCAAGAGGAGTGAATTGTATTTCATAGAATTTCCAATTTATAATAAATATATTTAGCTTCAAGAGTTCACATGTTTTTAGGCAATTTTCTTTAAATAAATATAAACATATTGGATCGTTAAACCAATATTTTAAACGGATTAATTATTTGAATCGAAAATATATGATTTAGTATTTATAATTTATTTAATTATTTTATATAATTGTAATTAATTTTTTAATTTTTATAAAAAATAATATTTAAATATAAAAATATATTGAAAGTTAAATAATAACATATTATATATATATATATATATATATATATATATATATATATATATATATATATATATATATATATATATACTGCTGCTATATTTATATATATATATATATATTTATTTATTTATTACATTTAACTAGTATATTATAAGATTGTAATACTATAAAACAAATCCGAGTTAGCTTAATGGATTTATCAATAGGTGTTTTACAAAAATCATCCTTGTCCTGGCATTAATGATTGTATTGATTATATGTTATAGCATTTAAAAAGTTGACACCAAAGTCAAAGACGTGGAATCGTCCGTTTTGTCCACTCATCTGTTCTTGACCGGTTTAAAATTATTTTGGATAATTAAAACATTATGGTAGTCTCTTTAGAGGAGAGTTTTCTAATATAACCTAGTAAAAATAATATATTCATATTTTAATTTTTTCCAACTCTTGTAGAATATGTATGTTTTCTTTAACACACTTTAACTGGTAGATCCGTAAAATAATTACTTTTGTAAATATATATACAAGATCATGCATCCACAAAATTAGTGAGCGTGTAGAGCATTGTTTTATTTTTTGGAGTTTGTGTATAAGAGGAATTCAAGTGAGATCTATTTGGTTTGTCACCTTTTATAATTTTTTTTTTTAATTTGTGATATACATGCTTAACACTATTTTCATGGGACTTGGTAACATTATCTTTGATAAAAAGGATAGTTTATATATAATTCTCAAATATTTGAAGAGGTAGATATCATTGTACTTAATTGATTTTTCATGATATTTATTACCGGTAAATACATATGTATTTTGAATATTAAGCTTTGTGAGGGCTTGTAAAATATGCAACATTCCACATATCCAAGTAATTGAGATTCTAATTCTTTCAAATAAAATAAATCCCCATGTCAATCATCATTTTTTATTTATTTTTATAATACAAACAATATCATAGTGTAATTTAAAAGCATTATATTATTTAAATGAAAGTAGTTTTACATAATTCTTGAATGTTTTAGCTTGTGTAATCATACACATTTATATTTCATTTTGAATGGTTTTAAATAGGAGGAGATATAACAAAAGTGAAGGTCAAAACACACTTAAAAACCCTAGCCGCCTATCTTTCCTCTCTCTTCATCTTCTCTTGCTTCTCTTTTCTTCAAGTAATTGGTGCAAAATAACTCATTCATGCTTTCTTTCGTTTTAACTGTAGCTTAATAAAATGGTTTTAGAATGATTTAAGTTTTTGTGTTTTTGTCTGTTGTAGTGTATTCTTGACGTTTGGTTTGTCGCTTATTTGACATAACATGTGATGTTAAATCAAATCTTGTTTATGGTTTTTATCATCTTAAGGGATTGGGATATTAAAGGGGATTTGATATGGATGGAATATATCAAATTATGGTTGTTAGTATGTCGAAGAATTGAAGTCGCATTTATTCTAGTCACTATATTATCAAATTTGTAGGTTTTATGCCGATTTATTATACTATTAACTTGGATATTGTTTCATCTTATATGATTTTTAGTTATTTGTTTCTTGGATCTATTGATTTATTGTAAGTTTGAATCAATAATATTATTTTTCATTTCAAAAAAAAGAAAAAGATATAACATTGTTTACTTAATTAACATCCATGATATTTACTAATAACACTTTAGATCAGATATGTTTGGACCAAAGTAAGTTTATTTTATTTTTTAATATTTGGAGTTGATAGTCATTTATGAAGGAAAATACCCAATTTTTTCAGGTTACCTACCCCTATTAGAATGGGTTTGGGAATATAACAATCAAGTATGGGACAGGTTTGGGTTTGGTATTTTAAAACTTGTATCGAGTCCCGCCTTGTCCTGAATGGGAAAAATATCATTGTACCACTTTATATATAGATCCTGTGTCTTTTTTATTCTAAAGTCGTCACAATTCTTCTCCTTTTTTACTCTAGGCGGTTTTGGTTTCTAAGATCGATTTCTAGGGCACAATGGTGGTGGAGATGATGTCGTGTTGATCTAGAATCATCTTTTGGTATCTGCTGATTCAATGAAAAATTTCCCTGCTTCTTCTAGCAAACTCATGTGATTTTTGCTCTTTATCGTATGGTTTGTGAATTTTTATTTCTATTTTTATTTGGATGTGGTTTGAATTACTTTTTGATCAGAAAGATCTAATTTGGGTATTAAGTTCAGTCTTGATCATTATGTAAGACTATTACTTTTGAGAATTGCTGTTTTTATATCTTTTTTAAAGCAAAAACATGTTTGTAGTTGTTGAAAACATAATGACCAGACTACTTAATTGTGCATTCAGGACCATAGTGTAATGTTGGACTTTGATTTCATTTGCATTATGCTATTGTGCGTCTAAACCCCCATATGGAACTTAGCGTGTGCATGGCAGATATGATATATTTTGCAATAAGATAAAGCATACACAATTTTTACATGGTTAGGCAATTTGCCTACGTCCAAGTATGGGGCTGTGCCAAGATGCTAGCATTTCCACTAATATGATTCAATGTTTACAATTAGTCTTCTATGGTACGAGACTCTCTCTCTATCCACGACCCTTCTTAAAACCTAATCACTCCTAATTATAGAACCCGAAAAAATTTAAATTTTATAAAAAAGTATAAAATTAAATAATAAATTATTAAAATATTTCAGAGAAACTGAAAATTCATGACTGGATATTATTGATTCGCCGTTAGTCGTCTCACGAAAATGAGTAATTCATAAAAGTTTCATTGAATTCCTAAGTAGTGGGAATTATTTATGAATTTTTGAAGTTAGATATTTAGTAACCCTAGGAACGAGATTTTCTTAAAAATCTCGAGAGTTAGGAAATGACTTGAGTTAAGTTCATTTAAAATAAATTGAACTGAGACGAAAATAAATTGTTCCGGGATAGAAATGAACACGAACGAGTCGTGGACGCGTGGCACAAAGTGGGCCCCACGTCCAACTTATGCTTAAATGGACAAAAAGGGAAAAGATGAAGAAAAAAAGAAAATCAGATTTCTCCCATTCTTTTGGCAGTGGGCGTGAGAGAGTGAGAGGGGAGAGAAAAACTCCTCCCTCTCTCTATGATCTACGGAGATTTGGTGGTCGAAATCCGTCGAGCCAAGATTTAAAGTTCATCTACTCGATGAGGGCTACGCGTGGGTACCAACAACACGCAGTTTCATCGAAGATTGGGTTCAGAAGAAAATCTAAGTGAAAAATACTGCCGCCCCATCTCTACAAGATTCACGATGATCGGCTCGGTTTCCGTCGGGCCAAGACTTAAAAGTCGGAGTACTCTTGAGGGCAACGCGTGGACACGAATCAAATTTTAGATTAAATTCAGCGAGAAGTTCAGAAGGCGATTATCAGGTCTTGGGGACTCAAAAGTTTAGTCTAACTCAGAAGGGAGAATATATCATGGTTTCATTTTTGTCTAATCATCTTCGTTTTGATCTGTGGTGGAACTAAACATGCTTTGGTTATGTTCGGTTTAAAATCATATTTGCTGATTTGATTAATTTTTGTTGAAGTTGATTATTATAGAATTTGTGAGTTCGAGGCGAGTTTTTTGTGCCATGTTTGTTATGGTGAATTGTGGACTTCAGTTTGGGGTGGGTTTATTAAGGGTGAAAGTTCATTTTTCAGTTGAGAAGGGTTGTTTCGGGATGAGTTTGGGTAGGAAAAATATAGCATGTACGGGGGCTTTAAAGGATCCTAGGGACCTGTTCGTGGGTTTCATCTGGTATGGTTGCATTGTTTGTGAGGCCCTCTCGACCAGATGTACAGCATTGATCATTGATTCTTAGACTTTATGGAAAGCCCATTGAGTCTAGAATCCATCCATATAGCTTGATAAAAATTTGAACTCATATTGATCGAGAAAATGATGGCGATTGATATAGCGTTTGAGTTCGGTGGGCGTCGATCCAGCGCTGTTCATACGAGACCTCCAACCGGACGGCCTGCTTTCTTATCCGAGCTCCGTTTGGGTGTTATGGAATCTATGGAAGAAAGAATTTTACAGTCAGGAATTTGACCATATGAATTTAAATGGAAATTGGTGCTCAAATCCTTGTTGAAAAATTAATTTTTACAACAAGTGTGCTAATTGTTGGTTGTGTGGATGTGAGGAGTTGTGTGCTGAAGTGGCCATTACATGGCTGGTTGTAGGCCTATCTGGTGCATGATATGACGCTGGTCGCTTCCACAGGAAATGGATCATGTCATTGCCTGGTAGTGACTTGATGAAATGTTAACATGTGTTTGTGTGATTGATTGAAATGACGTTGTGTAGCGGATTTAGAGTGTGTGCTTGGATGTCGATATGTAGTGCTTTCAACTTATATTGGTTTGATCGTCATTTTTAAATTGGACATGGCTTCTATTGCATGTGTGGCCTGATTTGTGGGCGTTCTACACGCGGTGGCCTGAGTTTGAGTATGACATTACTTGTTTAAGTAGTAGTCGGAATGATGTTGATCATGCTTGTTTGATGTGTTGACATGAATGTGATAAATGTTCGTGTATTTTTTGCATGTATATTAGCGTTTAAATAGTGTGAACACATTGCCGGGCGCTGAGGTGTCATGGTGCCGCGATGGAGTGTACGGTATAAGTGTCCATGTAAGAGGTCTTTATACATTGGGCATGACTTAGGAAGTGCAATGCTTTAATTGCATTGCAACTAGTGCACACAGAAGGACATCACATGGTGTGGTGTGAGTGCATAGTGATTGTCATTAGCATCAGCAATTGAATAGGTTGTGAACTTACTGTACTTTGGGCCAAGTCTAATAAGAGATCCACGGTTTACATGGTGTTACGGAGTTAAGAAATGGAAATAGCCGTTCGACTACATGCATAGAAATACAAACGATGGTGAGTGTGAAGTATGGTTTCTTGAAGGGAGTATTTCGGAGGAGTTGACTAACAATATTATTTTATGGATATGCCCAATTGATATACATCGAAGGACATCCATACATAATGTGTAATGATGCAGATCATATGACCGATATACATCGGAGGAATATCCATATAATGTCAATCGTCGGGTATGTCACCAGTTGTTGCTCATGGATTATGCGAGGCCAGATTAATAGGGTGCTGTCCACTATTTATACTCAGTTGTCAAAACTGGCCCTTTAAAATGAGTTTTCTATTTAAGCGAAGTACGTGTTTGAGAGTCGGTGGGACTTGATGCATGGGACATGATGGTGTGCTCTAGTTCATGACAAATAGGATTATGTGCAAGGATTATGTCTGGTTGATGTGTGTGATTTGTTTAGACTATTTCATTGTGCATTGGGTGGGAATATCCTTGTGGGACTTATCCTCTGCTGGGCAGTTATGGCTCACCCCGTCGTGGGACCCCCTTTCAGTCTGGGCATGTGTGGCGGGACGATCTCAGTGATGTTGGGGATTGATCAGGGTGGTGGGTTATAAGCCTTCTGATTGTGCATATTATATTAAATTTATGTATTAGTTTTTTAATATAATGTTTTATATTAAGTGATAACTTCTTTCTTGGTAGAAACTTAGTGTGTGAATTGTATTTATGTGAATCTAAATGGGCTATCAAGTGGCTGAATTTTGCTGTTATCATGGACAGTTTTTAATTGGTTGTATGTAATATTGAGACAGTTTTCATGAAATTTACTTGCAGGTTGTGGCACGGTGGCTCCCCAGTGCAGGGACTCTACGTTTTCAAATCAATCTGAGTCATCAGCACAGGAAAAGTTAAGCGAATGAGTGTGAGTTACCCCAGCATTCCTGAAATCCCTGTTTGCAGCGGGTTGGGTTCATCAGCGGGGTTGGATTTGAGTTGTCACTAATAGATTCACAATGAACCTATATTCCTCATCTATGTATTCATACTAAATCCCATTTGTTCAATAAAAGATGGTAGGAGCATATCTCATAAAACAGTCTTTGGCACATGTCACCTCGGAAGGTGTACGATGGAGTCTAACCCTATACCTTCTGGCATGTGACATAGAGACATTGGATCTTTGCTCTGCCGGGTAAGACTAAGTAAGATGTGCTGGACCCACTTTCTCCTATCTAACCTTTGTGACCAGTGAACTAGGCAGCACTTGCATCTTGCCGGTCTGTTTTCCTTCGGCGTGCAAAGAAGCCTTTTCACGAGTCTTGCCATGAATGTCTTTCTCTTTGGGACCAGCGTCAGGGCCTTTGTCATCAAACTCTTTTAATCTTTCTCAATGTTTTCTTTTCTTGATCTCTTGAGATAAATGGAATGAAGTGTTTTATTATCTGTGCTGCTGTCGACATAGTGGTGTTCTATGCTCTTTGTGAGAAAACCTCATGGCCTTCTGATTCAGTCTTCATTGGGAAGCTCTTGTATACACGATTCAGCTGGAGTTATTGTCTATCCAACTGCCTCATGTTCAGATGCAGCTTCTGTTACTCATCATTACCAAGCGGATCATATATAGTTTGGTAAATTGGCCTTGAACCAGAAGAAGTACATGTGAGATTCAGTCAGGGTGCTAATACTCTTGCCGTTGTCCAAATCTCTTGGGGTAACCTTGGATCTTTATCGAAATGATCGGACTACTAAGAATCCTTCATGGCCAGACTATTTCATATGTGGCTGTGACCTGATTGATGGTTGGTTCTCTTGAGTGGGAAGTGAGTTGACTTAGTCGGAAGTGTCCGGTCTACGACAACAAATGGTTTATGCTGCTGCATTTGCAATAGAATATGCTGAATTTTACTGGTTTGGCAGCCTTCCTGTCCCACGCCTAGGACTGTGCCTGAATGCTATCATTTCACGTCAGGTTCGTTTTGATGGTACATTGTGCGGGGGCTACCTCTCACAGGAGGCCTTTCTTTGAAGGCCTATTCTCTGGTGGATTACATTGAAATTCTCTTCCTCTCTATATTTTCCATTACAGTAATAAAAGATAAAGAAATTCAAAAATATCATCTTTCACCCCAAAGGTGAAGTCTTTCTTATCACAATACATTAGAGTATCTTGCTCACTCTTTTTAAATATCTAGACCCAGCATTCTTTCAAAAGCTCATAAAATCATGACAGTATTTTCCAAAACCCCAGAATATATAATGTGTTTGTTTGGTTATGGAAGAAGACTAGAAGACGATTGGATCAAGCCTGTTTCCTGTCTGACTCCCAAGCCTGTAGATATCAGAACTTTGTATGACTATCATGCGGAAATAAGGCATGTTTGTCAAAGTATCCTCTTGAATGGGATCGCATTTGAATTCTGAGTATGGTTTTGATGGCTTAGATGATCGATCTTCTTGGTTGAATCGTATCCACTTAAATGATCTTTGTCCTCATTCCTAAATGATCTCGGTTATGGTTACGCTCTGCAGTATCTTTGGCCTCCATACACAAGCATCATTGCGTGTGTCCCCGCGTCAGCTCGCGCTTCAGAATGCAGACAACATAGAGTCTACTTGAATCTGTATTTGTGGGATGGTCATGCTGGATTAGATTTTATCTTAGTTTCTTCGAGGACTTCTTGTGAGCCATGGAAATCTTTGCATCCATGGTCTGATCTTCACAGAAGTAGTCTTTGTGCAACACTCAGGATGAAGATATGTGGATCTCATGACCCAACACAGGATGGAAGGGGTAGAGGAAAACCTGCATAATGATTGAGATGGGGCTTGATAGTAGTTTTGGTTTAATATCATAATGGAGCCAGGAGTCGTATCACTGCATGACTTGGGATTTAATTGGGACGGTATAGAAGGAATGATGGATGATGTGGGACGAGGAATGGAATAAACTCTGATGCAGGCACACCTTTGTGCCAATCTGAGTCTTCTTTTCACTTCAAATGTGAACAACTGGAACTTAATGAATGCAATTTGTTCACATGCAAATGTTTCAATATTTTCTTTGTATATGTTGAATGGATTAGGCTAATATGCATTTAGATATTTTTGTGCAGTTAAGACAATATTTTACATTTCTATCAAGATCTTTCATTTCAAATAATTTGTTGTTCGGTAACCCAGGTGTTGAAAATCCATAGATTAAGTGATTAACACACACCCACCTGATAACTACAAATCATTCCCAGTTTCTTAAATTTTAAATATGATGCTGCATACCCTTATTTTAGTAAGTATTTGTCAGGATTGGTTTACCACATACCTCAAGTATTACTAATATACAAACTATAACTGAATGAGTATGAGAGTTTATAATATTTGTGAGAATAATTAAAATTTTAGGAGCTTTTTATGTACTATCATTATGTATGGATAAATAAGTATGTTATAAATTATCCAGCAAAAATTATAAAATTCAATATATAAATCTAGTCTTTTGAGGTTGTCAAATTAATTATAAACAACATTATGATCGAAAGTAGTATAACACGGTTTTTGCGAAAACTTGTATATATATATTGTTTATAATATATAATTTCTGTTTTGAAAACTCTTATCTTGAAGAAATTGTGGTAGTCAAATACTTTACTTTAAATTAATGAATTTTAAAGTTTATTTACATTTTTTTCTTTCATTTCAGACCATCGTGTCCATAACATTCATCCGCGATTGTTTTGGTTTGATGTTCTTACATTTCCTTATGATATCTGACATACACATGGAAAAAAGTTGTCAATTATAAAATTATTTAAGTGTTTTTCTTATTTGTGATAATATTTCGAAACCATACTCCTCCTATTTATAGATATAATTAATTGGCATGTATCATTTGTTTTAAAAGTATACCTCTTCATGGATCAATTATAATTGTACTCTTTTGAGTGTGATGTAGTGGTTTTAAACCCACTGCTTGATAGGCTGGGTCCAGCCCCGCAGTGGGTCGTGGCCCACCTGATCATGAGAGTGGCCTAGAGCCACTATCATATTAAAGTTGTTGAGGCACTACCTGTGCTGGAAATCGAGAGGCCTGAGTGCGTGAGAGATCAAGGTGCCTTCCCCGAAGGGCGGCTAAGGGTGGCCCCGTCACAGGTTCCCTTGCAGGTCCCCCGATCAGAACATCCTTCCACTTATGCAAGATTCTTTATGAGTGAATGGACTAAAATAGAAAACTAAACAAAGGTATTTATCCACAATTTCTAGTTTCCAAATCCTTTACTTACCGAAAGATAAATCTCTTTGATAGGAAAATTGATCTTCTGATAAGGAAGGAGAGATCTTGTCTGAGAAGAAGATTCACTCATAGAAAAAGGGAGAGGATTCATGAAGACCACTTTCTATAAGTGGGAGGATCCCCACTGAGAGATTTATGCAAATTGGCGTGTGGAGCTTTCTTCTGCTTTCTCCATATTTTTTGTTGGCTCCCAATCTTGAAGAAGAACTCACCAAGTCACCTGATCGTGGAATGCCCTTTCATGTTTACATTCTTCCGCTAATGCCTCGGAAGATCGAAGACGATGAAGGTGCGTAACAATTGGTGGCGTTTGCCAGGAGCAGAATCAGAGTCTTGCCCTACAGGCTGTGGGGCTTGGCTTCCACTTGGAAGTTGTTTAATAGCTATGCCGGGACTTTTGTGGTCCCCACTTCCCATCTAATTAAATCAGAGTAAGTCATGTGATAATGTCTGATGGACAGTCTGTTCTGGTTCATCCGCTAATGGACGGAGAGAGTGGAAGAACAAACAGGCAGGATAGAGAAGTGCAACATGTTGACTAAAGCGCCATGGCGTGTGAGGGTGACAGATTAGACCCTAGTTAAACCCACGATCCCGAAAGGCGTATGTGGAGAACCCATTGATCGTATCCAGATCCTTTTATGGTGGGAAGGAGGCCCTGTTCTGACGATATCAAATCTGCAGGCAGTGAAGTTTGTCTGGGCGACTCCCCCGTCATGGTATCTACTTAAGCGAGAGGCTGCGGAGCATAAAGACATGATCGGCGAGGCCTTTGCGCACGCAACTAGTGATCTTTGTCGTTAGGCATCTAGCAAACAGGAGAGGAATGGAGATGATGGAGTCTTAAACTCATCTGTGCGTCCATTTTCTAGCTTATTTTTAGTATCTTTAGATTTGTTTTAAGGCCAAATTATGGAATGTTACAATTGTGTTTGAGTTTTAATTGGAGAAGAAAATTATAGCGGGAAAGAAGAGAAAAAAGAGCAATTGACGATCTTGCGATAGAGTTTTGTGTGTCGCAACAAACTTCTAAGCAAATAGCAAAGGAACTCGGTCACAACAATATTTCCTTTGTCGCAACCGCAGGTCTGAGTACGTGTTTGTGCAGCGGATCAGCTTTGTCGTGATAAAGGCAGCGTGTCGGAATGAGGAAAATGGGAAGAATATAATCGATCACTTGAGATAAGAAAGTTTTATGTTGCGACAAAGTTTTGGTAGGGATGTCAAAGCAGGAAGAGCTTTGTCTCGACAAAGAAGCTCACATCCCATTACCAGATGGAAATAGGAAGAAGCGAAGTACATTTGTGACAAGGTAAATGTACATTATGACAAGGGTAAGCAACATGAAGAATACTCTGACGGATAAGTTTATCTTTTGCAACATAATGAAGAGCAGGAAACTACAAAATCTTTGTCACGGCGGAAGCCTCTTATGTTGTTGCTGATTATGACAACATGGAAAAAGTTTGTTGAGGCAGAAATAAAACCGGAAAAGATTTCAGTCGCGACAGGAACAGAAAAATGCATCCTTGATGCGAGAAAGAAAGAAAAACTTTAGTTTGTGAGCAGGAATCGCATTGAAATTTGGCCACATGTGATGCTTACTTAGTGAAGCAGGCACAGTTTGCAACAAAAAAGAATCCAATGTTGCGACATACTTCAAGCTGAAGAGATGTTTTGATGTCGTGACAGGGATCCTAAAGTCGCGACACAGAGATCAGCTGAGCACAGATAAATAAGGTCGCGACATACTTTTCTATGTCGCGACAAAGATTCCAACACAAAGAAGAGAAGCTTGGTAGCGACAGCAAATATCGACAACACCAAGAGGCCATGTTGCAACATCAAAATGAAGTTGAAACAAGAAATAGGGTTAAGTGGCAACAAAACTCTATAGCGACAAACTTTACGAATTAGTAGCGAAGTACGATAATATAAGCGGTGTTGCAGCAGAACTAAGCGAATGCTGTCCACGACATAAAAGCGGGTTGCGACACCAATTTGAAAACGCGAAGCTACGCCATAGCAAATTGTGCGATGTCGCGACATAACTATTCAAGGAACCACATAAGATTGTCGCGACATAGAGCGGTTAGAACAACGGACTTTACAAGGCAAGTTGTTAAGGAGCCAAGAAGATTTGTTGCGATAAGAAACTTCTGCCGTGACAAAATGAAATATGCTGAAGAAAGAATCTTTGTCGTAACCAAAGGAAACTACGCGTACATCTTTGCCAACGGACACAGCAGTGAAGATTGAAAACTTTGTCGGGACAAAACTTCGGTCGCTGACGAGAATCACGATCACAGGCGAGAATTTTGGGGATCCATAATGTAGCCTCGAATTTGGGGCCTATACTTAGGAGCTCTATAAATAGAAAACTGGTGGAGGAAAGTAAAGGTGAGTCGAGAGGAGAAAGCGATGATGGCATCAGGGAGTTGATGACTTTTGTATTATATTTTCTTTATTTTCTTTCTTTTCTTTTCTTCGTAGACTAGATTTAGCATAGAATTTTAATTTGTTTACGGGATCTGAAACAGAGAATTGTTCAGAAGTTTAGAAGTTGAATTAAATTATTGAAAGTCATTTCCGATTATTGTTTGAATCCAATGAAATCTAGACAAAAGATGAAATTCATTTCTTTTCGGTTGATTAAGTTAGTGGAGATTTCTGTCGGTATTTCGGTGTTCACTTGTGATCGGTTCGAGAAACACAACTTAAGATTGGAAAGATATGATGTTGGATTATGGTCTTTCTACACAATTAGAAGGAAATTTCTTGGGTTGACAATCTTGAATTTATTTGAATGGTGATGTTCATGAAGTGAATTGTTCCCAATATTAGTAACTAATACCCATAAAAGGACTGTTTTCTGGCTCTGATTTCCAGGAGGCCCTCTGAGTGACACAGAGATGGAGATTCTTGAGAGCATGAAACATTACTTGGGGGTATGCTAGACTAATATTGAAGAACTAATGATATTTGAAAGATTACTTAGATAAATCATCAATTTACTCATGGTTTGAGAATTAGTTGAGTGATCTATCAATTTAATCAATTAGAGATCTCTCCTTGGTCTGGAGGATTGATCTTGATCCTGTGTTAGCTTAGATCTAATCAAGGAAAGGGAGAATTCTTTAAGATTTTAAGGATGAGACATAATTCATATTGTAGAAATTTGGCAATGACCACAATATCTTAGGAAGCGAAATCTCTGATCATGCAGAAACAGGTATGAAGTATTGGAAAAGAAAAATACCCAGATCTTATAAAGAAATTCTGATTACAAGCAATTGATTAGAAACATGAATAAGAAATGAACATGATTATCTAAGCAGTGAAAAGTATAGTTAAAGGAGAAATC
Source organism: Tetrastigma voinierianum (assembly GCA_016808115.1). Taxonomy (NCBI): domain Eukaryota; kingdom Viridiplantae; phylum Streptophyta; class Magnoliopsida; order Vitales; family Vitaceae; genus Tetrastigma; species Tetrastigma voinierianum. Next base: position 20,280 of record JAEQBH010004148.1, on the reverse strand, counting down.
TAAACTATACTACTTTGCCTCTTTGACAATTTCAGATTCCAATTTATGATAGAATTGAATTAGATTATGATGTAGGAATTGATAATTTCATAGCAGTGAAATCCCTGTGTCCACTTCTAACAATGATTTGGTTCAGTCCAGTTTATGTTCAGGAGTTTAAATTTTTCCTTATTTATAGATGTAGAAATTCAGATAGTAGAATTCTTAGTTCGGTTATTGAAATTCCTATGAAGTGGAAGTTCAAATAGTGTGGAACTTGAGTAGTTGGAGTAATTGAATTTTAAATTCTTTTCAAAATCTATGGGAACGATATCCGGACTTATAGGTGAACTTTTATTACTTGTACAACCTGTGCACTTACAATATAAAGACCAAACTAAATCTTTAATGAATTCATTGACAAATCCATTTTTCTATGGAGCATACAAGTTATTTTTGGTCTATACAAGTTTCTGGTGCCTTCACTGGGGATTAACATATATTCCTATCGTAATGGTGTCATAAATTTGTATATATATGATTTGGTCACATCGACGGTGAAAACGAGAATCATTTGGATCAAGCCCATGCCAGGAACCGCAGACGTTGCCCTCAGGGTTGATCCACCAATGCCATGCGGGCATCCTACCTTTGGTGCGGCGTCAACGCTCTACATGCCGAGTGGTTGGCCAACATGGTGGTGGTTCCAAAGATAGGAGAGATAAGTGGCGAGTATGTGTAGATTACATCGACCTCAACGAAGCATGCCCAAAAGATAGCTTCCCCTTACCGCGTATAGATCAAATTGTGGATGCAGCAGCCAGGCACTGGCTATTGCCGTTTCTAGACGCTTTCTCAAGATATCATTAGATTCCTATGCACGCACGATGCGAGAGAAGCTTATGACGTTCATTACACGCCACACGGACTATCTTTGCTCTGATGTGATGCCCTTTGGAGTTAAATAGTAACCGGGGCCAACGATCAAAGAATTTTGGTAACTAGGCTTATTTTTACCACTGTTGGCAGCACCATAGAAGCTATATCGATGACTTGCTTGTAAAATCAAGAACACTTTGACACAAGCATCACATAAAGAGGCCTTTGAACTAGTCTTGCGAGAAGGTACAATGTGAAATTTAACCCTTTGGAAATGTGCGTTCGGGTTAGCTCGAGCAAGTTTTAGGCTTTATGGTGACTTAGGGGATATAAGCCAATCTTGTTTAACTTCAGAAGAACTGTAATGGACTCTGGGGCTCCTACCTCGGAAAATGGGTGCAACAAGCGGTAGGCGGTGAGCGCTCTCGAGAGATTCATATCAGTTTCCGCGGACCAGGCTATTTTAGTAAATGGATAGAAGCTGAAGCCTTCTCCTCCATCAAAGGCAAGGGCGTCACCCAATTTGTGTGGAAGAATATTGTCTACTGGTTTGGAATACCTCAGTTGATCATAACTGATAATAGACCACGGGTTTGATAGCAGTATATAGAAACTTCTACCATTAGAGTGAAAATCGAAATTGTACTACCCACGAGCAATGGCCAGATGGAAGCTTCCAACAAAACTCTCTTGACGACTTTGAAAAAACGTCTATATTCGGCTACAGGGAAATGGGTAGAAGAGCTACCCGGAGTTCTTTGGGCATATATAATAACCAAACGGAAGTCAACTAAAATGTCACCGTCACAGTCACCTATGGGATGAGGCTATAATCCCTATAGAAATTGGAATGCCCACACTTTGAACGAGGAAATTCTAAGAAGGCTATCTGAAGCCCTTGCCAGGACTTAGGCTATGACGAGGCGAGCCATTGAAGCGGCGGTTAATAGTATCAGCATCATATAGCAAGAACAACAAACTTATACAATGATGAAGGTAAGTGACGTACATTCAGCCAGGGGACCTAGTCTTAAGAAGCGTGAATACGCGATTGATAAGCGTATGAGTTCAGCCAAGTGGGGTCTTTGAATAGTTGGGATGATCGGATAGTGTTGGATAAGTGGGTGGGTGCTGATGATCTAAACAATATAAATATTATCAAACAAGTTTGCTGAATTGCCTATAGTTCTGTTATAAAGTGCTGCACAATACATTACTTTAAGACAGATTATGCTTACCAAAACCTCTGCTTTGGATGAATAAAACTATACTCGCCTGAGGAATAATATAGCTCTAGCTAAGATTTCAAGAACGGATGATCTAAGTACAGTAACTTCAAAGACCAGATGCTCAGTGCACTTTCAAAAGACCGGATGTGGCTCTAAGCTTCTTTGTCACTCAAAGAGCGGATCATGGCTCTAAACTCTTTGGTACTTTCAAAAGACCGGACATGTGGCTCAAGCACCTTACTTTTAAAGATCGGACTTATGGCTCTAAATTCTGTTGACACCTCAAGGTAAACTTGCTGGCTCTAGCTTACGACACTCAAGACCAGGCTTGTGGCTCTAAGCTGTGGCACTTCAGATAAGCTTGTGGCTTTAAACTGTGATACTTTGAAAGACTATACTGTGGCTCTAAGCCTGTAGGCACTTTCAAAGACTAGACTTGTGGATTCCCAAGCTGCGACACTTTCAAAAGACCAGACTTGTGGCTCTAAGCCTGTTGACACTTTCAAAAGACCAAATGTGGCTCTAAGCCTGCTGGCACTTTCAAAAGACCAAACTTATGGCTCTAAGCTGTTGACACTTTCAAAAGACCAGACTTGTGGCTCTAAGCCTGTTGGCGCTTTCAAAAGAGCAAACTTATAGCTTCTAGCCCGCTGACACATTTTTAAACACAACAATAACTCTTAGTCTGTGGCATAGGCCCCAAAATAGTGCCTTGCTCAATGGCCATGTATGAGCCTTACCAGCTTCTGGTCCTTAAAAAGAAAAATCTAAGCAAATATACTAATCAATATCGTAGAATAGAAGGGAGGTTCATTGCATAAATGCACCAGAGTCATATTTCATTAAATTGGCGTCTGTGATCACAAAAACTATCTCTTGGTGGCGGATGGGATTGCCACAGAGGAAATTTACCCGAAAGGGGAAGAGGAAGGAGAGTAGAATCAGCTATGATCGCTTGAAGGCATTCCTTAGGTTCCTTGGCGAGATCTCGATTAGATCCACCAAGATCTTTTGTCGCCTCGGTTACTCCACAGGATGAGGCTGTAGGTTCTGAAACTCTACAAGAGCGGGTGGTAGATCGGGCATACCATTTGGACCTCACGGTTGGTCTCCACAGATATTGTGTTTGAATGCACAACATTCGTAGCCGTAGGCGAAGATCACCTCCAGGACCTTTTGGTAGTCCTCCTCCATGGCCTCCTTGTCCTTGCCCGCTTGAGAGTGGAGGGAAGACACTTCATCCTTATCCACCACGAGTTCGAGCAGGAGTGACGTTTGCTCAACCTCTAGTCGGGGAGTCTCAACCTCCGCGCTGCGCCTGACTTCCTCTACATCCACCAAGGCTTCCTAGACCTTAGCCAAGTCACCCTCCATCATTGCCTTCATACACCACGTAACGACTAAGATCGAAACTCGGGCTTTCTTTAGCCACGTCCCTTCCTTCTCCGCCTCTAAATTCTCCCAGACCCTCCTCGCCTTCCGCTCACGCATTTTGGCCTTGGACCTCGCCTTATCTAGGCCGTCTTCTAATGCTTGGTGCTTGGAGGCGGTCAATTGAGCGTAGAGTGGCAACTTCTAGGCATCTTCCAGCCTTTGATGGAGCTCCCTATGCTGGCACATCATATTCCAAATAGCGGTAATGGCTTGCAAACGAAAAGGTGTTAAGAGAAAATCACCACATACGAGCTTAAATAGTAGATAGAAGTCTAGTCATACCAGCTCGGATGTATATCCCGTCTTCAGCCACGTGCTGGTAGGACTTCTTGTCCAAATAACTTGGGAAGGGGATGGAATACTTCTCTGTACGAGCCACCATTGGTATCCGGAGAAGAGTGGGGTAGAGATCGCGCACATTTGCGACCGAAGAGTCCTCCTTGTGGAAGGGACTCTAACGGTCGATGATTCCCGAACAACCTCTAGACCAGGAGCCACCATATCCAACGAAGGACGACCATACTCCAATGACGAAACATACGAGCCAAGCACCATTCAATCATGGAGCCTCGCCTGCAAGAGCCAGAAGTCTGGTCGAGAACTAAGTCTAACATATCTCTAGGGAGCCTCCATCGCAACCCTATCGCCGTCGGAGGCCTCCCCCGGGCGTGTGGACAGACCATCTTCAACGCCTTGTCGGCTTCCCTGTGAAGCTCTTGAGCAAAGACCAAAGTTGGAATGGCCTCAGAGGCCCATTTTAGAGAATCCAAAGTAACTACTTCTTGACTCTCTTGGACCTCCCCTCCTGAACCAAATAATTTCCGGTGCTTTTCGCCTAGTACTTTAGATTCGGGATTAGCCTCTCCTTAAGTGCTCGTAGCCCGCTTATGCATCAGTGCAACAAACTCAACGGCAAGATTGTGATATCTTTTCTTTCCTCGCCGGCCAAGAGAACTCTTGATCCAACAAATCTAAAAACCATAAACTCGCTGGGAGCCTTAGTCTCACAACCCTCTTGCCTTTTCTCTTCTTCTTCTCACGCCTGGGTGGGTAGGATGAATCTCACCGCCAAAGATGACTAGTTAGGCCAAACAAAGCTAACCAAGCCTCTCTTGGAGACCTCGACCTTAGGCTCTTAAGCGAGGCTTGCTTGTGAAGAACTGGCCGGGATCGACTTCAGAAGGTCGGCAAGAACGAAGTGTTCACCCTTAACTAGCTCTTCTAGCAGTGATAGAGGGATGACTGGGACTATGTAACGGAAGGGGATGGCACCTAACTCCCATAAGTTCTTCACCAATAAGAGGGGCTTGTGGTTGTGCTCCGGTAATCTCAAGTAACCATCTGATGCGATCAAAACTTGCCCTCTCCACCCAAATTAACTAGCCGTCTCACCCAAATTCTACCTAAAAAAAAAAAATTCAAAGAGATAGGCAATGTTAAAACACAAGAAACTTGGGGGCAAACAAAACTCCAACAAAGCTGGGACAAACCTGGGAACACAAAAGACTAATTCAAGTCAAATGGAAGCCCAAGGGAGCCCGGTGTCTCATACCACGAGCCTTTCACCAAGACTACCCCTTTCTCTTAAGTCTTAAGGGATTCAAGAAGCCTGGTTACAAATTGTAACCGGGGGTTGTGGGCTGACATAGACAACCGACCCTAAATCCATATCTTCAAAGTGTAAATGAAACAAATCTCTACTAGTGAAATATCCAGCTGGTAGAGAAAGTTTAGCACACTGCAGCCCATTAAGATCAGAAAGAAATTCGAATGTACGAGTGCAGGAGGTGCTTGGGTAAAATGCAAAAACTAATTCACCAATGATGGGATGGGGAAGCGAAGCCTAACAACGAATTTCTCTCAGCTGAAGTAAATGGCATTATCTGCCTCCCCTATAATTGAGGCAGTTGGGTCGTCTGACATCTCCGGACTGATTTCGACAGAACTGATGTACAACCCGGGGCCTTTACAGACATAATGAAGAACTAGGACTCGTCAGCAGGCATTTCCCTAAGGAGTCCCTCCGACGCCTAGCCTAGCTAGCTTAAAAACCTCGTGAACCCCTGTGATTCGAAGATAGAAGAAGGGTCAGCTTAAGATCCATTAAGCGAAGATGGAAACGAAACCCTCGAAAGATAGAAAAAATCCCCCCTTTGAGGTTTTTACATCCCACCAGTGACAAAACCTAGGAAACGCGAACCGAAAACCTTCGCATAACCTAATAGGACACCCCAACCACAAAAACACTCAAACAAACCAACGATAAAAAGAAAGTTTGAGATGCAAACACTCACCGGAAAATTGAAAGTCGTTGAAGAGTTAAGAGTCTCCGATGGCTCATTTGAAAGGAAAGTTCACGGAAGCACATAAAAGGCAAAGTTGCAGAAGTCAGAAATCTATGAGAAAACGTAAAAGAAACTGCTATTGAAACCCCTACCCTTATTTATAGGGGTAAGGCATCAATAGGCGCATTCAATGAGCCGTCAGAGCAAGATGCGCCATATATATATTGGGAAGCATGCGTTTCCCACATGCTTTAAACCCACGAGCACGCCTCGTGCATTCAACTCTCTACATTCAACAACATTTAATACTACAAGATTTTCCTAACTAAAAGCATAAAATTCCAACCAAAAGGGGGCATTGTGAGTATTGTTGTTTTTAAACCCACTACTCGATGGGCCTAGGGCTCGCCCACTTGGTCCAAGGTCCGCCTGGCCCACGATGTGAAGCGGCCCAAGCCTACCTATCATATTAAAACTGGTAGGCACTACCTAGACGGGAAATCCAGAGGCCCGTCTGTGAAAGTCGGGGTGCCCTCCCAGAGGCTAGCCTTAGGGCGACCCGTCTAGAGTTCCAAGTCCCCCATCCAGCTATCCTTCTGCTTATGGCAAGTTCGTTATGGACGAATGGATAAAGGCGAGAAATACGCAAAAGTTATTTATCCACCAATTTCCTAGTTTCCAAATCTCTTAGTTCTCGGAAGATCAATCTTTGATAAGGAAGAATTAGTCTTTGATAACGAATGAGAGATCTTATCCCAAAGAGAAGGAAATTCTTTTTGGAGAAAAAGGGGGAGGGATTCATGAACCACTTTCTATAAATTGGGAGGATCCCCCACGATGAGAAGGTATGCAATTCCAACCGTGGGAACTTTCTTCTTCTTCCTCTCCATATTTTTGCTGACTTAATCATTGGAGAGGCGGCCGACCCACCGTAGCTGGATCGCCCTTTTTGCAGGTTTACATTGTGCCGCTGATGCCTCGGAGATCGTACTCCATCACAACAACATAGGGCGGTTTATTTATTAGTTTGGGACTCATTAGTCAATTCAATAGCCCATTTTTAAATATACCTTGTTTTTCCTAGAAATTGTATCTTTTAAGCTAATAAGTCTATCACACTTCAAGCTTGTTTCAAATTCATTTGCTTCGATATCAATTAACCGTTTGAAAGGGACATTAATTCGTACTAGAATATTTTTGTATGGTATAATGTTAGTGCATCTTACACCATTTGTACTTAACGTGTGAATCATATCTTGACCTTCTAAAGTTCTAGTTCACTTTAATAAGATCGAGGATTGAGGTGAGATAAAATCGATTTATTGCAAGTAAATTTATTATTTTTTCATTATTTTCTCAATATTGAATTCCTCCATCTCGCAGTGGCAAAATTGTTTTATCAAATTGGATTTCAACAAAAAAATGCCATGAAAAAACAATTATCTAAGACTCTACAATGATAGATGGAGAATCAAAACTATCATAAATCTAATACGTCTTTAATGACTCATCTTAATCCTTTGATGAGGATTGATAGCGATATAAATAGCATAACAAAAATTTAAGTGGAAAACATTTGCTTGTTGACCAAGTACAAGTTTAAAGTTGAGATATTGAGTTAGTGGAAGGTCAAAATGGATTAAGGATGTGATATAGAATGTGTATATGTATGTGTATGTATATATTGATAAGGGATTCAAAAATAAACGTTTTGGGAATAAACATGCATGAGTAATAAGATGTTTAATGTCAATTCTAATTGACATTTTAATAGTTAACAAATGTTTTGGATGAAAATTCACCCACATTATATAGCAAGACACATTTCCTTGATAGAATAATTTGGAACTATGTTCTCAAATGAATTATTTGAGTAAAATAATGTCAAATGCCACATTAATAATGGGGAGAAGACAAAGTAAACATGTGATCATCTAGCAAAAGATGTGGCTATATCATACCATAAAATACCAAAAGGATCCACAAGAATTATCGCCATGAATTTTTTTTCTAAAAAAGTTTGGAATTCTAAAGTATTGAAGTTACATATTCTAACTATAAATACTACATTCCAGATTAACATTCTTGAAGTATGATAGATTTGGCAGCTCAAAAGATACAGTTCCTTATAAAAGGAAAACACAAAATAATTAAGAACATATGAATTAAAATTTACAACTCTTTTAAGTTTAGAATGATAAAAGGGTGACTAATCAATTTCAACCTAAAACAATTGACCCTAAAGAGGAGAAAACAAATAGCATTGAAGAAGTATATATTGGCTATTGAAAATAAGATCTTAAAAACTATGTATATATAGAAAAAGATAGATCGAACAACATTTTTATCTGCTCATGTTTTCTCCTTTAAAATAGATCTATTTGATGTCATTAAAAATGATAAAGATTCAAATAAAGTGGTAAAGAATTTTAACATAGAATGACTATAAAAGGGGCACAAACTCATCTAAACTAAGTTATACTCATTCTATAAATCAAGAATAACTAACTTTATGCAAAAGCCTAAAGTCTCAAAACCTATGAATGCTCCCAAATTTGTATCATAGGGAGTTGGTTGTAGTTTTGAAATCTTAGTGAACTAGCTATCAAACCATAGGGAAATGTAGGTGTAAAAAGGATATTCATGGGTTAAGATGAATAAAAAAAAAGGCAAACCCTTTCACTTAATTTCTTGAAAAAAAAAAATTATGATTTTTGTGAAAAATGGGAGAAAACCAATTAAATTAAAGGGAATTAGACTTTACAAGATTTAGACAAGTGCTATGATAAAAGATCCTTGAGCTACCTTGTTTCCAAGAAGAGACCTTCCACCAAGCTAACTCCAACCAAGATACCTATATATATGTGCTTTCATCTAGAGAATTTCTACAAACATAATTTAATTCAACCAATGTCACATACTCAAGTAATTGAACTCATAGGTAAATCTTAAAGCCCTCAAAAAAACCACTTTTCTGGTCAAATTAAAGAATTAGGCTCAATAATGGTCGTCCTAAGTCACAATAACAATCGCCATTAGGTGTTTGGAATTCTCTTGAATGGCCATGAAACTCCAATTTGAAGCAATAAGAATGATTTAAAATAAATCACTTGTATCATCGAAGCCTCCACTATCTATTTACTTGCTAAATCATAACATTAAGAGCTCAAAATAACCCAAGTCACTTTAGCCGCGGATAACTTAAACTCGGGGTCCGTTGAGACAACCTATCAACTATTGAGAATAGATGTCGGGTAACCCGACACCCACCATTGAGTCCCCTTTTCCTAGGGACCTAGGATTTAACGGTAATCGAAAGGTAGCCTCTCAGGACGAAATTTCTACCCAAAATACAACCCGTAATTTCATGGCAACCCGTCCCAATATTATACTAAATCGGATAACACCGTCCATACGAGTAAAATGGCCACGTATGGCCCATTTATCCATATACACCCATCAATAAGCCACCAAGAGTTATTACATCACTCTTAATACAAAACATTATATTAAAACTAATATGTTCTAATATAAAATACAAAACATGAATCAAGGCCACAATCCGGCCCGCTTCATAATCCCGCCTTAAGGAGCACCGGTCTCGGCCCCCGCACATGTCCGGGTAACGGGAAGGGGGTCCCACGACGGGGTGAGCTAACGCCCAATAGAGATAAGTCCTATAAGGGCTATTCCCCACCTAAATGCACATGAATGGTCAAACAACCAAGCACACACCAACCTAGGACATGCAATCCTAGCACATAATCCTACTTATCATGAATGAGAAGGGACTCATCATGCCCATGTATCAAGTCCTCATCGACTCTTCTCACACATGATAGAACCCCATGCGTGATAAAAACCTTTATTTTTCCGGATCACATCCAATGATCATTTTATAAAGTCATTTTCATTTCCATTTCAAATCCAAAGGCTTTTTGGATGATCCCTTATAAAATCATTTATTTCATAAAAAAAAGCTTTTTGTTTTATAAACCCATACCCACTGGTTTTATCCTCTAGTGCCACTTGATGTAATCAAATGTCGTGTGTATATGCATTTGTGGGCCACGGATTTTTGGGATTACACCGTCGGATGTCGGGCACATTTCCAACACTTTTGACGCGCTTTCATCGCCGGTGATCATGTCTAACCTCAATAAATTTGGGTCTTTCACCCTAGGGGGGAATCTACTGCATCTTGCTATGCTCAACACACGTGTATTTATTTTCATGCTATGCAACCGTGAGACTCAACGGTCTTTGTCCCATTTACCGGTCTCACCATCGACACTAAACACAGTGTTGATTGTCAACCATGCAAACCGTGGATCTCCACGACTTCGCCCAAAGTGTTTAGTTCATGTCCCATTCACCAAGGATGGTGAATGACAACGACTATGCACTCACACTCATACCATGCGATGTCCTCTCACTAAGACGTTGCAATGTAATTAAAGGCAGACTCCCCAAGTCATGCCCAATGTATAAAGACCTCTACATGGACACCCTATACACTCCACCATGTACCATGGACACTATGTCTAATGCAATACAAAAGTCCATACATTCATTAAACGCTAATATACATGCAGTACCATACTAACATTTATCGCGCATCCAGCGTCAACACATCAAAAAGCATGCATCAACATCATTCGACTACTACTTAGACAAGTAATGTCATATTAAAATCCCTAGTTACATCATGACGCATAATGCCCATAAACTAGCCTACAACATGCCATGCAATAGCCATGTCAACACAAAAACACATCACAAACCCAATATGTTAGAACACACATATTTACATGCAAGAATGACACCTCTTAACCAAGAAATGCCATTTCAATCAATCACAAAAACACATGTTAACATTTCATCAAGTCACTACCTAGGCAAGTAATGACACACCTCATTTCATAGGATACTTCATGTCATATCATGCATCTAAGATAGCCTACAACCCGCCATGTAATGGCCACTTCAAGACACAACCTCACATCCACACAACCAACACTCATGACTCATGTAACAATAAATTTTTCAACAAGGATGTGAGCACCAATTGCCATTGAAAAGCATATGGTTAGATTCTAGACTCCAAGAGATTTCCATAGAGTCAAAACACATCCTAAACAGAGCCCGGAAGAGAAAGTTATGGCCTTCTCGGTCGAGGCCCGTATGAACAAAGGATCGACGACCGAACCAAAGAGGACCTACTTTTTTTCATCCTTTTCGGATCAAATATGAGTTTAAATTTACTGTTATATATGGATGGATTCTAGACTAATTGGCTTTCCATAGAGTCTAAGAACACTCCAAACGGAGCTCCGTATCGAAAGTTATGGTCGTCCAAAGTCGAGGCCTTGCACAACAAAGGCAAATGGGCAAATTATGAAACCCACGAAATTGCTTCCTGGGTCTTTAACGCTCCCAGACATGCTATTTTTCCTACCCAAACTCATCCCTAAACAACCTTCACTCCTAAGAACAAACCCGCCCTAATTGAGTCCACAATTCAACCATAAAAATGGCACAAAACTCGTCCCGAACTCAGCTTCAAAGCTACCCAAAAAAAACTGGACATCATAGCTCAAGCCAGAAAAAAAAATATGTTTTTGTGTCTGGGAACACAACCAAACAGCCCCTAGGGCTCAACCAAACAAAAAATGCCTTTTGTGATGAAATATAAACTGGAAAGCAAAGGAAGGTTCCCTACCTCTCGAGCGAAGACGAACTCGAGTCTCAAGACCCGAGACCACGGCCTCCCGAACTTTCGTCGAATCTTCGATGAAAATTATTGATTTCGTGTCCACGCTAAGGTTCTCAACGAGTAATTCGACTTTAAGTCTTGGTCCACTTAAACCAAGCCGCCGATCACCGTAAATCTTGTGAGAAGCGCCTGAGCTTCACTCAGCGCTTTTCTTCTCCAAACCCAAAATCTCTCGGTAAACTGCGTATTGTCTGCATCTACGCGTAGCTCGTCGAGTAGATAAACTTTAAATCTCGCTTGACGGATTTCACCAATTATCTTCAGAGACCATGCAGAGAAAGAGGAGTTTCTCTCCTTTCTCTCTCCAACTCAAGCCACTGCCGGAATTGCCAAAAATGGGAGAAAATGTCATCTTTTCTCCTCTTTTCCCTTTTAAGTTTAAGTTGGACGTGGTGCCCATTTCACTCCATGCGTCTATGACCCGTCCGGGTTCATTTCTGTCCCGAAACAATTTATTTCTTTTCAGTTCAAATCATTTTAAATGAACTTAACTCAAGTCATTTTCAACCTCGAGATTTCAAGAAAATCCTGCCTCTCGGGTTACTAGATACTTAACTCAAAATTCATAAAGAATTCCCATTACCTAGGAATTCACAACTTTTCGAAGTTGCTCGTTATGAGACTGACTAACGACTCACCGCTTCACATCCGAGCTCTAGGGAATTTTCTAGCTTCCCCGGTTTTCCAACAATTTATTATTTAATTTTATACTTTTAGAAAATTTTAAATTTTCCGGGGTTCTACATTAGCTCTCATCACTTAGTGCTTGAGATGTTTTCTAAGAGCTCCAATTTCCAAGCATGAAGGCATGACATTCTATTAAAAAAAAAGGGAGATATCCAAATTATAAGTTGATTATAAGAATAACTATTCAAAATTAGAAGATCATTTCAAGGGTAAAAGGGAAGATCTTAGGGTCCCCTTAGCCTATTCTTACATGTTAAGAAACTTATGGACCTACCCCTTTCCACATTAGTATGATATTGCCTAACTTGGGCTTGAGGCCCTCATGATTTTGTTTTTTTGGTCTCTGTAAAGGTCTCTGCACTAAATTGAATATTCTTCCTATACTTATTTACTTATAATCTCATGCTTCTAACCCTTGGACGCACACCTAACATTCCATACATAAGTTTTCCCTCATGGACCTTATGATCATAATTAATCTTACTTCCTATTTCTCTCCATATTGGTATGAATATCCATAACTAGACCTAGCACAATTCAATCAATCCTACAAGATATAAGACTATATCTTGAGATTATAACGGATAGTTGAAGACACAAAAAATTAGAGGATCATTCCAAGGGTAAAAGGGAAGACCTTAGGGTCCCCTTAGGCTATTCTTATAGTTGGGAAACTTATGGACCTACCCTTTCTACATTAAGATGATATCGGCTCTAACCTGGGCTCTTCGAGGCCATCATGGTTTTGTTTTCGGGGCTTCCATAAAAGGCATCATACCAATATATTCTTCACACTTGTTAACTTAAAATCGTCCTTGTTTCTTTAACCCTTAGACGCACACCTAGCATTACTTACATAGGTTTTCCCTCATGGACCTTATGATCATTATTAATCTTATTTCCTATTTCTCTCCATATTGGTATGAATATCCAAAACTAGACCTAGCACGATTCTATCAATCCTATAAGATACAAAACTATACCTAAGGATTATAATGAATAGTTTAAGACTGAAAAAATAGAGGACCATTTCAAGGGTAAAATGGAAGACCTTATCCCTTTTGCCTATTCTTACATGTTGGGAAACTTGTGGGTTTTCCCCTTTAATTCTACATTGGTATGATATTATCTAACTTGGGCCTGGGACCTTTACGATTTTGATTTTAGGCTCGTCTCATACCAATTGAATATTCTTCATACTTATTAACTTATAATCGTCCCTGTTTCTAACCATTAGATGTACACCTAATATTACATACATAAATTTTCTCTCATGGACCTTATGATCACTACTAATCTTACTTCTTATTTCTCTCCATATTGGTATGAATATCCATAACTAGACCTAGCACGATTCTATCAATTCTATAAGACATAAGACTATACCTCAAGATTACAACGGACGGTTTAAGACACAGAAAAAACTAGAGGATCATTTCAAGGGTAAAAGGGAAGACCTTAGGGTCCCCTTAGCCTATTCCTACATGTTGGGAAACTTGTGGGCATGCCCCTTTAATTCAACATTGGTATGATATTGTCTAACTTGGGCCTGAGGCTTTTACGATTTTGTTTTTAGACTCGTCTCATACCAATCGAATATTCTCCATACTTATTAACTTACAATCATCCCTGTTTCTAACCCTTGGACTCATTGTTCCAACATTACATACGTGAGTTTTCCTCATGGGCCTTATGATCATTACTAATCTTATTTCCTATTTCCATATTAGTATGAATATCCATAACTAGACCTATGTGATTCTAACAATCCTACAAGATATAAGACTATACCTCGGGATTACAATGACAACATGACACGTAGTGCCGTAGATCATTTCAAGGGTAAAAGGAAGACCCAGTGGTCCCCTACCTCATTCTTACATTTTGGGAAACTTGTGGGCCTGCCCCTTTAATTCCACATTGGTATGATATTGTCTAACTTGGGCTTGAGGCTTTTATGATTTTGTTTTTAGGCTCGTCTCAAACCAATTGAATATTCTTCATACTTATTAACTTATAATCGTCCCTGTTTTTAACCCTTGGACTCACGCCTAACATTACATACATAAGTTTTCCTCATGGACCTTATGATAATTACTAACTTATATATTTCCTATTTCTCTCATATTGGTATGAATCATAATCAGACCTAGCGATTCTATCAATCCTACAAGATATAAGACTATACTCCGATTATAACGATGGTTTCTCGAATCTTAAAAACTACAGGATCTGAGCCAAATGATAACTGAAGTCCCAATGGTTTCTACCTAAACTTCAGGAAATTGGCATCCCCTTAATTGGACACTTATAGGTTTACTAAACACGGTTTTAAATTTTTTTTTTTTTTTTTTTTTTTTTTTTTTTAAAAAAAAATAAAAACCATCAAACCTTCCAAGTAAACAAGCATTATATAGCCTCCTCCCTTACTCTTTCTTTCCATCCCATGGCAAGACTTAGAATGAAGTCTTGTAGTAGCGTTGGTGGAATAGGGAGTGAGGGGGTAGGCCATCACAAAATCAAGCATGAATCTCTCATTGAGATTGTGAGATATAAGGAATGCATGCATAATAATGCAGCCTCCTTGGGGTACTATTCCATTGATGGATGTTGTGAGTTTCTGAAAGGAGGACAGAACGCCAAATCTTGATTTGGTGCTGCTGAAATTGAAGCCACCGGAGCTTCCACCGGAAGGAGGCGCTCTTCCATGACGGAACAACCGAAGTTTGGTAACTCCACCGCCCCGTCACGATTGCTCCTGCTCTGATTCCGATGACGAATAACATCTTTTGTTACAATTTGAGGCCACTGCTGCTGCTGAACCAGAATGAGGCAGCGTTGGAGAAGTTCGGAGAGGCGGAAATGGAATGGAGGAAGAAGCCGAGAACGAAGCTGACGAAGGAGCAGAAGGAGAGGATGAGTGCTTTTGCTGAAAGGCACAGGAAATCTCCTGAGGCATAATGGATGAAGAAATTGCAGTTCTGTTCTGATGTTGGGATTAGTCGTAGGGTTTTTAAGGTTTGGCTGAACAATAATAACAGGTACGGGAAGGAAGCTGCTCTACCGCCGTTATCATCATCGCCATCGCCGCCACCACAACCACCAACATCGCCACAACCACCGTCGTCGCCCCTGATGCCGCCGCTGCAACCACCTTCCGATCAAGCTAGCATATGATTAGTTTCTTGAACCTGATCATCAGCTTGGGAAAAGGAATTGGAAATCTTTAAAAATTAGTCTTTTATTTCGAGTGTTTTGTTTTTATTTTTCTTTGTTCTGTTTTGAACTGAACTATGACAACCATTTATGGTTGCTGTTTGGTTGTTGTGATTTTCAGGTTGTTGGCCTCTTTTTTTTTTTTTGGTGAATTCCTAGGTGGAGTATGCATTTGTTTACCTTTGTGTTTTGTTTGAATTGGGTTAAATGTTGTCTCCTTTCTTCACTTTTTCCTTCACTTTCATTTTCTTTCCCCCGATTTTCTTCCCTCTTATTTCTCGAGAACCAAACGTAGTCTGGATGCTCATTTGACTTCGTCTTCTCCTAAACACCATTAAATCATTCTTTTTTTAATATCGTGTTCTTAAATTCAAACTTGGAATCCCTTGGAAACTCACGTCCCACCAATTTACCATTTGAGCCATGTCTAAGGGCAGTGGTGGAACCAGGATTTTACTTCAATGAGGGCAACCTCTAATAAAAATGTTTCTTGGATTCATAACCTTTGGTTACTACTTTTTTTTAGAGTTTTTAGTGGGCGACAAGAAGAACAAAATTTCTAAAACCTTACTGCAAAAAATATCTAAAATTCCAATAGGGGAAATTGTCTTAGTGGTCCTCATCTTTGCGCCGCCCTACCTGGGGCCATTAAATAATACTAGGAAGTGAATTTTTTTTTATAGCTAAATACTTTAATTACAATGTAATAAACTATTCACATTGAAACTCGAACCCAAGATCCCTCCCTTCCCTATGTCCTACATTTTTTGAAACGTTAAAATATAATTAGCTCTATTCAATGTGAAGAAATTAATAATTTTGAAGAACCCTCTCGCCTAATTTGCAAATTAGTTCTCATCCTCAATATACTACTTCTTCATGTTCAATGAAAATTACTAAAAACATCGTTTTCTTATATCTATGTTATTTATTAACTTAAGAAATTAGTAGGATATGGTTGGCAATTATTTTCTAGAACCGTAAAAAACTGTTACACTGCAGAAAAAATAGGTTATAATGACATAATTTTAGTCGTGGTTATTAAAATTCATAATTACAAATATATATCGCCACGTTTATTAAATTCATGTGGCAAAAGGAAACTCTCATTAACCTTTAGCCATAGGAATTAATTGAGCATGACTATAAAGATTTAAAAAAACAAGAAAGAATCTGGTTTCTATCTTTCATACTATTGTGAGGTATATAATCTTCCCCTCGCTCCTGCTCTCAATTATGAACAAATTTGCCCCTAAAAATATAATTATAACATGGAGATGGGACAAAATGACCATGAGGAATTTAGTTATCATGTGAAGATTTACTTGTACACTTTCAAGGATATTTTACTTTGCAGAGAATATTCTTTGAAATATTTTTGGAATTTATCCCATTTAAACCAATTTCTCTCTTTTAAAAGCTCATTTAATTTTTTTTGTATTTATTTATAAAATAAAGAAGAGAAAAAAATCCTAACCTCATTTTTTTCTCAACTTTCTCTTCTAGCTACTCATCTTCCTTTAAGCAAGGAGGAGTGATTTTTTGTCATTCTCGACCTGAAATCACATCTCTACACCTCATTCTATTGGCCTATTTCTTAATAAAGTGGTTATTCCACATGGATATTGTTTTATTTTTTTTTCATGATTTCATTGTAGATGTATGCGTATTTGCTTTTTGTGTCATCGTCTTTATTCTGACGTTTGTTTTTAAAATGCGTCTTATTACGATGGTGGATTCACTCTGAGTAAAGTATATTCAATCAAATAGACACAACAAGTCATATTATAATCGTCAATATGTTGTAGAACTAGTTACTATAGTATCAAATTTGTAGGCTTTGAGTCGATTTATTATGCTATTAACATAGGTGTTGTTACATCCTTTATAGTTTTTAACGCATTTGTGTTTTTATCAATGTATTACTAGTTTGAATCAATAATATTTTATTTAAAAAAAAAAGCCAATATCATTTTCCCATTATTTATAGGGATTTTTCAATTAAAGAGTTAAAGTTATTGTATATAAGCAGGGGAAGATCTAGTATAGGCCACTAGGCCTCATTGAATTTTTTTTGTGAAAAAATTTCCCTTTATATCAAAGTACATGAGCTTATGTCCCACTAAAATCCATCAACTTTTACTATTAGGCACAACCTAATTTATTATTTGTCAAACTTATGCAACTTAAATATGGCCTCACTTGAAATCAAATTTTGGCTGTGTAAGAGTAAATATAGGAGAAGTGAGGGAAAAAATATCCAAATTCTAACCAAGAGAGGAGAGTGAATTATATTTCATAAGTATTTCCAATTTATAAGAAATATATTTAGCTTCAAAGAGTTCGCATATTTTAGGCAATTCTCTTTAAATAAAACTATAAAAGTAAACATATTGTATCGTTAAAACTTTACAAAGAGATGGAAAAACTCTAATGCATGGGCAAGTGAATTATTTCTTGAGATAATTAAGCCATTATGTAGTCTCTTTAGAAGTTTTTCTAGTATAACCAAGTAAAAAATAAAACCTAGATAAAAAGAAAAAAATAACATAATATATTCATATTTTTATTTTCCAACTCTTGTAGACACATGTATGTTTTTCTTTAACACTTTAACTGATAGATACTTAGTTATTACTTTCGCAAATATATATACAAGATCATCACAAGATTAATTGAATATGTTGAACGTCATTTTTTTTTTTTTTTTTTTGGAGTTGTGACTATATAAAGATTTAGTAGAGATATATTTTGTTTTGTTACCTATATATATATATATATATATATATATATATATTAATTTATTGATATACATGTAACACTCTTTTCATGGGACTTGGTAATATTATCTTTGATAAACGATAGTTCATATAATTCTCGAATATTTGTAGGGGTGGATATCATTGTCTACTTAATTGATTTTCATGATATTTATTACCGGTAAATACATATCATATTTTATATCAAGCTTTGTGAGGGCTTGTAAAATATCCAACATTCACATATCCAAGTAATTGAGATTCTAATTCTATTAAATAAATAAATCCCCATCAATCATCATTTTTTAATTTGTATAATACAAACAATATCATCTTAATGAAATTTAAAACCATTATGTTTTGATGAAGTTTGAATATTTTAGCTTATCAACCTTAATCATACACATTTATCTTCATTTTTGAATATAGTTTAAATAGGATATAACAACGGTGGTCAAACCACATAAACCTAGCTGCCCTCCTCTTTTATCTCTCTCTTCATGTTCTCTTGTAGCCTATTTTCCTCCAAGTAGGTGGAATTGATTTTTTGCCATTTTTGGTCTAAAATCACCCATCTGCATTTTTTTTCTTTCATTTTCTTGCTTAATAAAGTGGTTTTTCCACGAAAGTTTAGGTTTTATCTTGCTTTTTTGTGTTGTCGTTTTCTCAACGTTTGGTTTGTCGTCGATTTGTTACAACATGGTGATGTTCGGTAGATGCTGGAGTATTGGCGTTGTATTTGTGTGGGGCGGTCGGATAGGCAAAAGCGGTTGATCAGTATAAGATATCAAATTATATATGGTTGACAGTATGTTGAAGAACCGGAGTCGCATATATTCTAGTCACTATATTATTAAATTTGTAGGCTTTATGCCGATTTATTATGCTGTTAACCTGGATATTGTTTCATCATGTATGGTTTTTAACTATTTGTATCTTGGATCTATTGATTTATTGCAAGTTTCAATCAATAATATTATTTTTCCTTTCAAAAAAAAAAAAGAAAAAAGAAAAAAAAGGGGATATAACATTGTTTACTTAATTAACATCCATGATATTTACTAATAACACCAACATAAGGTATGTTTGGACCAAGTAGTTCTTTTTTTTTTTTTTTTTTTTTTTTATCTTTGGGTGAAATAATTACTTTTATAGATGGAAAAATACCTAATTTTTTCAGGTTACCTACCCTTATTAGAACGGGTATGGGAATATAACAATCAAGTATGGGACTGGTTTGGGTTTGGTATTTTAAAACCTGTATCGAGTTCGGGATTTATAACATTTTGTCCCACCTTGTCATGAATGGAAAATATCATTTTACCCTTTATATATAGATCCTCCCTCTTTTTTATTCTAAGGTTGTCACAATTCTTCTCCTTCATTTTCATTCTAAGGCTGTCATAACTCTTCTTCTCCTTCTCATTCTAGAGCTACCGTCACTCTTACAAGTGAAGTCACAACACATGGTGGTGGAGGACGATCGATGTTCTAGTCCTCGAATCATCTGTCGGCATCCTGCTATTCCAATGAAATTTTTTCCCTTTTTCTTCTGGCTACTTCATGTTGATAATTTATGCTTTGATTTTTGTCTTATTAATATGGTTGTAGATTTTTTTTTTATTTTTAATTGGATGCGGTTTTGAGTCTTTTGACCAAAGATCTATTTGATATTAAGATTACGATCTTGATCTCCTACACAAGATTTTAACTTTTTTGAAATTGTTTTTTATATATTTTGTAAGGCAAAAAGCCATGTTTGATTTGTTGAGAAAGGCATAGTGACAAATATAAGTGACATTCTAGGTCATAGTCCTTAATGTTTAGACTTTGATTTCGTTCAGACTATGCTACTGTGGATCCAAACTCCCCTTATGGAACTTAGTGTGTGTAGAGAAGATGTGATATATTTTGCAATAGATAGAGCACACAAATTTTTTATGTGGTTTGACAACTTGCCTGTAATCACGGGGTTGTGCCTTGATGCTAGGATTTTCACTAATCTAATTAAAGGTTTACAATTAGTCTTATGTGGT